>CM054177.1:70635162-70975162 GCA_028829895.1 Sinotaia quadrata
TACAAAACAAGTTATTAATTGGAATAATAAATACATTTATATCATATTTTAATCGTGTTCTATACGTATCTTTGACTTTTAACTATTAACACTGGATGCTTGCTAATCTTGATCCTGTAATCGCTATAAATCAGTGTAACTTTGCTTTGTAAATAAAAGTACACTATTAGAGATTGTTACGAAAATTCTCTAATCTAGGACAATTTAAAATATCTGTACATTATCAATTCTTCGTGTTTATTGCAATTTTCTAAACACTTGCAATTAATGCTGGCTACGTATTGTCAGTGAAAAAGAAGTAAATCAAAGTAAGTCAATTGCACGTCCTACTTGATGGTGATTAAGCCTGTTAAATGTGAATTAAAAATATGTTATGAAAGCTCTTTTATTTTACTAGATTTATGATAAAGTAGCTCAGTAGCTCAATAAATTTATGTAATGTGATTTCAAACATGTTTTTGTAGTGTGACTTTTCATACGTCAGTGGTTCAAGGTTCAAATCGTAGAACATTGGGGCGTATAGATTCAGGTAATGCGAATTTCAGTATACTGTTGTTTTAAACTTTCAGATTCACGTAAAATGCTGCGTTCAATATTGAAACATGAGATCAAGTCTGTTTTACGCCTATTACGTGACTTGAAGCCTATGAAATTATGCCCCCATGCACGTTGTAGAGTCACGCCAAAACTGCTGACAATTTACGACAAATTAGTTCTGACATACAGGCTTACGTCATTCATTCTGGGATATTGTACATTCAAACCATATGAGTTCATCCCACTTGTAGATTTGGGGGTGACGTAATGTGTGTACTATGCACGGCACAGATCTAGGATTGAGAAGTGTTCTCTTTGTGGATCACGCACGTTCGAAGTATAATTTGTACACTTCAAGATACGAAGGTACATTTACCTCCCTTGAAGTTTTGTATTCCTTCGGTCTCTTTATACGTTATTATAGAATTTACGTGGTCGAGTTCTTATAACAAAATCTGAATCTGTGTGAATTTTTATTATTATAAATAGGTTATATTAAACTATAGCAGAGGAATACAAACAAAAACTGTAAAAAATTACTTAGATTCAAGATAAAGCATCACACGTGAGTCACATAATTTTACACATTTAACTTCTCACGGCGCAGTGGTTCCCTAATTTACTTCAAGTTAATCGTAATTTTATAATATAAAAAAGAAGCCCAAATTGAAAAGACTATGTATGAGTGGAAGGAATAAAAAAAATTTTTTTTAAAAATCATATTACCTTGCTCAAATCGGTGTGTCAGTGGAGAGGACGAACTCTTGTTTTGTCCGTGAAAACTTACATACTCTCGTTAACAAGTTATTTTTGGCAAACAATAAAATAGAGCAAGCATAAAAAAACAACAACATAGCAACCCACTCTTGCAAACAACAACAAATAGCCACCAACAGTTCGTGTGTTTATGTTGTTTATTTTGACATTGAACTTGGCTAATCCAAAGTGCAATAGGGTGTCGAGTGTGGTGTTATGGGTCAACAACAGGATGCGGGATGAAAAACACGAAGATGGAGGGCAATACGTCATCACTCTAAAGCAATGTTCCGCGAGGAATCGTGAAAAATAAACATCGTAGATACAGTAAATTGTTTGCAGGATTTCCTTGAGATCTGATAATTGTTTCAAGGGTACCTCCAGTGCAAAACGGTTGAGAAAGGCCGTTAGTAATTGTTGTTATCTACAATGCTGTTCTGATTACTAGAATACATTTTAAGTATCGTAGTATACAATAAAATAATATTTAACAGAGACCATTGCGACTGGAATGAAATACAAATGGCCTGAAGGCAGTGTAAATGTGAAAAATGTACCTTGATATTCAGCGATAACAACAAACAATAACAGCAGGAAAAAATGTGAAAGATGACAGACTATAAGTGTTATTTTACGTTCAAAGATAAAAAACAATGACAGAGAGAAAGCAGACAGAATGTGAGTGTGTTACTTCACGTTGTGAGATAATAAAGAGCAATGACAGAGAGAGAAAGCATATAGAATGTGAGTGTGTTACTTCATGTTCAGAGATAACAAAAACAATGACAGAGAGAAAGCAGACAGAATGTAAATGTGTTACTTACGTTGAGATGTAATAAAGAACAATGACAGAGATTGAAAGCAGATAGAATATGAGTGCATTAAGTTCAAACTTAAAAAGGACAATGACAGAGAGCGAAAGCAGACCAAATGTGAGTGTATTAAATTTAAAGGTAAAAGGAACAATGACAGAGAGCGAAAGCAGGAGGAATGTGTGTTGCTTTAAGTTCAAAGATAACAAAGAACAATGAAAGAGTATGCTTAGGTACAATTAGTTCCCTTGAGCTTGTAGTCTGCATGCAAGATCTGGTCTGGCATAACTTATAATTAGTTATCAGATGTAATCATAAGAATATACATTCGCCAAATAAATTAAATTGAGCAATAATTTAAACTCTGTAGATGGAAACTCTGCTCCATTGTAAAACGGAACCCCAGAAATAAGAATCCAAGCTAGTAGTAATCCCCTCCCATCCCCCAAAACTAGAAAACTGTGACTGAAAGTTTGTTTGCGTTTTGCTCTTTAAACAATAAAATTAAAATTAAAATTATATATAATAAATCAGGGAAATCAAGCGTTATCAAATATAAGTATGCCGATAAAAGAACACACTACACTTTACATATTACAATAATCTAATCTTAATAAACGAATAAAAGAGAAAACAAATACAAAAATAAAATGAAATACAAAATCTTAATTAACAAGTAATAAATAACCAAATTACGAGGACAAGACACACATAAGCAACATTAAATTAAATAAAGACTTACAAACAAATTAAATTAAATACAACTGAAAACAAATAATGAAGATTATATATTTTCAAAACTAAATAAAAAGTAAATTAATACTAAATATAACAAAATATATAAAAAAAAATAAAATCTTAACAATATCCAAAACAAACTAAGAGAAATAAAACTCAATAAAATATAAGTAAAATGTTCGGGAAAAGAGGTACAAATGAGGAAAATGAAATTAAAAAACTAAAACAAACACGAATGTGACGTCACGTCTACAGATTCGACGTCACGGGCACTTACAATACGCTAAGGATACTGTAAAACCTCGGGCAGGAAAATATCAGGATTTAATATCGTCAAAGATATCACACGTTTTACACTAAATGACGTCACACACACAACACACATGCATACATACGTATACATACATTAAGGTGAAAGTGAATATGACTTCACTGAAAAGTCTTCTGATTTCACACGTTGATATGCCAGGAGGGACCCAACCTGGGTTTTCAGGACACATTGTATAGTAGTTTGCCGATATATATGTGAATTCGTTTAGCTTGTTACATTAGCTAAAGCAGTTTGAATAAAGACTTTGTGTATTTCGTATGTGAATATTGTGAAATGCTTAAAGTTTTCACGTATTGTATTAAATTATTACTAATATTATTATTATTCAGCTTTTCCCACGATTTCTGTTGACTGACGGTTGTGAACCAAGGTCTCGGAGTCTTACCAAGATTCTGTGAGATCCAAGGTTTTACGGAGGATGTGGGCACTTCCGATGAGCGATGCTTTGAGTAGTCGGGCGAGTCTGTGCTTTCCAGGGAGTTTCTTCACATAGCCTTCCAACTCATATGTAGAGAACTACAATATCTGGTTTTCAATATCAGGAATCACTCGATCTGTTATTATCTAGAAGTCCCACAGAATTTTGACCTCTTTTTCGGTGATTTTCAGGTGCATCCATGCACTTTCTAGGATTTTACTTCATGTTCTTACATAGATTTCTCTGTATGAGTTTTGCCACTTCGTTGTGTCCTTTGGTGTATTCTGTTCCTGTCAAAATCTGACATCCAGATTGTCTGTGTTCGGTTGTTTCATCACGGGTTTTAGCAGAAGATGCATTTGGAATCATTGGTTGGTTTGTTTAAAGATGAGACAGGTTTTTATTAGATATAATTCCTGATAATTTCCAGGCATGTGATTAGACGATAGTTGCTTGGTGTTGGGCCTTTCTCTAGATCTTTAATTTTTAGACTTGTTTTACATTTTACCATCCATATTGGCAAGTTTTCTGGTTTGATTTGTATGTCTTGCAGTTGTTCAGAAAGTCTACCATGTTCGTAGGTAAGATGTTTTAACAGAATATGTATGTATGGCCTAGACCTGAGGCTTTCCAATTTGCAATCTTTCTTATCTTCTTGTTGAAACCTTTCTCAGTTACCGTGACGTTACTTTGTTGAGGTGGGTCTTTATGCTCATCTTTAAGTTCCTTAATCTATCTATCTATCTATCTATCTATCTATCTATCTATCTATCTATCTATCTATCTATCTATCTATCTATCTATCTATCTATCTATCCTTTAGTCTTGCCGACCTTTGGGGCATCACTGGTAACCTGACAACCAGCTTCCTCCACTTCATTCTTTTTTCTGCTAATCTTTCTTGTCAGTATTTTCTTTATTATATCAAAGTGGTTAAAACACATAATTGCATTTTTTTTTATTATATGAATATTTACTACATTACACCAATGCATATGTGCTAATACACTTGCTTAAATTCTGTGTGATAGCAAGGAATTAGAAATAGTGTAAAAAAATCGTGAGTTGCAATTAAAGCTTAGTTTGTCACTGTGAGACATGTAGCTCGATGAAATAGAGAACTGTTAGATGAGCTGACCATCAGTAAATGATGTGTGCCTACATCAGTAAAATGATTTTTAGAGCGAAGGCTTCCTGCATCCTCAGGCAATGGCTCAGGACAGTTTTGGTTCTCATTCAAGTAAAGACCGATTACAAGTTTGATTAGCCATCATGGGGCGAATGAAGAAAATGTTGGTTCACATTCAAGTAAAGACCGATTACAAGTTTGATTAGCCATCATGGGGCGAATGAAGAAAATGTTGGTTCCCCTTCGTAAGCAAAGGTGATGAGTATCTCGGAATGCCTATTCATTATGATGGCGAACTGTCAATGCCCCCATACTTATTTCCATGGAAACCCGTTTGTTGAATTTGATGCTAGAGGCGGGGTCGTCTTAGTTGCCATTTTGGCGACTTTGGGGAAGGGGATCTTTCTTAGGGACAGTTGGGACTGAAGCTTGGATTAGATGCACCAGAAGTTGCACGTGCTGACTGGTGGATATGTGGGCAGGAATCAAGTTTTTTGATAATTTGTTGCTTAAATCTTAAGGGATGATTACGATTTGCCCTAGTTTCAGTAGAAACATTCCAGCTAAGTTATATTTGTTGACAAGAAATATTATCTGCGTCGGTTTCTTATGTGGGCCTACTGAAACTTTACTGTGTTCTTCCTTGAAATTGTTCTCCGTGACTGGAATGGTAAAATTGATGAGATACATAGATAGATAGACAAATAGGTAGATAGAGAGAGAGAGAGAGAGATGGAGAAAGAGGGGGAGGGAGAGTAGTTGGATGGATGTTTGGATGGAAAGATGAATGGAGAGAGACAGACAGACAGACAGAGAGACAGACGGAGACAGAGAGAAAATTCAAAGTAGATAATCCAGTTATCCTTTGACATTTAAAACGAAAATGTTTATTTCTTAAAAATAATATATCATTTGAAAAATTATTTTAAAGTTTATTAATGCTGCAAATAATGATTGTAAACCATTATAATATGAGGACAAAACGTTGTAAAAAAGCATTATACAAATAATAGTGATGTTATTAATATATCATTTTGCATATTGTGTAGACAAATAATTCCCTCTAAAATCCGGTTTTAACCAGAAAGGGGAAACAAAATAATATTAAATTATAAGGAACGAACAAGGTACTATTTCCTAAATAAAAATACTGCTTCGTGCACAATTTTCACTGACGTCACAAAATTTTAAATGATTTAAACACCTAATGTTATGCACTAGCACCACAAACAAGCCCACCCGTTCAACATTTCATGTGTTATCTCCATTTCTAAGGTATTTTTGAACTTCATAATGATTTACCGAAAATAATAAAGTGTAAAATTGTAGGTCAGAATGGCGTCATTAGCACATCTCCGTGTAATTAATAACAGAGAAAATTGTTTAAAAAAGTATTAATTAGTAACATTTCTTTTTAAATTATAGTCTCTTATCAAATACAATGCCATAATAGAAAGCAATCTACATTTATTCCTGAATGACAGCCTCGAAAATGAAAATAATATCATCTTTCGAATGACAACCTCGAAAACATTATCGTCTAACACAATGCTGTCTTTCTGATGACAGCCCCATACACAATGCTTTCTTTCTGATGACAGCCCCTAACACAATGCTTTCTTTCTGATGACAGCCCCTAAAATAATGTCGTCTTTCGGATGCACAACTGAGTGCACCCAATCAACGCAAAATTCTAAGACACGTGTGTCCTTCACTCTGTGAAATGTAAAATGGTGCAACAAGAAGGTCAAGGTCAGTCTCAGTTCTGTCCAGGCCAAATGTTGTCCGATGCACACTCTCGATCCTGCGCCGAATGGCATCCATATTGCATTGCGGTTCAACATAGGTTTTGAACCAGTAAGATTCTGACGTTTGACTCCATCACAGCAAAATCTGTCCGGTACAAATTGTTTGGATGAGGCCCATAGTTCTGGAGAACGATGAATTCCCCAGGTGAAGATTCTCAGACTGGACTAAAATATATTCATTAAAAGAAAAGAAGCAAACTTGTGTTCATCTTAAGAAAATAAATATAAAACTGGAAAACAACCATTTTTTTTTGGTTACTGAAGGGATTTCTTATAAGAATGTGCTTCAATAACGATACAAAATAAAATTTTAATTTTAAATCTGTATTTTGACATTTTTTCACATCGTAATTTTGCACGTCAACATTCCATCATCCACCTTACTTTGTGTTAACAGAAAAAATCTGTAAAATAATACTACTTTTATAGATTAGTGAAATGACCTATATGAAAATCAGATCTTAATGCCCTGAGCAAGAGAAGCTGACATTTCTTTGAGTTAAAGCTCGTTAAAGCTCATCTTTCAGAGCACGTGCTAGATGGTAAAAGCCCGGATTTAAATTGTGGTCGTGTGTTTTCATCCTTCTTAAACAATAGATCTAATTGAAAGAAAAATAATCACATTCTTTGGTATTGTAAATTTGCCGAACTGTAGATCGCTGTATGTCTGTCTGCTGATGTACGGTGCGATAGCATATACACGAAGTAACTCCTTCATGGCACTCTCCAGCTGGGGAGGGATAATTGCAGCGTCTGTACGCAGTTGGTCAATGTATTCGTCTGCTTCCGCTTGTAGTGCTTTCTATTATGTTTGGAGAAAAATTAAAATAAAACGAATACAAATGTAGAAGATAAAAATTCCCACAAGACTAGACAGAGTGCATAATCTATCTATCTGTCTATCTATCTATCTATCTATCTATCTATCTATCTATCTATCTATCTATCTATCTATCTATCTATCTACAATTATTCGTCAACATGAAATAGCCTGAAAGATTGTATGAAGTACATTACAATTATTGGCACGAAAACATCAATGAGTTATCAATGATTTCCTTAATATAATCATTTAAAGTATATCTTGAACATTTCAATCCTTTAATGAAATTTCTTGTCTTAAATTTCTGTTTCATATTCAGTTATTTAAACAAAATATCCAGATGATTTTCCAGAATTATGTATCAGTGCACTGTTATTAAAGAATGATAGAAGAGTAATATCTGAGCAAAACAATATGAAGCAAATTTTAAAAAAAAATATTATCTCCTCTTAACTATAACTATCACATAGAATCTGTGAAATAGGTTATAAAGCAATAAGAGAAAGAGACTTACTCTAACATTCTTACCTGCAAGTCTGGAAGTTCGGTTAGCAAATACAAAAATATTGGAATGCTGGCAGCAGTGGTCTCAGAACCCGCCATTAGAAATAATTTCAGGTTGTCTTTTGCCTATTAATTGTTACAGTAAAAACTGTATCTTAACAATGGTTTAGTCATGTATAGTGGCAATGAGATGAAATGAAGGAAAATATTAAAATTATTTAACATATATCCAACTTTATAACATTTCTTTCTTTCTTTCTTTCTTTCTTTCTTTCTTTCTTTCTTTCTTTCTTTCTTTCTTTCTTTCTTTCTTTCTTTCTTTCTATCCTTTCTTATCGACTTTCCTTTATTTTTTCTGACTTTATATTGCTTTATCTCTTTCTTCTCTTTCTTCTTCTATTTATTCTTCCTTTTCTTCTACGTCTTCATCATCATCATTTTCTTTTCCTTCCTTCTCCTTTTTCGTAAAATGAAGCTTATTAGTTAACCATGCTAATTTACTTAGATAACCATTGTGATACCCGGCTAATTTATTTAGATAACCACTTGTAATAAACATATTGATAACGATTGGTATTTGGTAGTGTGTTTGTATCTTGTTTGTTTGTTTGTTTCGTAGCCGGGTATCACAATGGTTACCTAAATTAACTATCAGAAATGCACAAGTAGTTACCTAAATAAATTGCTAGAAACCAACATTTATGTAAGTAATTTACCATGGAACCGCAATAGTTATGTAAATAAACTACCAGGAACCAAAATGTTACTTAAATAAATTAAGAGAGAAATCCCATGCTTCCTAAATAAATTTTAGGGGTCTTCAAATGTTAACTAAATAAGATAATAGGGGACCACACATATGATCTAAATAAACTACATGGATATTAAATTTTAAATAATCTTTCTTATGCTAAAAATGGCACGTCTCATTTAAACTTTGGACCGGAGAAATCTATTGTACATTGTACAGTCAGCTAACTGAAAAGTTTGGGGTCGCGAGATAGTAAAAATGCTGGCGACTATGTCAAATAAATGGAATCACTTTGCAGCTTCAGTGCACACGAACAGCAACTGCATAAATAAACAAGAAAACAGAAAATCTAAAAATAAATAGATTCCCACTCTTTCACATTCGACGTCATAATTAAAATCTTATTCTTGGAAATTATCTTCACAACTGTTCACTCCTTACATCAATTATGTATTAATTCATTTTCGTCTAAATTCTCATTTATCAGAGCAGACGAAATACATTGTTGTGTATAATTCGTTTAAATCGTAATTCTGCTTATTGAAATCGAAATGTGATATGTAACAAATTATTTACTGTATTACCTGTTCACAGTTGAATTCTTCTTGCAAAATCTTTGCGAGAGTTCTCTCCTCGCAGTCAACGCGGCATGCCTCTTCCAATAACCGTGACGTCAGCCTGTCCAAAAGATCACTAGCTTTAATAAAATCTTGACTTTTTACCCCAATCTCTCCAAGCGCATAGGCTTTGTGGAGAATCGTCATCAAGGCGCCTATGAGCGCATCCTGTTCCCCATTCAGAGCGTTAAGGTCAAGTCTCAGCAACACCCGGCCGACGATGTCTAGCGCCATCTCCAGCATTAACGTGCTTACATTAATGACAGGAGCTTTGGAGATTTTTTCTACCAGAGTCTCCATAACTGGTAACATCTGGGTACCCTTTTCTTCCATGCTGGCCTTCCGAAAGATGGAAGCAACCAAGCGTCGTGAAGTTGGACGTTTGTCGGATGATCCAAGGAAACTGTTGCTAAGAGGAGAATTTTCAAGGTATCCCGTGGCTCCTTTATCTAATTTGTTGACGGCATTTTGTGACAGTTTTGGATCCACAAAGTAGATGTATCCTTCATGTTGAAACAGACCATGATGGATAAAGATATCGCCCAGACACTCCAGCTGTCTTAGCTTGTCATTGGGTAGTAAAAGACTTAGAAGTGTTTTCAGTAGTCTGCCTGGTTCTGGAATTGTTACTCCTTGATTCCAGAACTGGAATTAAAAATTACATAGAATTTGTTTAGAGATGTATTGAAAAGCATTCTTTTTTCTTTCATTCATTCATTCTTTCTTTCTTTCTTTCTTTCTTCCTTTCTATCTATCTCTCTCTCTCTCTCTCTCTCTCTCTCTCTCTCTATCTACCTACCTATCTATCTATCTATCTATCTATCTATCTATCTATCTATCTATCTATCTATCTATCTATCTTCCTATCTATCTATCTATCTATCTATCTTTCTTTCTTTCTTCTCTCTCTCTCTCTCTCTCTCTCTCTCTCTCTCTCTTTTTTCACCATTTATTTTGTTTTCTGATTATTTATTTTCATGAGCATCAGTTATCTATGTGCTATTACTTCTCCGATGCGTAGTTTTGTTTGTTTTTCTACTAAATGTATTATAAATATTGTTGTGTACTTTTATCATATCCAAGAAAAACAACACATTGTTTATAAATAGATCTATTTTTCTTTAAAAGCTTAATGAAGTCTCTGCTATTATTTCGCTGATAGTAGTTTGCTTGTTGCTCTACTAACCTTATTTTCATATCCAAGAAAAAGAACACCTTGTTTATAAATAGAGCTATTTTTCTTTAAAAGCTTAATGAAGTCTCTGCTATTATATTTCGTTGATCGTAGTTTGCTTGTTGCTCTACTAACCTTATTATAAACAAAGTCCTGTACATTTGCCTTGTCTAAGATAAACGTCCTGTTTTTCAGAGCATTTTATCATTGAAAATGTAATATATTATTTCATTTAATTCTTATCGTTTCATCTTTTCTCGGTTTCTTTCTTTCTTTTTTCTTTCTTTCAACCTTTCTTTCTTTCATTATTTCTTTCTTTGTTTCCTTAATTTCATGAGATACAATGGAAATATTGCTAGTATCTGTACAATTTGGATCTTTCTTATTTCTTATAATTTTGATTTCACTTTCCAAACATTCTTTTGTTATGAGGCCATGTGAAATATCCTTGACTTAAAACGTCGCTGTTTACTATGTTTCTTTATTATAATCCGTAAAATTAAAATTGCTTATCTGTTTCTGAAATGTTTGTCGCTTAAATCATTATTGTTAAATCATATAATGACTTAATAATGTATGGACTTACTGTACCATATTTAAACACTATTTAATTAAAGCAATTTCTCATGTATAAGAATTACCACGCTGTTTTACTGCAGCTGTTTAACTTTCTGAGTTATAATTAAGCTCACTTAAATAAGTGAGAATGAGTGAATGAAGCATATTGATTAAAACTTACATACGTAGCTGAGTGATCGATTACCCACAAATACCTGAGTGAATGCAGCATATTGATTACAGCTATACTCAGCTAAATAGCATTGCTAAATAAAAGAGAAAAGCATTATTCTATTTCAATGATTTCCTTTGAATATGTTGGGATTATAAAATTCTTGACGAAACACTAGACAGAAAAAAATTTCTGGCATTTGTAAAAATGAAGAATTGTTAGAATTTTTGAGAGGTAATTCACACCTCAAATTATCTGGACCCTTAAAGGGCGTGAGACAGGAGAAGTATAAAAATATGGCCGACATGAAGAGATTAATTTATATTCCATATTTTGCAAACACATCTCTTAATGGAAAAGTACCTGTACCCTTTAAAAAAATTATTATTTTAATTATTAATTACATTTTTAACTGTGTATGATAATCGATTTGTACTGGATTGTCAGCAAGAGTTTATTTACGCATTTCATAAACTAACTTCTAATTACATGCTTATTCGGGTGGGTGGGTAAATTACCTTCAAGGATTTGAAGGATTTATAAGAAAAAAATACATTCATTCGTTCGTCATTTCTCATTTAACATAACTTTTGGTTCATTCCTTCACAGCTTAGTTCGAAAGACGTGAGTCCAACAGATACCGCCATCTGTCATCCGCGTCATCACCATCCAAACTTTAGCAACAAAAAACTAAGGAGAAGGAAAATGACACGAGGCGGGAAAGAAAGAAAGAAAGAGAGAGAGGGAGAGGGAGAGAGAGAGAGGGAGAATAGAGAGAGATTACACGGCCAGATGTGGACAGAAAATAAAATATTACCTTGAAGAATATTCTGGCAATGCCAATAACAGCACATAGAAGAACATGCATAACAGCACTGGCTGGCATTTCCTTCTTTCTTTCTGGAGACCCTTCCTAGGAGACTTCTTGCAACATCTGTGACATTTCCACACATTGACGACTTTTGAAAGCACTGACTGTTACCAAAGCTAACCATTTCCCAAGTGGAAGAAATCAAAAAATGGTAAGTACAATTTAAGAAAAAATTACATTTGCACTTTGAGAATTTTTTCATAGCAATGAGTATATATATATATATCTTAAAATAGCATTATTCTTGATCATATTAATATTATTCGGAAATTAAAATATTTAAACTTATTAACATGATAATGATTATAAGTTGTATCATCATCAAGATCATCATCATCACCATCATCATTAGTAGTAGTAGTAAAATGTTGAAACAACTCTTACTATAATAATTACTTGAAACATAATAATTTATCATTACATACCACAGGACAATAGGACTAGCATAGGCGATAGGCAAGGGATGTATATATCAATCCACTCATCTGTCTGTGTGTGTGAACGTGTCTGCGCGTTTTTGTGTATGTATACATATATGTGTGTACCTATACGTGCGTGCGCGCGTTGAGAAAATGTGTCATTGTTGATATATCTTGTTTTTCTTCTGTCGTTTGATTTTGACCCGACGGTTGCGTACAACTTACTGGCTAGTGTAACTCCCTATAAAAAGCTAGCGAAGGAAGGCTTACTCATTCCTGTGCCATTTTCTTTCCTGCTCGTTCTCTTGCCCTTCGTCCAAAGCTTTGCACGTGCAACCAAAGTATCAGATAATATGTTGACAGATAACACACGACAGATGTAACACAGTGGCTGATGCTAGGTGTTAGAATACTGCGTGAAGAGCCAGAACGGTGCTGTGGAATTATTTGATTCCCAGCGAATAATGTTCCTATAAATAAAGATATATTCAGAGATTTTAAGAAAAGGAGAATATATAATAAAGGTATGGCGCACGTGACGAAAGCTATCAACCATTATGACGGAATATTTAAGTTCGTCGATGAACCGCGCGCGCGGGAGGATTTCTTGCGCGCGCGATCACTTCTTGCTGACGAGGACTGGCACGGAGCTGGGGCTGCGTTCAAGGAAGCAAAACTGAAAGCCACGGGCAATGAGCACGACGTTGCATGCATCGAGCTTATCCTTCACGAGCTTGAACGCTACCAAGAGAACCTCATTCCCAGGGATGCTGTTGCGAAAACCGTGACCTGGTCGACAATCTGCGAGAGACCTATTCGTCGTCATGACGAACCCTGCGATCGCCTCCCTCAGGGCATTTTCTTCTTGACAGTACAACGCTCTGCGCCTGCGCATACTAAGATTCTCGTGGGGATGAAAACGCTGTCCAGAAAGTGGATTGAGAATAAAATCCCAGAACTTTTCTGCAGTATAGTCAGACATGACATGCTCCTTGGCCTGTTCGCGGATCAACGCATCACGGATTCCAAAGTCATCATATTCTACCATCCGCTGGACGAAGGGGAGAAACTCGGACTATTTCAAGAGATCGTTGACAACGACGCCTTGGACTGCGAGCTGGTCTTCCCGTTTCCGCTTCTAAAAACGGCGACCCGGAAGGAGTTCACATCTCCAGCGGATGGCTGGCAGGTTGATGACGTGTTAGATGACATGTTGTCCAAGGGGGAGGAACACATTAGACAGTACACCGTACACTTCCTCAAATCCTTGCACCTAACCAAAGCAACGATCTTTGACCCAGCCTGTTCCACGGGCATATTTTTGTCCACCCTGAAGAAAGCTTTCCCGGAAGTGTACACGATTGGTCAAGACCTCAGTCAGCAGATGGTAACTGTATCACGAGATCGTTTGGACGAGGTTCACCATGGTAACGCTCTTGTACCGCAGATCAACAGAGGGTCGGCTGACCTGGTTTTCGTTCGATTCCTGAACAGCGAGGTGGTGACGTCAGCGGAAGCTGAAATGTTTCTCGAGCCTTTGCTGAAAACAGTGGCTGTAGGTGGCCATTTTGTTGTTTTTGGCCATACTCCTGTGCTGCTGTCTGCTGCCAATTTTCGCTCGCTTTCGGATTTTAGTCTCGAGCGTTGCGTCGCTGTTACTTTACAGAAAGAAGGCTTATTTCAGTATTACGTACTATCGAGAATTCGTTAATTTTGTTCACGTTACTTTATAGAAAGAAGTCTTGTTTCAATATTACGTACTATTGAAAGTTCGTTAATTTCCTTCACGTTACTTTACAGAAAGAAGATTTGTTTCAATATTACACATTATCGAGAGTTCGATAATTTCGTTTACCTTACTTAACAGAAAGAATACCTGTTTCAATATTATGTACTATCGAGAATTCGTTAATTTCGTTGATGTTACTTTACAGAAAGAAAGCTGGTTTTAATATTACTTAGTATCGAGAATTCACTAATTGTTTCATTGTTACTTTACATAAAGAAGCCTTATTTTAATGTGCATACAATAGACTGAATAGAGTGTTCGCGAATTTCGCGACTCTTACTTTACCTGGTTTGTTACAATAATATGTACTCTCGAGAATTCGTTAATTTCGTTGATGCTACTTTATAGAAATAATGGTTGGTTCAATAGTGTCGGCTATCGAGAATTCGTTAATTTTGTGCTAATCTTTCACTATGAAAAATGTATCTGGAATACTAATGACTTGAGAAACACTAGGTGTCCCCATAGTGTCTCTGGAATACTAATGACTTGAGAAACACTAGGTGTCCCCATAGTGTCTCTGGAATACTAATGACTTGAGAAACACTAGGTGTCCCCATAGTGTCTCTGGAATACTAATGACTTGAGAAACACTAGGTGTCCCCATAGTGTATCTGGAATACTAATGACTAGAGAAACACTAGGTGTCCTTTTCATAGTGCGACCTAATTTTACTCCTTTGTGTCTTTTCCTCCTGATGTATCATTTTCCATTTCTTTGTGCATCGTTGTCTACATTTTTCTCACTTTATTGTCATTTTTCTCCTTGTATCTCTCGTTCTCTCATGGTATAATTGTTTTCTTCCGTGTACCTTTATATCTTTATTCTTGCTGTACATAATATTCCTAGTATTTTGTCTTTTTGTCTGTCTGTATTTCTTTTAATTTACCTGCTCTCTGTCTGTATACTTGAAATGCCTTTGTCTATATCCCTGTCTTTCTTTTTTTCGCCTTGTCTTTTTTCTTTTTAATTTGCTTCTGTCTTTTGTCTCCATGCCTATTACCTTTGAGTAAAGACTTCATTGCGACTGCATATTTTCCCTCTTTGTTCATGATTTTATGTTGTTTCATTTCTGTACATGTTGATTAGTTTTGCAATGTTAATTTCTTTTATTATTCAGACGTCTTTTGGTTTGTTAAATTTTGAAGTTTGAAATAATTATTTTATTAGAAACCAATAAATAACCAGTCTTTCGTCTATTTCTGATTAACCGAGGGATGGTCCTACTGCACTGAAATCTTCATTGCTTCTCTTCTCTGGCTTACATCAATTTAAATGCATGCAGATAGTTAATTTCCGAGCATTGAGTTAATCCATTTAGAGGAAAGTCTTTGTTGTATTAAAATATCTTTGTGAAATGAAATGCAGGAAATGGATGACCGATAGGATGTGTATTAAATTCCACCAGCTTTTGTACACTCTGTAGCTTAAACAAGTTAAAGCAATATAAAATAAACGATATGAATTGAAGTAACAAAATGTAGACGCCATAAGTGTTACTCTGGATAAAGAATAGCAAGTATTTTGATCTCTCATTCTCTCTAACACACACACACACACACACACACACACACACACACACACACACACACATTCACAGCAGCACCTTCACACATACACGCACTCATTCACACACACACACACATCCCACACACGTGCACAACCCCTCCTCGTATGTAGAAAAGCAATGAAGCAAATTTTCAGGTATTTTTCATATGATAATTCTGTTGGTGAAATCTGGTTAAAGTACAAATGAATATCTTGTTGAGAAGCATGATCTGTAAATAAAACCAGACTTGTTATACTTCTGAAAGGAAGTATTGCAAGTATTTTTTCATTAAAAAATGAAAACTGCTTAATGTATGTTTTAATAATTATAATTTGCATTTTTAGTCTTAGTGTACTAATATAGTCTGTATTATTAGATTGAAATTTGATTGAATTTTATTCAAACAAGTATCAATGCTGAAAATTGTATTTTTAAAAAATAAATTATAAACTCTTGACATTTATATAAATATTAAGGGTTATGATAATTTATGCGATTAAATTTTAATGTATTATTTATTACATTCTTTTGTCATTTTACTTTAATTAATTGTTTAACTTGTTATTATTATTATTGACTACTTAGTAAACTTTTTATTATTATTGACTACTTAGTAAACTTGTTATTATTATTGACTACTTAGTAAACTTTTTATTATTATTGACTACTTATTTTTGTATTATATTATAATATGTAAATATTTTATTTACAATATTATTTGTAAATCATCCATTTACTATTATCTGAAATACTCTGGAAATGCTCATAGATTGTTTTTCAAAAACAAAATATAATTAAGCCAGTACACACAAACTCACACGTGCACATACACTCACACAAACGCATAAATACAATTATGATTATTTTCATCGTTCATCTTCCTCGACCTCATCTTTATTAGAAATAGTAGTAGTGTGTTTATTGTTATAATTGATTTTGGATGCATTGTTGTTTTTAATATTGTACTACAGTAGTAATTTTTGCAAGGAATTGTTGCAATTCATCGAGTAAAGTGTCCTAGAGAAAACAAAATGTTATTAATGTATTATTGTTCTGTTATTAAAACTGGCATCTATTTTTTTTTACCAGTAACATCACAAAATTTGACAGTTGCTTAGTAAACATTATGTACGAATGTGTGTTTAAAAATACAATATTGTATATGTGCGAATGTATAAACACCTGCACAAAAATATTGTCCAGCTAATAAAGAAAAGCAGTGATCATGCATAAGTGCTATGCGATACAGGGCCCAGCACTCTTCTCAACTACCAAGGAGCACTCATAGTGAAACGTTTCCTTAAAAATAGAATTGTTTCTTCCTATGGCGTTTCACGTCCACTTCCATTATGGCATGAAAGAATTAAATATTTAAAATTCATCATTTGTGAAATAAAAATTTTGCAGCAATGTTACGACCAAATCTTCCTGTGCTTACTGGATGTTCCAATGACAGAAATACAAACGCGACGTAAAGATAAAACGTGTCAAGTATAACGTTTGAAAATTAAACTATTTGTACTTGGTTGTTTTTTTTTACGACGCAATAAGCCATCGCTCATATGTTCTCTGTTGACAACATTCACTTATTCAATTGCATTGTTGCTGTTCCCCTCCAAACACAAAAACACAGGACACCGTCTACTAATTACTTCATTGAAGGGCTTATCTCTGGTATATTTGCCATTCTTAATTCGAAAAGGGCGTTCGTTATCAGTCTGCGTATCGAGTTCATGCCGTCGGCACATGTAGGCCTATTAGTGCTTTGTGTGACGGAGTAAATTTGCGTATCCCTATTGTGTTGTTGTTGTTGTTTCGATAACTTCTTTTACCCTAGAAGGAATTGCATGAAAACTTTTCATCTTCTTGATGTTCTCGGTTTTTGGAGGATTCCTGTGGGGCCTTCCTCTCTTCTCTTGCATTCAAAGAGGATAGTGGAGGGCTGTGATGCTGAGTTTAATTGTCGTCTGTCATTGTCTGCTCCTTGTTGCGACTGTTGTGGATCCATTTAAAAAAAATTTTTTCCTGAGATGTAGTCGTTGTGTCGTGCAGTTTCTTGTGAAAGTTGTAGTACTACAGTCAATCTTGAATTTGAAACTCTATCATATTTTCTAATGAGTTGCAATTGTTTATTTTTCGGTTTTTTATTATTTAAATTATAATTATTATTATAGAAGGTGAAGTGTGTTTGTTTGGATGAGATACTTGATTAGTGCTTGGTGTATGTGATTTTGATGATGTTTTTTTTTTGGTACAGTAATGATTTCATTGTGAATGGCAGGTGTAGTATGTTTGTTGCTTCCCTGATGATTATTGATTTATAAACTGTTACGATCATGGTAGATTCAAAAAGTCTCTATCCCAGTATGTTAAGTGTAAGGATACACTATACATTAAGGCAAAATATGCTCGACTACATCATGGAATTTCTGGTATAAGGAAGTTACTGGAAATTGCTACATTGTTGTTCTGCTTGAGGGAAGTAATTCGGCGATTCAGTGCCCAGATTAGTCTCGAGAGAACAGCGTCTCATGGAACATTCTATAGTGTGCTAGTGAGGAGCATGTGAGGAATTGACAATTCTATTATTAACACTAAACAAGTGATAAAATGCTACGAAAGTGTGCAAAAGCTTTTGCAGCATCGCCATTCATAAGATTATGTACAAACTATTATCGCTTGCTCTCTATAACTCCAGTTCTGTTCTACAATAAGAATAATCCTGTGATTTATATTGACACTAATATGACGGCTGAAGTATGTGTTAGGACATTAGACTGTGTAAGCATGGAAATTATTCGAACATGGTTTCATGGAAATATTGATGTCCAATAATCTTTTCATTGTATTGTTATATGTATATTTGATTGTTGATTTAATAAATGTATTTAACCTCTTACACATATTGATAACCATATCTTGGAGAGATAGTGTGTGGATGGTTACTTGCTAAATATAGATTAAAGTCGGATTTATCTGATCGATTGATGAGTTTTCCAACTATAAATATTGTGTGAGTGTAAATGTTTGTCTTTAATGTTGTGGAAGAGAAAAAAAATATTTACAGCACTCATATATCCACCAAGTGAGAGAGACGAGTGGTGAACTCTGGAGAAATATTAATAACTAAATTAAGATTCTCATCATTTGTAATTAATTATGGTTGATTAATAATAATAATAATAATAATAATAACCAATAACTAGAGTGGCATTTTGTAACAGAGAGCAAATATAGAATTTTAAAATGTTTTGATGCTCGGCAATTGTTTGAGTTGCAGACCAAATACTTGTGATAATATTGTGAAATATGAATTTATTGTAAAGAGTGCATATCATCGTTTGGGGATTTATTTTGTTTATAGAGACGTTTCCCTCAGACCCAACTCCAAATTCGATCTTCCGGGTTAGGTCTTTTGCTCAGACAGCCAAGAATATATTCGTAACATGAGGATATGCGCTGACAGAGTGATTGTCTAAGTTTTTATTTAACCAGCAAGTATTGGTGCAATATAATGTCAGACTTATTTTAAATCATATAATTATATTCCTTCAATATCAGTCATTATGATGATTGTGAATAATTGCATTTTAGAGCAGGTTGCCGTGTTATTGTTATATTGTTACGTGCAATATAATGTCAGACTTATTTTAAATCATATAATTATATTCCTTCAATATCAGTCATTATGATGATTGTGAATAATTGCATTTTAGAGCAGGTTGCTGTGTTATTGTTATATTGTTCCGTGCATACAAAATGATCGTTGTTTACACAACTGTTACTTTGAAGTTGATAAAAATCAGTTGTTTACACAACATTCTATTGACTTTGAAGATTTGAAAAAGTTCAATTGTTTACACGATTTTTTCATTTTTTTAATAGAGATTTTGAATATTAAAATGTCATGTTTTTACACGGCTGTGTGTTGACTTTGAAGATTGAAATACATCAGTTGTTTACAATGCTTTGTATTGACTTTAAAGATTAAAAAAACTGTTGTTTACACAATTTTCTATTGACCTTGAAGATAAAATAAGATCAGTTGTTTACAATGCTTTGTATATTGACCTAGAAGATTAAAAAATACTGTTGTTTACACAATTTTCTATTGACTTTGAAGATTAAAATATATTGTTGTTTACACAGCAGTGTATTGTTTTTGAAGATTAAAAATGATCAGTTGTTTACACAACTTTCTATCGACTGTTGTGTGTAGTTAAATTAGTTGACACTCTTCTTCCTGTGATTAAAACTAAAAGGCCTGAACATTCTATAAACTTCATTATTGATATTAATTTATATTTATTTCTGAAAAGGCCTGTTAACGACTTCGCTTGGGACATTCCCATTAAAAAAAAAAAAAAAGACCATAACTTGATTGCGTCTGTATTACCCACTAGAATGGTGACGTATACGGACAAAGTCTGTCAAAACAGGCGTGCGTGCGTGTGACCTTTCGCAATGTGAAGGAAACCTACTTTTGACTCACTCACTTATCTGTCTCGTTAGATGTCTTAGTTTCGAGTAGATGAAAATAAACCAGAACTATTATTTAGTACTAAACTTTTAAAAAATCATAACAGGTCAATGCACTTGTGTTTAATGCGAGATTGTCTGGCAACACCGTTTATACAGATACACGTGATGTTCATGTTTCTGTAAGAAAAATAATTATAAATGTGTGGCTATGTGCTAACGGTGGCCACTCTGGACGTCTGTCAGTGATGGGCCCTTGTGGGTTTGGGTCGTATTTTTGAGACATAGACGCCCTTGAACCGTTTCATGTAGCAGTATACTGTACAAATATTTGCTTATTATAACGTGTAAAATTGATCGCTCTTCACAATTCTTTTAACGACCGAGGTTAGTGTATTACATTTTATCATACCACGTGTTGTTCACTGTTTTAGTTAGACACATTTGTGTGTATTTGCGTGTGCGCGCGCGCATGTTTGTGTGTGTGTGTGTGTGTGTGTGTGTGTGTGTTTGTGTGTGAGTGAGTTGTATGTTATGATGAATGAAATGTAGGTCGATGTTGTAAATGACCTCTTTTTTCAGGTCAGGTTGAGATATCCGCCTACTCATTACTTTCGTTGAACGTGTAAGTAAACACGAGGACCTCTAGTGTCTGTCTTGTCTATATTTTTATTACTTTCATAGCGAAGTTCCTGCTTATTTTGCTTTTATATCCGCGTCAATCTTAGACTCTCTTAATGACGATCTCATAATTATTCACTGTTAAAACTGGCTCCTTTTGACATATTATCAGTTTCTTACATAGATAGTGTCTAAATTTTTATATGTAGTTTATTTTTAAATTTAACGTTAGCACATTTGACAGTTTCAACCTGTATTCTTGTGCATCTTATTTTAATTCTTAAATAAATAAATAAATAATGCAATTTATATTCTATTGTGATTTGCTTTTTAAAAATCTAACTTTAAGCAGCTCAATTCACGTTTTTGGGCCATAATATTAATAACAACCACTCACTTTTAAAAAGCTAACTTTATGCAGCTCAATTCACGTTTTTGGGCCATAATATTAATAACAACCACTCACTTTTAAAAAGCTAACTTTAAGCAGCTCAATTCACGTTTTTGGGCCATAATATTAATAACAACCACTCACTTTTAAAAAGCTAACTTTAAGTAGCTCATTTCACGTTTTAGGGCCATAATATTAATAACAACCACTCACTTTTAAAAAGCTAACTTTAAGTAGCTCATTTCACGTTTTAGGGCCATAATATTAATAACAACCACTCACTTTTAAAAAGCTAACTTTAAGTAGCTCATTTCACGTTTTAGGGCCATAATATTAATAACAACCACTCACGTTTAGGTAAAGGTTTATCGAACTATTAAAAGTTCAACTTTGCTGCTTTTCATGCTGTTCGAGAAAGAGAACAATATGTGTGCGTGAGGAAAAATGTACTGCTACTTATAATCTGAGTAGATATTTTGTAGAAGTCATTTAAACTTCCATGCATTATTAGTTAGTGGATACTAGCTGATAAACCCGTAGTTGCCCGAGTTAAAAAAACAACGGAATTTTTAATAGCTTTTGTCAGTTAAAAAAGAAATAATACTTGTTTAATTAGTTCTGTATAAATATGTATAAATCCATTGATCTATCTTTCATCAAGGCCAATCTATTCATACATAATTTGTTCACGTTAAATGCAGCCTACATTATTCCCTATGGTGGAGTAAATTTGCCTATCCCTATTTCTAGACTTAATTCTAACTGTTAAATTGTCGAAGTGACTCGACCTTTACACTTCCTATGATGGCACTTTTGCAAGTGTCAGATTTGGAGTAAACAACTCGAGTTGAGAATATGCTAGAAATTACTGATGCAATCCAAATCAGTTCCAACTGGATGAGTAATTTTTATTATCCAATGGTTAGGATTTACGAGATCGAGACTAGCCAATGGACTGAGATCAAAAGTTACCTGCATTACCTGCATTAGAGAATTCTATTGTCCGATCACTTGCATTCGGTGTGGCAAGAAGTCCGGTCATGAAAGGCAGCCATTATCTTAATGGTGAAATAATTGACTGATTGAGAGAGAATGGACTTAGAAATTTTTGCTATTGATGTGTTAAAACATGTAGAGTGAGTAAACTATTATTTATACAAATGTTTTAACTAAGATGCTCATATATAGTATGCTAACACTTGACATTGTTTCTAGCGAACCAGTTCATAAAACTACTATCCTGTATTTATTATGCTGTATGCGTTTATCGGGCGAATAAATACAGTTGCCGGAAACTGTATCTTGAGACTTTAATGTAAGAAAGAATGGAGTTCAAAAATGAATAAACTGAAAACTTAGCATTTGTTCCCTGATTATATTTGTATAGGGACAAAGCAGCCTTTTCTTGAGTTCAGATAACTCAAAGAAACCAGGAGATTCAGATGATTATAAACTGCTATGACCGTAGTAGATGCGAGAAGTATCTACTGCAATGTGTAAGTGCAAGGAATACACTACACTCCATTGATGTATGGTGGCAAAGTATGCTGACTACAGTGAGCAATTTCTGGTACAAGGAAGCTACTGGAAATTGCTACAATTGTTGTTTTTCCCCAAGGGAGGCTAATATGGTGGAATACCATATGGCCTTGAGAGAATAATGGCTTCTATAACATGCGAAAGGAAACACGTGGAATTGCCAGTAATGATATGGACAATAAACTAGTGAATTTGTTAAGAAAAGCACAGTTTTCAACCTATGGAAATATTGTGTGATGGTAAATGCTTGTCTTTAATGTTGTGGAAGTGAGAAAATGTTTACAGTACCCACAAATCCACCAAGTGAGAGAGATGAGTGGTGTCTGATGGAGAATTATTAATAAATTAAGATTCCCATCACTTGTAATTAGTTATGTATTATTAATTAATTAATAATAATTAATAATAATCATAAACAATATCTATGTGGCATTGTTGTGACACTCCCCCTTTGGTTGTCTTACATGTAGATAATGTGTTGAGTAAATATTTTGTTTATTTGTTCCCCTTTTATTTTACTGTCTGAAGTCTTGGAGATGATGTGTTGAGTAAATATTTTGTTTATTTGTTCCCCTTTTATTTTACTGTCTGATGTCTTGGAGATGATGTGTTGTGGAAATATTTCGGTTTTTCAGTCTGAGGTGCACATGGCAGATGATGGTAGTTTTACTGTGTTAAGTAAATATTTCATTTCTACAGTCTGAATTTCACATTGAAAATGACGGCAGTTTTACTGTGTTAAGTAAATATTTCATTTCTACAGTCTGAATTTCACATTGAAAATGACGGCAGTTTTACTGTGTTAAGTAAATATTTCATTTCTACAGTCTGAATTTCACATTGAAAATGACGGTAGTTCTATTGGGTTCTGTAAGGACATGTACTCAAAATAAATTGCTGACATTTTTCAGCTCTTTGAGGTGATGTTTTCCGATGGATGCAGTCTCATTTATTGATTTAGTAGCACTCACAATGACACATTTTCTCTTAGAACCATAACCACATAACCACAGTGCATAACCACAAATGCACTGGAATTCATAACCACGCACTACTTCAAAGCTATAACAAAACAGCTGCCTGGAAGGCAACAACAAACGCACTGTACTTCATGACCAAAAATCATCTAAACTTTATAATTGCAAATAAAATAGACACATAACAAAACTCTAAACAGATATAATTAAAACATAACTAAACACCATAGCTATAAATAAAATAGATTGACAAAATAACCCAAGTTGACCAGAAATGTTTTAAAATAACGTTGGAAATCATAGTCACAAACGAACTGAATGAAATAAACACAAAATTATTAGTCACCGTAAACCGCAATTAGCAATTGAATAATATAATCGTGTGAAACATTTAAAATGATTTTCATAAATACATGCTTAAACCGATACCTATGTTTGGCAGATGGCCAAGAGTGTAGGAATCGTAGGGGCTGGCGTCTCAGGCCTCGCTGCCATAAAATCGTGTTTGGACGAGGGCCTCTTACCTGTTTGCTTTGAACTGACCAGTGACCTTGGTGGTTTATGGAACTACAGGTAAACTTTTTTTAATGTTCAGATAAATGAAAGCAAAATTTAAAATTAATTTAATTTATTTACTGAAATATAAACTAAATAAATTTATCTGCACCAAGCAACAGCAACTAACTGGCTCCGCAAATTATCAACTGATTAATAAGCAAATTAATTTAGGTTTTCTCAGTGCTTCTATATATAAACATAATTTACTATGATGAAATTAAGTTTAGCTGCAAAGTGAAAGCAATTTAATTTATATCATAATGTTATAATAAAATAATATAAGATAAAACTGTATTTTGCGTGCACACGTTAAAAAGAAATATTTAATAATGCTTCACTCATTTGTTTACCTGGCGCCAAACTAGATCAGAAGTCAAAGAGGGAGAACCCAGTCTGTACAGCTCTTGCGTCATCAACACGAGTAAAGAGATGACGTGCTACAGTGACTTCCCCATCCCGAAAGAGTTCCCGAATTTCATGAGCCACAAATACTTTCAGAAGTATCTCCAAGACTATGCAGACTTCTTTTGCTTGAGACAACATATAAACTTTGAGCACAGAGTCAAAACTATCCAAAAGAGTGGCGATTTTGTCCGCACAGGAAAATGGGACATGAGAATCGAGGACTTACGGTCCCACCAAATCCGGACAGAAACAGTGGACTTCGTCATGGTCTGCAATGGCCACCTGCACGAGCCAAATATTCCCAAGTTCCCTGGGCTGGACACTTTCAAAGGCAGAGTTCTTCACACACACGATTACAAAGATTTTCAGGGTTTTGAAGGGAAACGAATTTTGGTAGTCGGGATTGGAAATTCTGGGGCTGACGTCGCTTGTGAACTCAGTCGTCACGCAGAGCATGTGAGTAAAATATGTTAAACGTGTGTTTCTAGTCTTTAGTACAGTTCGTTGACTTTCAGGTATTTATTAAACCTTCTATTAGTGACATGCTTGGTCATGAATAAAGAACTTTTTCGGTTTAAACACCCAACCCCCGAATACTAAAAGTCTCTTCCGACCATACCAACAAAAAGCGCAAATACCGCTAACCAGCCGATGAACAATCATCATCATCATCATGTCGACTTTCTTATCAACCATCCTCCCCTCCACTCTGTCCATCTCCATCAGAAACCTCTCAACAGTGGAGCACCTTATACAAGGTGGATAAATCGGTCCAGGTAGGAAATTTCCATTACCCTAAGTAAACAACAAGTAATACGTTTGAAAATATTTTCGGTTTGTGCAGGTTTATATCAGCACTCGACGAGGCTCCTACGTCATCCAGCGCGCGGGAGAGTTTGGCCAGCCTTTCGACCAAGTGGCCATCACTCGGTGGGCACAGTCGTTGCCCTGGGGGTTGATGAGACCCATCCACTACCACAAGATCAATTACAAGTACAAACACTCCAACTACGGGCTCTCGCCAAATTTTAGGTTCTCATCACGCTTGTTTGGTTTGTTTTCATTACGCTTGTTTGGTTTGTTTTCATTACGCTTGTTTGGTTTGTTTTCATTACGCTTGTTTGGTTTGTTCTCATTACGCTTGTTTGGTTTGTTCTCATTACGCTTGTTTGGTTTGTTCTTATTACGCTTGTTTGGTTTGTTCTCATTACGCTTGTTTGGTTTGTTCTCATTAAACGTGTTTGATATTTTCATTACACATGTTTAATTTGCCATCTCAGTTACTTTGTGTTACTGAATTAAACAGTTTGCTAATATTTTCAAGAGTTACCTTCAGAGGAACTCTATCTCTGGTGGAATTGCTGTCATTTTCAAGATTTCAAAAAGGATGATATAATTGTGAACATTTTAAATCATTGCAAGACTGTAAAAGACTTAAAGTCTTAGACAATATGTGCAATATAGATAATATATAAAAAGGACTTTGGGATTATCTATATTGTAACTTTAATCTTAATTAATTTTAATTTAACAAATGTTCAGTATCTATTAACTTTTAGGTACAATCGGATCTTTAGAAATCTCTAATAGAAACGACTGTTTAGAATGTATTAATTTTTAGGTACAATCGATCTTTAGAGATCTCTACACAAATGACTGTTCAGTATCTTTTGTCTAACAGATTACATTGTACGTACGTCACTATATGTAAACTTGTTACTTGCTAGTAATTAAAATTAATTAAGTTAAATATTTAACGATGACCTTATTTGTATCTCATACCTGTTTTTGCTCTATTTTGCAATATTTGCTGATACGTAAACTATTTTTGTTTACAGTCAAAGATTGTATTTTAAATTATAAATACCTTATGGTGATCATTCTCAAATATTTGAATCCGAGCACCAAAGAGTTGATCTCATGAATATGCAGATATCGAAGGGTAGAAAATGTGTTTATATACTTTGAATATAATTTTTGGCATTTACGTTTAATGATGGTTGTTCAAATGCGTGGCAGAAAGAAAATTAAGCAAATTATGGAGATTTAAAAAACAAAGAAACAAAATAAAAACAACCCAAACCCCACTAAAATGAGTAGAAAATGTTTGGCTGTACATTAAAGTGCACCGCAACAAAAATAATTGTCATTCGAATTCTACAGCAGTTGAATGCACTTAGTATTTTTCAGTATTTCGAGATTATTGGTAGAATTATACAACAAGTCTCACATCTGCCATGTCCTGACAGGTTTGACGCAGGAGCTGTAACGATCAGCGATGACCTGCCAAACAGAATCCTAGTCGGTGCCATCACGGTGCACGACAACGTCTCTCGTTTTACGTCAAGCGGTGTCGTCCTTGACGACGGATTCATAATCGAAGACCTTGACATCGTGGTCCTGGCCACCGGCTTCACGTACAGTTTTCCTTTTCTGGACAGAGATTTGGTCAAGGTCGAGGACCAGTTCCCGCATCTCTATCACCTCATCTTTCCACCCAATGTCCAGCCGTGCACCCTGGCAGTTATTGGGCTCGTGCAACCGTTTGGGTCACTGCCACCCATCTTAGAAATGCAGGTGTGATTGAGGTCACCTTTGACCTGATTTTATTACCCTGTGATGTTTCAAAATGTCTCTGGGTAGATTTACAATACAAAACTGATAAAAATGTACCCGAAGCCCAATGACCGTTGATGAGAATTTAATTAACGATGGTTTCAAGTGGAATATCTGCTACAACAATAACTAAAATATTTTTTTAAAGTTTAGGTTACATTAAAAATGTAATCTACGTAATTTACTACTTGTCAATTGTACATGATTTATTACTGCCTGCAATCGAGATATTTACAGCAAGAAAATGATTAGTAATTTATAAAAATTCTCTTAGTAGGAATATTGTAGTTAACATAATAGTCATTTAACTAAATATTTTGAGAAAAAATAATAAAGCGGCTCATGATAAAACAAACAAACAAACTGTAAAATATTTTACAGTTTATATTTAACATCAATCAAGTTAGGAATACAGACTGATAAACATGCTGTCGTGAATAATGCACACAATACTAACAGTACACAGTCTCTTAGGGCAGGTGACGTCATTGTAGATTTGCAGACCCTATATATTTGCAGTGAATGGCTGAAGTATATAAGAACTAACAGCTCAGCAGATAGAAGAATGAGCTTTTCCGCTTAGAACTCTACTTGTTTTAGAGCGGTTTTTATCTCGTGCTTTTACTCCTGAATTTGGTCTATGAACTTTGTCACATTATGGCTTCAACCAAATTCAATGAAATTCAATTGAACTTTAATCAAAGTCCAATCAAAGTACTTTAGAGTTTACTCAGAAACATTTAGTGTTCTCTTATAAATTCTTAACCATGTGGATTTTACTGACAGATCGGCACTTTATCTTGGACGTTGATTGACGAGTGCTGAGCCGCCAGAGTGAGACGACACATAGGCCATATACCAGTTCAATGGACCATGTATGCTTCCAGCACTATACGTCACTACGACTCTAGATGACATGTCATCAGGCCATCATAAAGTTAAGTGACTATAACGTAACAACTATACAACTTCAACTAAATTCAATGAAATTCAATTGAACTTTAATCAAAGTCCAAATCAAACTACTCTTAGAGTTCAGAAGCATTCAGAGCTCTCTTATAAACTCATTTATAGTTCACTCATATGAATGAACCAAATAACTGACACAGTGCCATAGGACTCAAACGAACTTCTCTTACGACACCACATGGTCGTGATTAAGAACGATAACCATTTATAAACACAAATTGTAACCATTGAACTATTCGCTATATGTAAACATGCAGTCTTTTGTTATTTCTTGCTGAATACATTTATTATAAATAAAAATAATAAATTATTGATACTTAGACCACTTGTGTTGGGATGACTCACTTACATATCATATGTTATTGTCTGTCACCTGTATTTAATTATATACCTGGCTGTAAGCATCAAGAGGCTTGAGCTATCTTCTAGAACTATCACTCTTCTATTCTTCATTGTCTATCATTCATTGTCTTTTAAAATGTGTGGCCAGCCAGAAGGTCTGCTTGGGGGGGGTTAGCAAAAGGTTACAGGTGGCCAAAGGGTGTGGAGAATGAACATCTTGCCCATCTTCCAGCAAAAACGTCACAAACTGACTTTTGTTCCTGACCTTATGCTGGTATTGTTTGTAGCAGGCCATAAGCTCCATTAGCCGTATAAAACTACAACCGTTCCTTTCATTCAAATTTAAAATAAATATTTTCAACATTACATGGCAAAAAAAGATACCTGAAATAAACAATTAATACAATTCCACTATTTTAAACAAAGATTTGCAGACAAAATTTTCCATCTGCTCGCCTGGTTTACATTTTAAAAATAGACACTGCCCTCAAACCTAGCAGTGGATGGCGTGGTTTTTTCTCTCATTTTACATGTGAATTACATTATGAGCGACTAGTCCAACGTCCTTGAACATATTTGGGTGCAGGCATGACTTGATTACATTAATTCTTGATTATACGAAATTGTTATCAGCACAGTTTCATTTATATACAAATATGTCTTATATTCCGGCATGCTTGTGTTTGCTATATTTTCTTTGCAGAGTTTAAATTATAATAACTGTTATACCCAATCTCGTAAAGCTGCTAGAGATTTTGACTATATTCCTAAGCTGCTGTGTGAGTATCCCACAATGTAACTCATCATTGTTACAATCACATGACCAAAATGTGTTGCAGAGAGATGTATGAGGTGAGTAAATCCGTTGTCTCTCTCACCATTTTAAGAAATGCAGTGGCATTGTCTTAATTTTTCTTCTTGTGTTTTTATTCAGGCACGGGTCGTCAGTGCCGTGTTCAGTGGGAGAAGCCAGCTGCCGATTCCAGAGACAATGGAAGCGTGGATCGAGAAAAGAAAACAATTTCTCAGAATGAAGTATGTTTCTTCACCTCGATATAATCTTCAGGTAATTTTTTTTCTCAAGCTTCTCATTTATTTGTCATTTTACATTAACCATTTCTAATATCGAATTAAATGAGATTCACTATTTCCTAGCCTCGATAGAGCCTTGAGATAATTTATCTCTAGCTTCTCTTATTCATTTCTAGTACTGAATTAAATTAAATACTCTACTTTCTAGCCTCGGTATGGCCTACAAATAATTTATCTAAAATAACTCATCTTTATTTGTTATCAAGTTAAACTTATTCAAATATATAACATAAACAATGAAATCTTGAGAGAAAAGTCATTTTAAAAATTCCAAATCAAATGGTAATGCTGGCTGACTTGCTGATCAGCTGACTAGTTGATAATTAAAACTAATCACTCACAATTTACTTATATTTATTGCTTGTTAGCAAATATAAAGAAAAATTTAATAACACCTCTTTGCAGAACACATTTTTAAAAACAGCAGCAAAGAGTTTCAAGAAATGGCACAACGATTTAGTTTACTGTATTATTCTGTTTCAAAGATAAACGTTAACAGTAGCAATAATTTCCTAAGCATACGTCACTGCGAAATTAATTAAATGTGAAGACATAATAAGTCACAAGAGGCTTGTAACAAAGATAAATACATACGTCACTGTGAAATTAATTAAAAGTGAAGACATAATAAGTCACTTGTAACAAAGATAAATACATTCGTCACTGTGAAATTAATTAAATGTGAAGACATAATAAGTCACTTGTAACAAAGATAAATACATACGTCACTGTAAAATTAATTAAATCTGGAGACATAATAAGTCACAAGAGGCTTGTAACAAAGATAAATGCATAATTAAAATGCTAGGTTAAATACAACAATAATTTCTTTCCATTCATTGTTTTTTATTTTACCACTATACTGACAATACTAATAAATATAATTCTTCAACAATACATTAAGCTTTGAAAACAATGGAATTATATCACAACGGAATTAGACATTTGTAAATACATTTATTTATCACTTTAGAAATTTGTTTATTTGTGAAAGTTGATGCCCAGCACAATTTACAGGCTTTTACAAGTTGTACACAATCCAAGTTAATTTTTTTAATTTGGAAAATTTTCAGATTTACTTTATCGACTACCTGGACACATTGGCCAATATAATCGGCTGCCGGCCACGACTGTGGAAATACTTCTTCACAGATCCAAAGCTATGGTACAAACTGTATTTTGGTCCAGCCACTCCTCCTCAGTGGCGGCTGGACGGACCGGGCAGGTGAATTGTGTGAATGATACTGTTGATAGATCTCGAATTGACAAGTTCAGTGTGTCGTAATTTTATATTATATTTGAATTTCTCTATGAAATGGTAGTCAAAATATCTATCTATCTATCTATCTATCTATCTATCTATCTATCTATCTAATCTAATCTGATCTATCTATCTATCTATCTATCTATGAAAAATATATTCACCTTTTCATGCACAGTCGTAACAATCTACCAATGCGTACACACACGCAGTGACATACATGCACTCCCACAAACATACGCTCATAAACACGTACACATCCACACGTATTACTTAGAAACAGTAGCATACGGTACAAGAGCCTACCACCTTCTCTTTTTGTTGAATTGAAAAGTATTTCTCCAGAAATGTAAATCCAGTTCTTCTAACTGCTCTAAAATGATTGTAGGTGGGCTGGCGCGAAGGAAGCCATATACGCGGTCAAAGAGAAGACATATTACCCGATGAAAACACGAAAAGCTGGCCAGGGAGAGCGGGACGGGTTGTATGACGGGTGGATAACACTTTCCCGTAACATTGTGTTTGCCTTTCTCATCTTTCTGTGTGGGTATTTGTGGTGGAAGAGATTTTTAAACAGTTCATGAGAATGTTAACGAACATGATATATTTCAGAAGCTTACGCCTTAAATCCAATCAGGTCAGCTTGACCTAAAATTACGGACTATTGTCTTACGCCGTCCCTGCTATATTTCTAGCCTATTCGTGCTACCATCACACTTAGGACTAACGGCAACAAATATATAAATGGAGCAATGAATACTAAAACTAGTCTAAGTCAAATATCACAAACTACCAAAATATTTTCAATGGAACATTAAAAAAAATTAATAATAACTTTATATAACTCCCCTCCCCCCCCCCCCCCCAAGTCATTATGATCTAAATACATTCCAATACAATAGTTGAAATAGAACTGTCAGCTGCAGTCAACAGTTTTAAACAGTCATGTGTGATTATTGCTGAAAAGTTATGACAATGATATATACTTTGTAATAAATACAAATGTATTCATTTACTAATAATTCTTGGAGGGTTCCCTACGCCCTTCCTGAAAACCTATAGCGAGACAGCAAAGCTTATCGTTTATTTGTCAGTCAAGATTTCAATTTCTATTTAGAGTCTGATGCTCAAACTAGTTTGTTTGTCTTCATTTGTGTACATTGATTATTAAAGTTTCAACAACTTAATGTTTTTCCTTGTACTGATTTTGTTTTTCAAATACATTTCGTTGCTTACTGTAATTTTAAAATTCATTGTAAAACTTAATCTCAATATAATAATTATTATATATGCAGATTTTGCAGGAATATATTTGTTTCGTAGCATTTATTAAATTAAAATATGCTTATTAAATGTAACAAGGCATTTTTCATTCAATAAAGATTTGAATTCTCTGAAAGCTGAAACGTAATGGGACACTTTCAGTCAATAATGGTTGTAATCTCTGAATGCAGTAGTGTAATGGGACACTTTTAGTCAATAATGGTTGTAATCTCTGAATGCAGTAGTGTAATGGGACACTTTCAATCAATAATGGTTATAATCTCTGAATGCAGTAGTGTAATGGGACACTTTCAATCAATAATGGTTGTAATCTCTGAATGCAGTAGTGTAATGGGACGCTTTCAATCAATTATGTGACATAATTATCTTAATGTTGTGGAACGAGAAAACGATTACAGCGCTCGCATATCCGCCAAGTGAGAGAGACGAGTGGTGTCTGCTGGAAAATTATTAATATCATAAATTTAGATTCTCATCGCTTGTAATTAGTTATGAATGATTAATTAATTAATAATAATCATAATCATTAACTAAGTGGCATTGGCGTCACACCTGCTAATTAATAGTACCTGTGCACTCTTCTGCTGTGGTTGTTGCTAGCTGCACATGCATAATAATAATACAGCATCAGGGAGGGAATTGTGTCTTAGTAATTGTCACAGTCTGATAAAAATGTCCGACTTGGTGACCTACTTGTCTGTTTACTTCAAATATTGAGATTTGAAAAACCCTTTGTTCAAGCTCTCTCCTATCGAGATGCTTCCAGAACAGGTCAAGACGTTATGTACCTTTAGGCCCATTGTCTAGGTTCTAGAATCAACTACATACCACGCGATCAGTCACGTGATATGCTTTATGCTTTTCTATAAATGTGGGTGCATGCTTTCGCTCCTTTACTGCGAGATACAATTAGCTACCGTCACCACGTTAAGCTACTCGGGTCATGCGACAGCCGGCGAGTCAGATGAGAATCATACACTTCGACTTCTCATAAAGGTACCATTTTATCTAAATGTATTCTGTATATCTTGACTATGTATGTATTTGTGCTATGTATTATATTATTTCCATATATGCTTGAGCACGGTCCAGAGAAATGACTGAAAACCTATAAGTTATGGAATATAAATTTATTGTAACTCTTTTCCATTGTAACTTTAATTTATATTGTTTTAATTCACTAAGAGCCAGAATGCCTGTGCTCGATATGAATTTCTCATGTAATTCAATTATTGCGTGTAATTTTAATTGTAAATTGTGAAGCGCTTTGCTGTTTTGAATTACCCCTTTTGTATGAACATTAATTTAACGTTGTAACTATTTTTATGATTCATAGGTCATGCTGTTAAATGAAACATGCGTGAGAAGATTGCCTTTTTTCTAAATCTAATTGTAAACGACGCGAGGTCGAATTTCTAATTCAGAGCATTAAATTGGAACGTGCTTGGGTAGGGAACGTGTTATCAGAAACTATATTAGGACACGTTTACTTTCCTCAGGTCGGTTCTGTTCTTTGGGGCTTGGTTTTGCTTTACCTTGCCTTGCTTATTGTCCGCATCTTTGAAAAAATCACAGAAATTACAACCATGAAAAATTAACAAGAAAAAATGTTTATCTTGATCAAATCACAAAGTTATTTACAATGTCAAAATAGAGTCCTGGAGCAACTTGGCTCCACAAATTAGCATATATATGAATGGTTTAAATATTAAAATTTAAATGTAAATCCTATTTCTAATAATGACTTAATCGTGTTTAATCTTATTTATATACTTAAAGTGCACTAACGTTTTTAACTAATATTTTTAATCCACGTAGTGCCTTATAAGGAAAAACCCGATCTCCTGTCAGTCACCGTCCTCTTCCAGCCTTTGACACTCTCCTATTCAGATAAAACTACTTTTTTCTTGATATACCCAGTTGCTTTTCAAACCAACAAGAAACAGATATCCAATATGATGTCCACAAAACGAAGAGAAAAGGTGGTGCTGGCGCTATTCGCTCCTGTGTACCACCTAAATGTAAGATTTTCCATGGTCTCCTGCTCTCTCGGTGCAAATCAAAACTTCATATAATTAATTTTCATTTTAGTTCCCTCTGGCGGCTGAAGTTACAGTGTCGTCCGATTAGATAAAAAAAAATGTACCTAAACATTAAACTCCTTTGCATTGGTTGATCAGTTTTGTCCTTGACATTTACATGCTTTTAATGCGACATGCTTTATCAACGCAAAACTCTCAGTGCACTAAGTTTACCCTACTTAATACCCCAGGCGCAAAACTCTCAGTGCACTAAGTTTAACTGTCCTATTTATGCTAATAGTTACATTCTTAAACATTTAAAATAAATGTTAATAATTCATTAAATTAACAAATTATTATTCAATATTAAATACAATGTACACGAGGTAAATATAAAATACATGATAATCTCCCTTGAAGTAGGAGAATGAACAGGGTGAAAACCACACACACACACACACACACACACACACACACCAAAGTGTAGAAATATTTTGTCATGATAAATGGCGGACATCATAAATGTATATGTTCTCAAAAACAAGAAGCAAACAGGATACAGAATAGTTTGGGATTAGAAAAGAAAAAAGAGCAAGGGATCCCGGATGTAGCAGAATAGGGAAAAGGAGCTCAAGATACTTAAAAATAAACAATGCAACAAGAAAAGCAGGGTTGGAGTGGGGACTAATGTAAACGTAATCATACATATAACTAGAGCAAATCTACGTCAAGGCATGAAAATCAAATTTCGTACACGCTGCTTCCTGTCCTAAAAGTCGCGTCATAACAACGAAGATGTCGTCGGTTCTATTTTTAGAGTCACGCATAAAGTTATTTATTTATTTATTTATCCAAGAGTGCTATATTATTAGGCTATCATATAGAATTTATAGTATTCCTTTTGTATTTATCATTCTGTGACGCCAACGCCACCTAGTTAATGGTTATTATTATTATTAATTAATTAATCATCCATAACTAATTACAAGTGATCAGAACCTTAATTTATGTTATTAATAATTCTCTAGCTGACACCATTTGTCTCTCTCACTTGGCGGATATGCGGGCGCTGTACACGTTTTCTCTCTTCCAAACATTTACTGTCACATAATATTTCAGAAGGTGGAAAACTTCTTACTAAAGGAGAAGATAAATTCGTCTTGTAGTCTTATTTAGTCATGTCCACTTTATGTCCAACATATGGTTATCAATATGTGAAATACATAAACACACACGCACACATACCCATACATACACAAACACACACACGTACGTACACACATACATACATATTTTCATACACATACCTACTTACACACATATGCGCACACACACACACACACCTATCATAAAGTCAGAATGTAAACAGACGACCAAATAGGGTCAACTTTAATACCTAAAGAATGTCGTTAGTCCTGTGCTGGATTTGAATTGAGTTAAAATAACAACTCAGGTAAAGAATATGCTAGAACTAGCTGATTTAATCCAAACCAGTTCTCAACTGATGAGTAGTTTTTCTGACTAATAGTCTCGTACTTATTCATAACAATTTCATCCAATGGGGTTAGACTGAAAGTTACTTTGTTGAAGAAAGTACTATTTTCTAATTACTTTCACTTTGACATAACTCAAGTCCAGTCATAAAGGAGATCGTTAACATAAGGTAAGTTAAATGTCTGATAAAGAAAGGATCTGTGACACCTCTGGGCACCCTTCACTCATTATGATTAATTTTTATTAATTAAGAATACATAATTAATTACAAGTGATCGAGAATCTTAATTTATAGTTATTAATAATTTTCACAAAAAATCATCATGACTCTCACTTGGCTGATTATGAGTGTCATACAACTCTTCACCATTAGAAATGGTCAGTCGAAGGCCTGCGGACGAAACGGCTCCATCATACATAATGAATCGCCCTTTAGGGAAGAGTCTTAATATATTTCAGCCAAGAGTGGTCTTTCTTTACTCTGTTACTCCCAAACTACTCCATGCGATAGGATGGCTTGATTGTCCTCTGATACACCTGCATTCAGACACGTGACACCGGTCTGTCCAGTAGTCACTACCTCAGGCAAAACGGCTTCACAGCATGACTATCATTTTCAGGCGATTATAATGGTAGGAAAAAAAGCATAGCTCATAAAGAACAAATGTTCATTTAATTAATTAGAAAAATAATTACATGTAATAATTGTTATTATTTGTGGTATTATATTGTCACAATATATATTTGATTGTTATGATTTAACTTTTTCTGAAGCCATTTATTTTCTTCCTATAAATGTTAAATCCCTAAACGTTTTATAGTAATTAATGTCATATTATTAATTATCACTTATCATTTATCTACTTCCGGGATTTTGATTGAAGAAAAATTACTGTTAAATATCAAATACGGTGGAGCACACACTGAAACTCACGATATCCTATAGATTCTAGTACTTCGAAGTGCGCAACATTAGTAATAGAGTTATCGTCTGACCCATAATCACTTCAGAGGCGTATTTACTACAGTTCATGTGCTGTTCTAGTTTTGTATGACACCACCACCACCATCACCCCGAGGTGAAATGGGGAATCTTATAGTTGAATGAGTTCAATAGATCACGTTAGTGAAGATGACACAGTAACCAATCATCAAAACCTAATAAAGAAGTTGCCACAGAAAGTGACTGCTCGTATAATGCTAATAAAGAGATTGCTACGAAAAATGACAGCTCGTAAGATACTAATAAAGAAATTGCTACGAAAAATGACAGATCGTAAAATACTAATATGGAAATTCCTATGTGAGGCTTATAAAAGATTAATAAACAAATTATAACGGAAAGTGACAGCTTTTAAGAATACTAATCAAGAAATTGCTACGGAAAGTGACATCTCGCAAGATGCCAAGTGTTCCAACAAAATGTTTAGATGATTTTATAAATATGAACAAGTGCATTAATACTGGTTAACTAAATAATAAATGTTAAAAGAAAGAAAAAAGAAAGAAAGAAAGAAAGAAAGAAAGAAAGAAAGAAAGAAAGAAAGAAAGAAAGACTCAGAACTAATTTGTAATTTCTTTTAATTTATTTAGCAAAATAATTGTGCAAATATGTAACACTTCACACGAGGACGACAGTATTAACAGAAAAGCAACTGAGTAAATACAAATTCTACACTTCTACGGACCTGGAACCGACACCACATTATAATGCGTCTGGGTCACTGGATACATTTATTAACATTATTTAACTATTTATATCTCTGATCTTCCGCTATATGTAAGAGTCCAAAGATTCTAGTACCTCTAGAGTGAATCTGGTCCGGCGCTGTGTATTGGTCATTCAACACTACTAGAACTCCTGGACCAGTAATATATATTTATATATAGTTATATATCTGGTTACAAAGAGTTTATTTCCTAAATGTGTCCTGCCTGTGTGAATTAGTCATCTACATTTATCGTCTTGGCTTTGTTGTCTGTTCGAGTCTTGGCTTTGTTGGTTGTTCGAGTCTTGGCTTTGTTGTCTGTTCGAGTCTTGGCTTTGTTGGTTGTTCGAGTCTTGGCTTTGTTGGTTGTTCGAGTCTTGGCTTTGTTGTCTGTTCGAGTCTTGGCTTTGTTGGTTGTTCGAGTCTTGGCTTTGTTGGTTGTTCAAGTCTTGGTTTTGTTGTCTGTTCGAGTCTTGGCTTTGTTGTCTGTTCGAGTCTTGGCTTTGTTGTCTGTTTGAGTCTTGGCTTTGTTGTCTGTTCGAGTCTTGGCTTTGTTGTCTGTTCGAGTCTTGGCTTTGTTGTCTGTTCGAGTCTTGGCTTTGTTGTCTGTTCGAGTCTTGGCTTTGCTGTCTGTCCGAGTCTTGGCTTAGCTGTCTGTCCGAGTCTTGGCTTTGCTGTCTGTTCGAGTCCTGATTGCAGCCTTGGAATTGCGAGCTGTAGAACGGAATACGTATTTATCTATGTGAAAAGCGCTTTTCGGCTACTTCCCATTTTGTCTTATGGGGGTGAGATTTAGGCGAGCAGGTCTCGGATTTAGGCGCAAGGCTGGGACATCTAGGTGAAGGGGTGCGGGAGTTGGGCCTGAGGGTTTGGGAGTTGGGCCAGGAGGCTTGGGAGATGAGTCAGAGGGTTTGGGAGTGGGGATACGGAGTTTAGGAGTTGCTCCATTCATGAAAAATTCAGCTGCGCAATTCCCAGAAATTCGGTCTTGGAGAATTTCGGCCTGTGTTTCGCTGCACACTTGGCAGCATTTTCCCAGGTCGTAAACTCCTTTTGGATAGGAATGCCAACAAGCATAGCACCCTAAGAAGCATTTCTTTTTCAGGGTGCCTGGCCAGCACATGGAAAGCTCCTCTGGCATATAAAAATCAGTTTTCTTTTTGTCTGTTGTGTTCCATTGCCAGAAGGATATAAGATTACTATGCTCCTTTGAGTCCAATGTGAGTACTGTGTTATGTTCCTGTATGTCCGATGTGGGCAATGTGTCATGTTCTTGTAAATCCGATGAGGTCGATGAGTCATTTTCGTGAGAATCTGATGAGGACGATGAGTGATTTTCGTGAGAATCTGATGTGGACGATGAATCATTTTCGTGAGAATCTGATGAGGATGATGAGTGATTTTCGTGAGAATCTGATGAGGATGATGAGTGATTTTCGTGAGAATCAGATGAGGACGACGAGTCATTTTCGTGAGAATCTGATGAGGATGAGTCATTTTTGTGTGAGTCTGATGACGATGAGTCATTTTCGTGTGAGTCTGATGAGGACGACGAATCATTTTCGTGTGAGTTTGATGAGGACGATGAATCATTTTCGTGTGAATCTGATGAAGACGATGAATCATTTTCGTGTGAATCTGATGAGGACGATGAATCATTTTCGTGTGAGTCTGATGAGGACGATGAGTGATTTTCGTGAGAATCTGATGAGGACGATGAGTTATTTTCGTGTGAGTTTGATGAGGACGATGAATCATTTTCGTGTGAGTTTGATGAGGACGATGAATCATTTTCGTGTGAATCTGATGAGGACGATGAATCATTTTCGTGTGAATCTGATGAGGACGATGAGTTATTTTCGTGTGAATCTGATGAGGACGATGAATCATTTTCGTGTGAGTCTGATGAGGACGATGAGTTATTTTCGTGAGAATCTGATGAGGACGATGAGTTATTTTCGTGTGAGTTTGATGAAGACGATGAATCATTTTCGTGTGAGTCTGATGAGGACGATGAATCATTTTCGTGTGAATCTGATGAAGACGATGAGTTATTTTCGTGTGAGTTTGATGAGGACGCTGAGTCGTTTTCGTGTGAGTCTGATGTAGACGCTGTGTCGTTTTCGTGTGAGTCCGATGTGGATGATGAGTCATGTTCCTGCTGATCCTTTGTGGGCGCTGTGTTCACATGTTCCAGAGAGTCCTTTGTGGGCGCTGTGTCAGTTTGTTCCAGTGAGTGCGATTGTGTCTGCTTGTTCCTGTGAGTACGATTATCCAGGCTTTCTGAGTGCATTGTGGGCGCTGTGCTCACTACATTGATAACGTAAAAGAGAAGAATGATCAAGAACTTCACTGTGAAAACTCTCCGTTGGGTCAACGTGACCTGCAAAAAAGGCAAATAATCGAATTCAATTAAGATGTTTCAAATATGATGGTAATCAATCAGCTTAACTTTGGATTACTGACCCAGTATTAAAACTTGCATATTAAGCTACCTTTATAGCAAATAGCTGGACGTTTGAAAACTAGGAAAATAGGACCCACCCATTTCAGACAATGCTCTTGCAACCAAACTAAATTTGGATTAACTAAATCATTGTTAAAGTCCACATAATGAGAAAGCATTGTAAACATATGACCAAGATGTTCAGTTATCTTTAAATTGTATTTACAAAAAGAAAACTACATGACTAATCCTCAACACAACTCCCCCGCTTCGTTGGTGATTGGTGGAAACAAAATATTAGGTATATTAGTTTTCTGCTGATTTTATTGATGATGGAAGGTATGTTTGTGTTTTCTTTTTAATTACACATAAAAGTAAATTATATATTGTATTTTAATTGTGCTTTATGTAGTGATAAAAGTACATTATATACTATATATTTATTTGAATTTAGCTCTATGCAATATAAAAGTAAAATTATACATTGCATATTTATTTGGATTTAGCTCTCTGTATTAAAAGTAAATTAAATATTATGTATTTATTTGAAATTAGATCTACGTAATATAAAAGTAAATTAGGCATTGTATAATTATTTGAATTTTCTCAACTCGAGTTGTTTACTCCAACTCTGACACTTACAAAAGTACCATCATAAGGAGTGCCCAAGGTTGGGTTACATTGACAATTTAACAATTTATATAACAATGAAGCCTATAAATAGGGAAATTCAAATTTATTTACCACAAAGTGCTTTGATGTAAATTTAAAACGCCTAGTTGTAAATTAAAAGTGCCTAGCGATAGAATTTGGAAATGCTGTGCAATAAATTAAAGTACACAAGATAAACTAAAGTGAACAACTATACATTACAGTTTGCAGTGATAAATTACAGTGCATACGAAAAATTAAAGTGTTCATCGATGAGTTAAAGTGCTATGGTAATAATTTAAAGTGCACAGCGATTCTGTCTGCATTTTTAAAGATGGAAAAACTACACGTACCATTTTCTTTTTTCTTTATTTCTCTAGCGATTGATGAAAGTTACAGATCAGTTTCAGCTGGTAACCTTCGACCTGTCTTCTTTCCCTGCTTTTCCTGGATTCACGTCTTCTTAGATAAGGTTCTCTTGTCTGTGTCGTCTTTCTAGCCTTCAAAAGCGGTTGCCTGACATTTAAAGGGAACTCACTTTTCGACCAGGTTATATAGCCACCTGAATCTTACGGTCTTATGTACTCGTCATGCTTAGTGACGCGAAGCCGCACTGACCTCCAGAATCAAGATATACATATGTTGTTTTGCTGCTATATTGGCACTAAAATATTTTGTGCTGTGGTTTGTGCTTCCATAGTGATTTCTTAGTATCTGTTTTCAAAGCGTTTTGCACTTTAAGGTTTTTTGAGTTTCTTGTTTACAATTATTTTATGACGTTTAGTCAAATACCATTTTTTAACCTTTCGTCTCTCTCTCTCTCTCTTTCTCTCTCTCTCTTTCTCTCTCTCTCTTTCTCTCTCTCTCTCTCTTTCTCTCTCTCTCTCTCTTTCTCTCTCTCTCTCTCTCATAAATGTGCACTAAATGTATTTAATTTAATTTATTTTATACCAGACACTTTTCAATCATTCATGCCGCTTTTAGCTTGCCATTCTTCCTTTGTTTACTTCTAAGTTAGCCCCGCAGAGCTGACATCAGGTTTTGCAGGTTTATCGAAGCCTAATGACCACAAGTCACAATGTCTTCGATCTGCATGCATGTATGGTGTTCTTTGTCTTTCATCGATGTGAACAAGAGCTAATTATCTCGACGCTAACTAACAAAATGGCCCGCGAAATCAGAAAAGCTTGTCATCAGTAAAACAGATGGTAATGTAGTGCATAGCAGTGCAGCCATAATTTGCCGTACGCCAGAATTATTTGTTGTGTACAGAAATGGTTTTGACAATACACATGAATAAATGTTATATTGTATTATGTTCATGCAGTAGTTGTTATGCAAATGCGCACTAAATACTTGAACTTAAGTTTTATAAAATATACTGCTACTACTACCACTACTACAACCACAACTTTTAATACTACACTACTACTACTACTACTACTAATAATAATAATAATAATAATAATGAAATAATAATGTGTGTGATAATTTTTAAAAGATCTCGCTATCCACGAGCGACAGAAAGAGGATATATCAAGAAAAATGTCCAAAAGAACAAAACTAAGAATTTAGTACCTGTGTAATATTGTTACGAACTCCTCTTGTTAACATGTAGGCTGAGAGAGAGAGAGAGAGAGAGAGAGAGAGAGAGAGAGAGAGAGAGAGAGAGAGATGGATAGATGGATGGATGGATGGATGGATAGATAGATAGATAGATTAGATTAGATTAGATAGATAGATTAGATTATGGATGGATAGCAGGCGATTGGAAAGGGGATATTACAGATAGAAACAGACATGGTGTCAAAGCAGTGAGAATTTACTTTGTAAATACGTAGCTCAAAAAAGTATTATTTGACAGGGAGAGGGTGCCATAGTAGAGAAAAATATAGTAAAAATATTCACCCGAAATAAGTAGTTCAAAAAAAGATTAGGTCATTCAAATGGGTCATGTAAATGAGCAAATAAAATATTTTGCCATTAATTTGGGTCAATGTCAACTGCCTACGTGACCCGATTTCACCATCGACCATTTTTCTAGAGCAAAATACCAACATAAAAGACTGCATACATATAATTCAGTCTCATTTAAACGTTTCATGCAACGGTTCCCTTCTCCAGAAACGGGAAAATTTTATTAAATTTTTAATATTTGGATTAAAGTCCTTTTCCACATTCCGTAACAAATAGCACAGATGGTACACTAACAACGAAAAACGAACTGGTGAAATAAGAAGAGAGAGAAAGAAGAAAACGGATAAAGTACTGGCACACAATATGGTGAAAGGTACTGTTATATAGATTGCAACTATAAATGGCTGTATGTGTAGCAATCGTACCTCTTGCTCCATTTGGAGCAAGAAGGGGCCAAAATTCAAAAAAATAAATAGTTGAAGAATTATTTTCTTTAAAATTTTAAACTCACAAAATAAATTGGCTCGTACCAGTACAATTCAATTTACGTACACTTTACTAAAGTCCAACAAATTCATCATCGGTGAATAAGCATTATGCTAATGATAAATAATTGGGGTTCGTAACTATTCAATCATTGGACATGTATTATGTTAAAGATAAACAATTAATTTGGCTCGTAACTATTCAATCATTGGACAGATATTATGTTAAAGATAAACGATTAAATTGGCTCGTGCCTACTGAATCATTGGAGACAGATTACGCTAAGGATAAACAATTAATTTGGTTCATCCTACTGAATCAATGGACACACATTACGCTAAGAACAAACAATTAATTTGGCTCATACCTACTGAATCATTGGACACACATTACGCTAAAGATAAACAATTAATTTGGCTCGTAATTATTGAATCATTAGACAAACATTGTTTTACACATAAATAATTAAATTGACTCGCAACTATTGAACCAATGGACATACATTATGCGAAGATTAAATTTAAAAATTAAATTTGTTCATAACTAGATAGTCATTTGACAAGTATTCTTTGGAATTATCCAAATATAATATTAACAAAATATTTAATTACTATTGCATTTCTACCACTTAAACGTCTTCATACAGAAGATTCACCGTATTATTTTTAGAGAAGATAAAAGATGAAGAATCTGCAAAAATATATCAGATGTACATGCTAATAAACTGAACAAAAATAAAATATTTCTACCAGGGAAATGAAATAATAATGAGAGAAATGAGTTTTTTTTTAGTTTTATGATTTATGTTTGCTATGCATTATAAAGTAAATGCTTAGTTAGGACTTTTCAACTTTAAGATTTAAAGGCTTGTTTGCTTTTTAAAAAAATCTTTATTTGCACTTAAAACATCATTCACATTTCAGACAGACGAGATCTTAACAAGCCTGTGTATAGTCAGCTGAAGTTTAATAACCACTCGGCCCACGTACCTCGCGTGTTCTCTTCCACCTGGGAATGGGACAACCCGTTTTGGACTGGGTGCCATGGCATGACCCAAATATGTACACTAAATCTTGTGCTTAAATTTGTAAAGTAATAATAATGATGATGATGATGATGAGGAGGAGGAGGAGGAGGAGGAGGATGTGTGTTTATTCTTAAAAGATCTCGTCATCCATGAGTGACGGTCAGAAAAATGTCCAAATGAACAAATGTGGCGAGAATTTAGAAAGATAAATAGATAGACAGACAGAGAGACAGAAAGATAGATAGATAGATAGATAGATAGATAGATAGATAGATAGATAGATAGATAGATAGATAGATAGATAGATAGATAGATAGATGGCTGGATGAATGAGATGGCAGGTGATTGGACAGACGGATGGATAGACAGACAAACAAAATGAAAGGGATATTAAAGATAGAAACAAACATTGTGTCAAAGTAGGGAGAATTGACTTTTGTATATTTGTAGCTAAAAAAAAGTATTATTATTTGACAGGGATGGGGTACCAAATTACAGAAAATGAAGGAAAGGGACTCTCCTAAATAAGACATTAAAAAAAATTATTAAGCCATTCAAAAGGGTCATGGTAAGAGCAAATATTGATATTAAGTATGGGTCAACGCCATCTTTAATGTGACCTGATTTCACAACCAACCATTTTGTAGAGCACAATACCAGTGTAAAAGACTAAATCAATATCATTCATTTATGCATCATAAAGTAAGAGATTTGTAGGAATTTTCCCTTTTAAAATTTAAAGGAATGTTTGCTTTTCTGAAAATCTTTACTTGCAGGTAAAACATTATTCACCTTTCATCTAGACAGCAAGTGAATTTCGGGTCTCTGTCATGCGCAAACAAGAGCTAAGGTCAACCACCACTACAGTCAGTCAAAAGACAGACAACCACGATACCATAAAATAGACTCGCACTACAGACTCCTAACAACGAGAGCAGCAGGACCCCCGGGCCCAAAGACTGGTAGGTGTCAAACCCCCTGCTCTACTGCCTATTGAACATACAACAAAATACAAACTACAGAGTGGCTCCGGAATGAACCGGATTTTTAACTTATACACGCCTAACATCAACTCAACGCACATCAAGAAAATAAAACAAAATTTCGACCGGACGACGATGACAGCCTCCATCCGCCCCCGCCCCCCTCGAGCCAAGCAAGGGCAACGAAGCCCTGCCTGGGCGCCACCAAAAGTGAGAACGTCTAAGGACGAAAACCTGTAATGCACGCTCAACCAGGGGTTATCGCAACAAGAACAACAACAGCATAAGAAGCCTGTGTATAGTCAGCTGAAGTTTAATAACCACTCGGCCAACGTACCTCGCGTGTTCTCTCCCATCTAAAAATGCGACTACCCGTTATGGACTGGGTGCTTGGCATGACCCACATATTTATACGCTTGAGCGATACGCATTCAGCTTTACAAACAGGTGTGTGTTGACCTATTTAATTGTATTATATACTGTACTAGGTAGGCAATTACCGGCCGCCAGGGAATTCAGTTCGGTCAAGTTTGAAATGGTCTTGACCGCAAAATGATCCATAGTTCTTTGCCTTGCAGTTTTTGAGGCGTGACCTATTTAAAAGCTACAGTGGCAGCTGACAGTTTAGTTTAGTGCCTAGCACCGAAGATTCACAAGATTTGTTGTTTTTTTTTTTTACAAAGGTCTTCATTCTTCACATAAGAAAGTAAAATAAATCTATTCTGTTCACCTTTCTTTTCTTCCAATATAAAAATAGACACTCTTTTTATTCTGTTGTTTGTTGTACGATTTGTTCCTAGTTTTTATTTGGGAATATGGCGGTCTTGTGAATTTGCATTATTATTTGATAGTCTAACAACGCTTTTACGTACTTTAAGGAACGAAGAGATTAACATTGTTTAAATAATTTTTTTTTAAAGGCGATGACCACTATTTAAGTACTTAAAGCAAGGGAAGATGACCACTATTTAAGTACTTAAAGCAAGGGAAGATGACCACTATTTAAGTACTTAAAGCAAGGGAAGATGACCACTATTTAAGTACTTAAAACAAAGGAAGATGACCACTTTTTAAGTACTTAAAGCAAGGGAAGATGACCACTATTTAAGTACTTAAAACAAAGGAAGATGACCACTTTTTAAGTACTTAAAACAAAGGGAGATGATCACTATTTAAGTACTTAAAAGCAAGGGAGATTACCACTATTTAAAAACTTAAAACAAAGGAAGATGACCACTATTTATTACTTAACACAAAGGGAGATGACCACTATTTAAGTAATTAAAACAGGGGGGGGGATGACCACTGTTTAAGTACTTAAAACATGGAGACTACTACTGATTCATTGTTTTAACCCGGTTCACAAAGCTTCTGTGTAAGGGCAACCTTTTTATAAAAGACAACTTAGTGTGAACTGTTAATCCAACTGCAAGGCTCCAGTTTAATATTGCTGTCATCTTCAGATATTAAAATATTGATCACCAATAAATAAATAGCAATAACATGCTATTTGGATGAGAATAAAATTGTGAGGTTTAATGATTTTTAAATTTAGTTGAATTTTTTTTAGTTATTTTTATGCCATTCACTTGACTGGTATTTAATAGTGCTGGTTATATGGATCGGTGATTGACCAGCAACCAAGAATTCAACAAGTATCGAGAGGAAAACAGCTTTCATGTCTAGGCAAGTGTCCCTGAAGGTCATGAACTTCGCACTCACCATGCACTCCAAACTGTCTTTGCCCTGAAGGAATAACCTTACACTCGATGACAGATGAGAGATAATATGAAGAACCATATAAGGATGACTACATACTAAACGTTTAATGTAAAGAGGTGATTGTGTACTTATATTTTTTTATTACGGTAGGATATTATTATTGCTATTACCACAAGTTAAGCTTGGCAAAAGTACTGCTAGCAAACTGATACGTCCTAGACACTAAACTTGGTCATGACCCCAGGCTCCATTGGTTCTGTTTCCTTCTCCCTCCCCTCCTCTGCATTCCACGCCCCAGATAATGACAGCTATATACGGGTTATTTTATTCAAACGATATCCAAAATATTCACGGCTAGTCAATAGCTACATAAGGGCCGTCCTTAGGTACACAAGAGCGTGTACAGGTCGTATAGGCCCTGGTGATATTTAGGAAAGCAGTTTGTGGGTGTATTTTAAAGTTTATTTTATTTATTTCAATTAGTTTTATTGCAACAATAGCCCATCAGCACTATGCATTAATATGTTTAAATACATTAACTGCTCTTTGTTCCAATGTTCTCTTATAATAATGCATGTTTATGGCCCTATAAGTCCTAACGACGGCTGTTTTGTATTAACATTTGCTAATACCCAACAAGTAAGGCTTGTTTGACAATATTGTGGTGAAAGTGACGTGCATCTATCTATCTGTCTGTCTATATATCTCTCTATCTATCAGTCTGACTGTCCACCTGTCTATCTATCTAACTATCTAACTATTCTAGTCAGATATATTTTTTTGCACAACACTTGCATGTGCTGTAGTCATTTCTAAGGAGCACACACCATCATGAAATCAGTTTTGTGATGGGCACGCCACTTAGGTAATGAAAATGATGATTATTATTATTAATGAATCTCTTACAAGTTATGAAATTCTTAATTTATTTTATTAATGATCCTCCAGCACTACTCGTCTCTATCAGATATTTTGCACTGTAAGCGTTTTCTCTTTCCACAACATAAAATAACATTTACAGACACATAATGTTTCCATTAAAGGAGAAGACAAATCTGATTTTAAATCTATATTTAGTGAGACCCCATCCACCCACATTCTTCTCCAGCATAAGATTATCAATATGCATAAGAAGGTCAATAAATTTAATAATAAATTTATTAAATGAACAATCAATTATACATGTGACAGTTACAATGAAATAGATTTCTTGACATCAGTATTCCATTAACTCACATTTAGATAATTTTGTGTCTACACTCTCTCTCTCTCTCTCTCTCTCTCTCTCTCTATATATATATATATATATATAACCCTATTTCCAGCGTTAGGTAGACCATGCTTAAAAACCAGCATTAGGTGGACACAGTGTATATCCCATAATAATAATAAAATTAACATTTTTTTTTCACATTCTGCTTTTAGACATCACTAATAGCAAACGTACTTAATTTGAAGAAAAAATATCAAATAACAAAAAATATACATGTTTTGTGGTCTGCCTAATTCCTATAACCCTAAAACCAGCATTATGTAGACAAACACATACACTTAAAAACCAGCATTATGGGACTCGTACTTAAAAACCAGCATTATGTGGACACTTAGTTAAAATGGTCAATTTTATAGTTGTAAACAAATGAATCTTTTTAAAAACCATGACTCTGCATAAATAAACGTATAGGTTATAAATATAAATCAAAAGTAGAAGAATACATTTGCTTTAATAGATATTTGTATAGATGTATCTCATTTTATAATCTAAAAGTCCACAATTTGGTATGAATAAAAGTATATTGTTGAGTTTTTATATTGATTTATTACTATTTAAATCAGGATATACATTTAGAATCATGTTAAAGGACTCCAAACTCAATTAAATCTTGAGTTTGGAAAAATATATGTTTATACTTAAAAACCAGCCTTAAGTAGACATCATTTGCTTAAAAACCAGCCTTAAGTAGACATCATTTGCTTAAAAACCAGCCTTAAGCAGACATCATTTGCTTAAAAACCAGCCTTAAGCAGACATCATTTGCTTAAAAACCAGCAATATGTGGACATATATGTCATTCTAATAAATGAAGCTATATTTCATTATTTAATGCCATTGTCTCATTATTTAATAAATTGTTCAAATTTAAAAGCATGTTAAAAGGTCCAAAATTTAATTTGGTATTAAAATTGGAAAGTAAATGTTTTAAAAACAGCCTTAGGTGGACATTATGTGCTTACATACCAGCAATATGCAGACAACATATATGTTACTCAAATAAATAAAGGAAAGCAAGGTTTCCTTAATTTATCACTATTTCATACAGGTTTAAAGTCAAAATTAAATTAAATGACCACAAAATCAATATAGTGTTGACTTACAAAAATAAAAGCTTTTTTCTTTTAAAAACAACCTTATGTGAGCATAATTTGCTATTAAAAAATTAAAAAAGTAATCATACCTGTAAGTTAATTTTGGAAATAACTTGATTTTTCTATATTTTTTCTATATTTACTATTAATTTCTCACCATTTAAAAAAAGATTCAAACTCAGAATCATGTTTAAGGACCCCAAATTTAATTTGGTATTAAAGTTGGAAAGTAAAAGTGTTATGCTTATAAAACACCCTTACTTGTACAATGCAAACTTTGAAACCAGCAATGCAGCAATATGCAGGCAACTTAAACATTATTGTAATAAATAAAGCAACGTTTCTTAAATTTATTTCTATTTAATGCAGGATTCAAATGCAAAATCATTTTAAAGGACCACAGTTTCTATTTAGTGTTGAATTTGTGAAAAATAAGTGTATGCTTAAAAATCAGCCTTACGTAGACATTATTTGCTTAAAAACCAGCAATACGCAGACATTATTTGCTTAAAAACCAGCAATACGCAGACATGTATATGTCATTCTAATAAATAAAGCTAAGTTTCTTTATTTAACATTATTGTATCACTATTTAATAAATTGTTCAAATTTTAAAGTATGTTGAAAAGTCCCAAATTTAATTTGGTATTAAAATTGGAAAGTAAAAGGTTTATGCTTTAAAACCATCCTTTGGTGGACATTAAGTGCTTAAAAACCAGCAACATGCAGACCGCATACATGTCACTCAAATAAATAAAGTAATGCTTCTTTAATTTATCACTATTTAATACAAGATTTAGATTCAAATTCATGTTATACGAGACACTAAATCAGTAAATGTAATTTAGTGATGAGTTTGGAAAATTAATGTTTAATGCAACTAGAGGTACGTGGACAATATTTGCTTAAAACCAGTGCTATGCAGATAAGCATATATTATACTCTAATAAATAATGTACATGTTTCTTTATTTAAAATTATTTTCAATAAACTAAAGAAACATAGTGTGTAAAAAGTGTATTATCATTTTGGGGAAGAGTTCGCATATTACGTTTAATATAAAACGATCCGAAATGTAAGGATTTCACCAGGTTCTTGAAGTGTTATTCCAAAATAAACATTATCGGATATGTTACTTATTACTGATCCATGAGTAAGGCCAGTAAGTAGTTTAGTGATTATATTTAATTAATTATTATACAATTGTTGCACAAACCAAACAGCAGACAATGCGGTGGTTGATAAAATATTTTCACAATTTAATAAACATCAAAGAACTAAAGCCGCAAACATGTTGGCTGGGCTTGGCGGTGTTGTAATACAGTGTAACCTAATTCGTGATATTACGTCACTCGGGGTATTATGGGACAATGTGTATTATCGTACAAACAAATAAAAATTAGTAAAACTATTTAACGCAAAGTAAAAACCTATAGATATTATATCCGTCCATTATTTTGAATATATCTTAATAATGCATTCCATTTAATATTCGTCCCATAATAACCCAACCTTTTACATTAGACATGAATAGACGTATATGTTCACAGAAAAAAGTCAAATATTGTAAAAAGACCACTATTAATGCAATCCGATTTTATGGACCCCAATTATCGCCTTATAGCGATATTTCACTGTACTTAGATTTATTTATGTAACAGCGGTGATGAATTAAATTATAACTATAAAGAGCTGTCTTTAAGTACGATTATAATTTAGAACGATAAGGCTTGGGGCGACACTTGTTTATGGGTGAAGGCCGAATGAACACGTAAATTATACTGTCCATAGATAGAAACTGTCCAGTGCTCTTGCACTATAAAACAGTAAAGTCGCAAGTCTAAAATAAAAATTGAGTAATGTAGAATGGACTCCTCAAGATCCATTCTGTTAAAACTTATAAAATGAAGTGGATTTTGAATTAAAATTTCTATTTAAGAAATACTCTGTCATAAATTGAAGGACTTAATTAGTGTCTGAAGCAATATTATTGAACTGAAGAACAACCGCAAAGGCACAGCAATTCTTGCTTAATTCAGGGGCTGAGTTCGATTCGTGCCAGGATGGATAGTGTGATTCTTACCCCATCCCCAGATAAGGTTCTAGGCTTTGTATCTAGTCCATCAAATAGGACAAACAAAATGGTTAGTTTACTAAAACAGTTACGTTTACTAAAGCTCGTGCAAGCCTGGCAATTAAAGAGCGAAGAATGTCTCCGTTGGTTACTCACTGCCTGACATAATTGCACATAAAATTGATACCCCTCCGCCTCGTAAAAGATGAAGAAAAGAACAGAAGTATTTGCTCTTGCCATCAATCAGTGCCACCGACTATTTATCTCTATTAAGAAAGCTAACATGTAAATGATAAAGAAATCAAAATAAATGATCTCTTACCTTATTTTGTAGACAGTACTGCAGAGATTAGCTGAAAAACATCGATCTGCAGTGTACATGCTTTCTGTTTCAGAAATAAGTACAGTCACAGATCCTTTATCTTTTTTTTTTTTTTAAGTGTGAGAACTGAATGATGAAAACCGCTGATCTTCGAAAGACTGGAAATAAAGTCTGATAAGTTCGGGTCTACTCAGTCATTTTCTCTTTTTTTACATTCATTTAATGCCCTCCCTATTCAGAGCGAAACATGATGACTAATTTAAACTCCTTTATCTCACCCTTTCCCACAGACTCAGATGAGACTTTTAGAGAGAGAACAGATAGATCGTGGTAACAATTAAAAAGAAAGGTGTGGTTTGGATGGAACAAAGGTTCACTGTGCATTCAACCATCAATCAATCAATGCCAAATCCCTAGGACTGAAAACGCCTGAATTTTATTGGTAGGTATTGCTTGGTACTGCGGACTGGATAACAAAAAGATGTATAGTTTGAAAGGAAGAGAAATAATAGCATGGAGTTTAATTGTTGAGTTTAAGCCCAAACTCTGGTATATCGTTTTCTCTTTCCGATTTTTAACTATCAAGGGATCATCAGCGTGAGTGGTACCACTCGGGAAACAGTTTATTGTTTTTATTGAATTATAATACTATTAAAAATATGAATGAATTATAATTTTATTTGACTGATGAAACTTGAAAATGCAGATATATACGAATATAGACTTAGTTATATTAAGTTGTCTGTGTTGTTTATGAACGGACGCGTAGTTCCTGTTAGCAAGTGAACGCATAAGGATGTGAACTGTAAAGCATGCCTTTAGGGATTAGGGATTAAGATTATTGGTCTTTCGCGTTGGCGTGCTGTTCAAGACGCTGTGAAGCGTGAACAGAAGGTACTCGGACAAAGCAGAGAGTAGGACTGATTGATTGATTGATTGAGTGTAGGGGGGGGGGGGCGCTTCCGGCTTCCGCCACTTTCGCGAGCGTAGGCCTGAGTGTGCCTAACTCTACATCAAAGTTATACAAAGTACCGCCAGCTAGACTTGCTACCTTAGGTGATTGTTGACACAGAAACTTAGATAATCAAAGAGATTAGATTCTCTCTTCTCTTGATAATTTCTTTTCTGTCTCTGTCTTTTTGTTCTCTCTCTCTCTTACACACACACACACACACACACACACACCCCATAACTTGCCCATTTGAAACATATTCACGTTTTCACAGAATGAAGTCTTAGGAAATAAAGTCACAATGAAAAATGTCACCGGAAGTAAAGTCACAATATATGTTTAATATAAAGTCGTAAGTCAGTGTGATTGTGTTATACTGTTTATTAACTGTAAGTGAAGGACGAAATGTCACGGAGGTTAACAGCTCGCTGAAGATGTGCGTGGTTCAAATACAGTTCGGGGTGAAAAAACGTTAATAATTATAATGTATGCGTGTATGTCCGCTATTGTCTTTGGTGTGCACGTGCGTGTATTTTATATACCGTATAAATGCATTCTAAATCATACATTTAGTTCTGTTTGTATTAATTTTATTTGTAAGTCCATATATATGTTCATTATTTACTGAATAACAGTAAAAGGAAGTAAGCGGCGGCTCTGTTGGATCGCGGTTCGATTCTCCCTCGGGATTAAATGTGTGTGTGTGTGTGTGTGTGTGTGTGTGTGTGTGTGTGTGTGTGTGTATGTGTGTGATTTGTCCGTCGTATACATATTATAATCCATATTATAATTCACAATTTTAATAAAATGATTTATTCATACATAGTCATGTTTTATGCCTGTAGTCCATAAACACGTATATTATTGACTGAATAACAATAAATGACAGTTAGCGATTGCGCAGATTAACATATCGCCCAAGAGGATCGTGGTTGTGATTCTAGCTCAGAGTAAAATATGTTTTATTTTGTTTTTGTTTGTGTACGTATGTTTGAGTGTGCTCGCGCGCGCGAGTGTGTGTGTGTGTATGTGTGTGACTGTAAATTAAAAGAATGTGCCTCTTATCTCTCCGACACAACTTACATAGTAAATATGACTTAAACTTTAGCAGTGGATATTACTGACAGTAATAAGAGCGGTTCATAATTGTGCTTCGATGAATTTATGTATACCAAGCATGCAGCTCGCAAAACCAATGTATTCCTTTTTTTTTTTTTAGAAACTTCAATCTGACGTGCATTGTTCGACAACTCTTTACTTGTTTAATACATACGGCTGGTAACTGTGAATAAAATGTTCTTTAAAATATCACCTAACAAACATTACCAACAGATGTTTAGTGTGATATGACTGCTTGAAACATGATTTCATTGATACATTTTTATTTAGTTTCATTTTATGTAAATACGTCAGATTCTTTTCACTTCTGGAAATTATTTCTCGATCGAGATAAAAGAAAATTAAACTGTGTTAGCCGTATTATTGATAGTGTTCTATTGTTCTTGTACTAGTGGGCGATTATAAAGTTGAAATATATAGTACTAATTGATCAAAACGGTCGGCATATCTGTAAGATATAGTAACTATAAATTTGAACGGTGACATGCAATATTAATAAAACTCACCTACCATACAACTATCTAACATGTTTATATTGCATTGAATGCTATAACCATAATTATGATTGCATTGGTGTCTTATTTTGTTTTAGCGTAGTTCTTTGGCGTTTCTTGGAATTACACTTGTAGTATTGGGTTACACATAGAGCTATAGTTTAAATCTTATTTACTATGTGAGTTGTGTCGGAGAGATTAGAGGCAGATTCTTTTAAATTACAATCACACACACACATACACACAGTCTCTCTCTCTCTCTCTCTCTCTCTCTCACACACACACACACACACACACAAACAAAACATCTTTAATTCAGAGAGAGAATCACACCACGATCTTCTTGGGCGAGAGGTTAGTTTCTGCACAATCACTTATTTCCATTCACTGTTATTCTATCTATAATTTACTTGTCTATGGACTTCAAGCATAACAATATAACTAAGTATGAAAAAATCATATAATTAAATGCGTGAATTATAATATGTTCCGATATACAAGTCACACACACACACACACACACACACACACACACACACACACACACACACACACACACACACACATTTACCCCAGAGCGAGAATCGAACCACGATCCTAATGAGCCGTCGCTTAATTCCATTTACTGTTATTCACTCAATAATAAGCATGCATACCGACTTACAATGAAAATTAATTAAAACAGAACTAAATGTATGTATTACAAAGCATTTATACGGTATATAAAATACACTTGAATCACGCACATATTGAGCGAGCAGTTAACCTCCTTGCCTTTTCCTGCTTCACTCACTGTTAATAAGTATTATAAGATATACACTCTGACACTTATGACTTTATATTGTGAATTTATTTCCTGTAACTTTTTCCTTGTGATTTTATTTCCTATGACTTTTTTCCTGTGACTTTTTTCCAGTGACATTTTTTCCGCTCACCGTTGATAAGAAGCGACTCCATACACAACTCTCTTGTTTTAGGTTAGAGAAAAAATATGAGGGAATTTTAGAGACAGTTTTGTTTTTGTTGTTTTTAGAGAAATGTTAGGGTTAGGATTAGCTGTAAATAAAAAAAAAACAAATATAAATATATTCTAAAACTTTTTTACTTGTATTCCTGATTTAGGTTTTGTTTCTGCTAAATTTTGTGTTTTAATGACTTAAATATTGCAGTAAAAATAGCATCGAGTAACACTTTGTATCTAAATGTATGTCATATAACTTCTGTCCTTCGATATACGTATAATGACCCCTTTGTTTTTCAAACACGACAATTGTGTATGGAGCTGTTGGGTCTACCGTACACACCTTTGTGTACATAAATGCCTGCAGTGTTGATTTGGTGGAAGTACGAAGGAATGCGTAGCCATTCACTAAGAGTAACATTGCTAAGAAAAATAGCAGGACTTCCGACTGATTGCACAACAATCGCCAGTCAGTAGTAAAGATCGGTACTGTTGTTCTCACGTGTACGAGTGTAGACGAGGAGGAAGGATTAACTTTTGATATAATCCGCCTGGCTGTTAGGAAGGAGACAGGGGTCCGGGGTGTTTGGAAACCCACTATAAACCGTTAAGATGAGAACAATAGGGATGGTCTCTTTGAGTTGACAAAAGAAAGCCCATTATCTCCTCTATGACAGAGTTGAGGAAAATTAACTCTCCACGTGACAAAAGGGGGGAAAGTAAGGAAAAGACAAGAAGGGTGTTGGATATATTGTTTGTTGTTTTTTTTTTAAAAATAATTAATAATAATAATTACCCGAACAACAAGAGCTCAGAGACCTAGAAAATTTTGACGGGCCAGACATGAGGTAATGAGTAAACAGTAAAAACAACTTTGCGGACAGCTGACCATTTGGAAATAATAGATAAAAACTAGGTTGACATAGCCAGGGGGGTAAACCACCCCTCCCTTTCCCCCACAACCCCTCCACCCAGAGCAAAAGCGGCGGAAGCCGGAAGCGCCCCCCCCTACATTCAATCAATCAAATCAAGTTTTATATAGAGGAAAAAAACTAGGGCCAGTGTGTTATTGCATTTGTAGTGGGGAAAAGTCACAGAATGAAGTCTTAGGAAATAAAGTCACAAGGAAAAAAGTCACAGGAAATAAAGACACAATATATGTTTAATATAAAGTCGTAAGTCAGTATGTATGTGTTATACTGTTTATTAACTGTAAGTGAAGGACGAAATGTCACGGAGATTAACAGCTCGCTGAAGATGTGCGTGGTTCAAATACCGTTCGTGGTGAAAAACATTAATAATATATGCTTTTGTCTTTGGTGTGCAGGAGCGTGTATTTTATATACCGTATAAATGCATTCTAAATCATATATTTAGTTCTGTTTGTATTAATTTTATTTGTAAGTCCATATATATGCTCATTATTTACTGAATAACAGTAAAAGGATGTAAGCGGCAGCTCAGTTGGATTGCGGTTCGATTCTTCCTCGGGATTAAATGTGTGTGTGATTTGTCCGTCGTATACATATTATAATCCATATTATAATTCACAATTTTAATAAAATGATTTATTCAACATAGTCATGATTTATGCTTGTAATCCATAAACACGTATATTATTGACTGAATAACTTATCGCCCAAGAGGATCGTGGTTGTGATTCTCGCTCGGAGTAAAATATGTTTTATTTTGTTTGTGTTTGTGTATGTATGTTTGTGTGCTCTCTCTCTCTCTTTCTCTCTCTTTCTCTCTCTCTCTTTCTCTCTCTCTCTCTCTCTCTCTCTCTCTCTCTCTCGCGCGCGCGCGCGCGCGCGTGTGTGTGTGTGTGTGTATGTGTGTGTATGTGTGTGGCTGTAAATTAAAAGAATGTGCCTCTTATCTCTCCGACACAACTTACATAGTAAATATGACTTAAACTTTAGCAGTGGATATTACTGACAGTAATAAGAGCGGTTCATAATTATGCTTCGATGAATTTATGTAAACCAAGCATGCAGCTCGCAAAACCAATCTGTGGTTGAAATATGTACAAAGAACATGTTGTCAATGTGGAAGACTTATAACGGGCTAAACTGTTCAAATTTATAGTTATTATAACTTACAGAAATGACGACCGTTTTGATCAATTAGTACTATATATTTCAACTTTATTATCGCCCACTAGTACAAGAACATTAGAACACTATCAATATTACGGTTAACACGGCTCATTTTTTTCTTTCGATCGGGAAAAAATTTCCAGAAGTGAAAAGAATCTGACGTATTGACATAAAATGAAACTAAATAAAAAGTTATCAATGAAATCCTGTTTTAAGCAGTCATATCACACTAAACATCTGTTGGTAGTGTTTTTAGGTGATATTTTAAAGAACATTTTATTCTACAGATTCCAGCCGTATGTATTAAACAAGAAAAGAGTTGTCGAACAATGCTCGTCAGACTGAAGTTTCTAAAAAAAAAAAATACACTTAACCCTGATCGGGAATCGAACCACGATCCAAATGAGCCGTCACTTACTTCCACTTAACATATATTGTGACTTTCTTTCCTATGCGTGGCTTTTTTCTTGTGACTTTATTTCCCGTGAATTTTTTCCCCGCTCATCCACGAAACCATCCCAATCGTTGTTTAGTGATTTTTGTACTTAGTTCATCCGTCATACACTTTGCTCACTGGGAGAACCTCTCCTCAGGCAAACATGATCTCTTGATCGCAGGTGGAAAGGACTATCTATCTATCTATCTATCTATCTATCTATCTATCTATCCATGCATCCATCCTTCTCTCCAACCATCCATCCTTCTCTCCAACCATCCATCCATCCATCCCTCTCTCCAACAATCCATCCATCCATCTGTCTGTTTTTATATTTGACAGTATATTGGTATGCCCGATGTTTAACTATTTGTCTTTTCATATGCAATTTCTCAGTCTTTCTCTATTACTTTTTGCTGCTTTCTGAGTGCAATAAAATATCCACTCTGCTTATGCGTATCAATCGCAAGATTGATGGAGACGTGTGATGTACCAATTCGCTTCTCTGTAAAATCAGCTTACATTAGAAAGAGACATTAAATTAAAAATAAATTCTAATGAAGAAAATACCTATATAAATCATTCTTTAATTACGTAATTTTATGTTTCTTACCACACATCTATCATAACAAAAACATGTTTTTAGTTTCGGTCTTATTAAATGTATTACAATAATCCAAGTGACCGGAAAGAGCCTAGTTTAAATTAACCTTTTCATTTGTTAGCTCAAAGTCAGAGTATGGGTGTGTGATTGGTTTTAATGGATGAATATCGAAACAAATACCTCGCAAATCACTCATAGATTTTCGCTTTTGGTGAAAGCAACTTGAGGGTGAACTTTAACTTCCAACTATATACACATCATCGAGCTCAAGTTGTTCCCCTAATACAAAAGACTATGTGTAAGGAGCCGTGCACAACATGCCCCAACTTCATGCTACTGGACTATAAGGTATCAATTTAGAAACGAAATTTTCATTATCACCCTGGCTCTCGAAATCCAACACTTGGCGATGTGAATGTCCATGCATATTGAGTCAATTTCGAATTCTAAATATAATTCGTTGTTTATTAATTATCGATTTATTTATTAGTTAGTGGATGAACAGTGGTTTGTGATGTTGATTCAAAGAGTGTTTAGATTTTTCAGATATTTCTGTGCATCAAGTGCATCTTTTGTCCAAAATAATTGTTCGCTCCACGACAATAAAAACTTTTGGGGAAGTAAATGGTTTTCTCCAAGTCGTCCTGTAAGTGTAGTAAAGGAGAAATAACGAAGGGTTGGGAGGGGGGAGAGCTGCTCGTCGGATATTTGTCAGTGATTGTTGTGTACGCGTGGCACGCGCTAATCTGTCTGGATGCAGCTTAGGATTGGGAATACCCACTGAACACAGGTGGGAAATTGTTAGCGAGTATTCAGTGACTGAGTGCTGATCTTCAATCAACTTGAATCAAAACTTAAGGGAGGGATGTGAATATGTCTGAATTTTCCAGATAGAGCGATGACCACTCTGGAAGTGTTGAAATTGTGTGTGTGTGTGTGTGTGTGTGTGTGTGTGTGTGTGTGTGTGTGTGTGTGTGTGTGTGTGTGTGTGTGTGTGTGTGTACGTACTTGCGAAGATTCGGTTCTGCGGTACATTGCTTTATATGCAAGTTTGGCTCTGACGACTGTAAAAGTTACTGGAGTCCTTTCAAGTCTTCTATAAATGTTTCAAACTTGTTCTACCAAAATTGATCAGAGGCTCCCACTTTATACATTTTATCAGCTATTAATTATTCACTATGTTAAATTTGTAACCAGAAAACATTGTTAGTTTGCCTTCACTCGTGCGTATAGTCCAGCTAATCAAACGTAGGCATGACATTTTAAGGAGTGTGGCATCTTGGAAGAGCAAAGAGCACTTACTTCGCGATCAATCGATTCACCGCACTCCCTCAAAGGACTATGTGCTCTGTGTACATAGAAGCCTACATAACTTTTTCTTGTTTTCAGTGTTTCAAGCCGTAAGTAAGAAGGAAATACGCAATGTAATAACCAAACTGAAACTGAAACAAATAAGCAAACTGAAACTTCTTAAAATCATGTGAAATATTGAAACTCGATTTGACAGTTATTTCAAAACTTTAATTAAACTAGTTTATTTGATTTTAGGAAAAATATTAAAAGTTTAAACTTGTTTCATATATCCTGAAATAATAAGAAAGCTTCAATTAATACATATTTCTATATGTGCCTTTGTATTTAGTAAGAAGTGGCAAGAGAATGACCTGCAGTTTATTAGTCATATGCTTGAATCATGAATCTATTTTTATTAATGCTATCATCCTTTTAGTTCATTCATATGTAATGCTTGTCTGTAAATGAGGTCGTGTGGTTTGCGTGGAATGTGTACACGTTAATAAAACAAACAGATAGAGAAAAATGAAAGAGAGTGAAAGAGAGTAGTAATTTACTAGATTATATTGTAATAATAATTCAGTGAATATACAAATGCGTTTATCATGACAAATGCCATATTATCTTGCTAATCAGTATTGGCATACAGCTTAATTGTCGCCAAACATTTTTATCTATCTCTCTATTGATTTGACGTTAAATTGCTCCTAACAGTGAGTAAGCAGATGCATTTCGATACGTGAAGAAATTCATTTCAAAAATGTATAGTTTGTTTGTTTCCATTCTATTGGTTATTTTTTCTTTTCTTAAGGAAGATTAAATCGGCAAACATTTTTTTGTTTCTAAAGTGAGTATGGAATTTTTTAATAAAAAAAAGTCAAGAGAATGACCTTACAATAATTTTAGATAACATTTTAACTTTATGCGCCCAATTATGAAAAAACAACATTGTCTTCTTCTGCTTTGGTTTACGGAGTGACCAATAATATTTTAAAGATATCAAACGTAATACTAATTTACACCATCTCTGTTTTAGAAAAATAAATATGGAAATACAGAATCTGAATACAGTGAAACACGACTAAAAAGAATAGAGTAAGCGATATCTTTTATACAAATAAAAGTGATCATTGCTTAGAGAAACCTCTTAAAGGATTCTAAAAGGAAATAAGCATTATTTAAATTTTTATTATGTTAATTAAGTAATTGATTTAATTAAAGAAAATAAAGGCACTCTGATAGGTTAATTATTTTGATTTGTTGATTCTGCTTAACAATATTATTATTTTTAAAATCCTCCTGCTTTTATAGAAAGCAACGCTAGCGAATTGCGTATAACGTACTAGCTAGACTCGCTGAGATCCTACATTCAAACAAAGCGACAACCAGTACGAATAATATAAAAACAATCAGATAGACGAGTATATATGGATAGGTAGATTGGTAACTAGTAAGATAAATAGATGGATAGAATTTGGATGTGAGAGTAGACAGTTCCATCGAAAGACAGATGCACGTACAGATCGACAGACAAATAGGCAGAAAGATAGATAGATAGACAAACAGACAGACGGGTGGATGGATGGATAGAAAAGAAAAGGAAAGAAACAGATAGACGGGTGGACGGACGGGCAGGCAGATAGAGAGGGGATTTTGACATTGATAGGAGACAAATATATAACGTTAATGATAAGAATAGATAGATAGATAGATAGATAGATAGATAGATAGATAGATAGATAGCGTGGACTACTCGCTCTCAGAATTGGAATGCATTCATGCAGAGATTCATTCTGTTGTCGTATTTTTCCAACATCACTTTCACGCCTTGTGTACCACTTAAAATCCTTAGACAAAAGACGCTGGCTAAACAACCCTTCCTTGGTGTGAGTGAAATCAACTTTCAGTAAAGAAGAGACTTAGTGAGCTTGGAGGGAGGTTTCTCGCTGGCGGTACTTTGTATAACTTTGATGTACAGTTAGGCAATGCAGCTTGAAGAACAGCACGCCACGCGAATAATCCCCAATCGTCATTCCCCCCAGGCATGCTTTTGCATTCACTTACTGACAGGAACTACGCGTCCGTTCATAAACAACACGGACACCTTACTATAAACTAAGTCTTATATTCGTATACATCTGCATTTTCAAGTTTCATCAGTCAAATAAAATTATAATTCATTCATATTTTTAATAGTATAGTTCATTCGAAGTGAGCTTACTTCATGACATAATATACTCACAGTTACCAATCATAGTTATCAAACAAAAAAACCCTGCTTTTAAAATAAGTAAAGCAATGAGAGCCTTGTTTAAAACATACAATAAAATAGTACAGTATTTTCAAATACACTCAACAACATTAGCAAAACATACTTGGTAAATTTATGAGGTTTCTATTTCTGCATAATTAAGTTATTATGTGCTATTGAACACCTGAAGATTCTAAGATTTAAAACAATTTTCATTTACTTATGGTTACCATTATGCGTTTGCTAGGATGATTTATGAATGATTTTAGTGTTTGATATTTTGTTTCTGATAAAATATTCATGATTAAGGCGAATGTTCCAAACGACTCCTCAAAGAAAGTATGGCTCTATATTCAGAGTTTCTTGTCGGGCTAAACACAAATTTTGAACCGCTCTTATTATTGTCAATAATATCCATGGCTAAAAAATTTCTCTTTTACAAAACTCACATATAAAATTAATGTTCTACAGTGGTACGGTCGTGCTCCCACAGTTCAAATTAACTACACCGTTTCGCTTCTCTATTTATCAAGTCATTGTCTCTTAAAAGATGGTCTCACACTTAAAATGCTCATATAAACTTAATATCTGCATCTTTAGAATTAAAGTCGAGGCTTGTATATTAGTTTTTCATGGACATTTCTTTTTCAGCAATGAAATGGTGATGATGAAATAGTCTATTAAAAAGAGCTACTCAAATCGAGATATCTATACTACTAATAATGAAGTCGCAAATTTATACCAAATAGCTGCAGTAATATTATTTAGAGTTCGCTATGCCAGAATGTCACTTACAGAAAATCAGTAATAAAAATAACGTCATACGATCTAGTCCAATCTAAGGGTGAGCGGAAAAAGTCACAGGAAAAAAAGTCACGGGAAAAAAGGCGTGCGTGCGATTTGTATATCGTGTACATATAATAATTCATATTATAATTCACACATTTAATAATATATTTTATTCATACTCAGATATGTTGTTATGATTGTGTCCATAAACACGTATATTATAGACTGAATAACAGGAAATGGAAGTAAGTGATTGTGCAGAAATTAATAACCTCTCCCCCAAGAGTATCATGGTGTAATTCTCGTTCGGAGTAAAAGATGTTTTTATTTTGTTTGTGAGTGTGTGTGTGTGTGTGTGTGTGTGTGTGTGTGCGCGCGCGTGTGTGTGAGTGTGTGTATGTGTGTGTGTGTGTGTTTGTTTGTAATTTTTTGTGGTGGGTGGGGTACAAGGATGTTGATCCGTCGGGAAGTTCTAAAGTTATATGAATTTCCACATTTCCTTATGACTCAGGAATTATTTCTCCTGCGATCCACCAGGTGTGTCCTTTTTCTGATTTGCAGTTATTTAAATATGAATTAAAAACTAACCCCTCCCTCTACCGTTAGCTAAGAGTGGCCCTTTGATCCCCTGACCGCTTCCTGTACCCTAGCCCATAGCTCAGTGTGAGTCTATCAGTTAGCTACAAGTGACCCTTGGATCCCTAACCATTTCCTGTGCCCTAGCCATGTGTGGTCAGTCTTGTATAACTCTAACATCCTGCTAATGTCTTGGAGTGGTTGGTCAGTCTTGTAATTTGTGTCTTGGTTGAATGATTTGAATGTGTATTTTGTGCTATTGTTCCTATACCCCTTGTGTATCTATATTTTACTATTTTAAATTTTTAATGTTTATGGAGTGATGCCGGGCTAAGTTTTGTTTTCGCCTGACACGCACTTTGGGCCGATTTGCGAAATTGGGTCATCATGATTACCGTATTGTTGCGCGCGCAGTTATGGACATACAATTATACACTTAACTTCTGGACGTAGTCCGTAGATTCCTCTTTCGAAATCATCCCTGAGAACGGAGCTGAGGAGTAAAATTACGAGGTTGTAAATTCATTATAATTATCTCAATGCAATAACTTTATTGCAACCATATATTGAATTTGATGGATTCAGATGGATTTTATTGTTTAAAATATATTTCACACACAAAAAAATAGCAGGATTGATCATTGACTGATAAAAACGACTTTCTAATTAGGGTCAATAAATATTCTTTATGCATGAACTGATTAATATTGCTTTCTAAATCAGAGTAACTATTTCAGTTGTTTGATAGTGTCTTTTTATATTAAAAATATGTATAAAATTCTATTTACAGATATAAAGTCAAGCAAATAAAAAATTGAAAAAAAGAAATTTGGGGGTCAGGTGCACGAATTTTATTATCTCAAGAGATATTGCGAATATCCGACTTTTTATTTTATATTCAGAGTCACAAATTATTTTGCTTCATGCCTACCAATTTTAGTCCTTTTCTAACAATTAGAGGAGTAGAATTACAGGTGACCACGGCCATCCGAACGAGCTAAAGCGGGAAATGGGCCATTTTAAGTAGTTTGAACCTAATTATTTCCGACATGGATTACTCTAAAAATACTCAATAAATACAGATCATAGGACCCGTGGTTGTGCATTAGGTACCTGAATTCAATGCATGTAGAGTAAAGCGTTCGTCAGATAAAAAGTCAAACGCTTCGAAAAATCAAGAAAACTCAATTTTTGCAGGAGGGTTGCAGGAACAGGTTTTTCTGTAGAGTTCTTTGGAATATCAGACTTTTTATTTTACATTCCGAGTCACAAAGGATTTAGTTTCATGCCTACCAATTTTAGTCCTTTTCTGACAATTAGTTTTGTAGAAATTCAGCTTTTGTCAAAATGTCGACTTCAGTTAGCGCCTTGCATTATTAGTAGGTAAAGTCGATTTTTTGAGACAAAGAAATTTTGGCACCAAATCGCGTTTTCTACTAAAGTCGCTGAAATTTTGATAGATTTTGCAGGATAATACAGGAAGACTCGTGGCTTATTTTGAAACGATAATATTTCATATTTCTCGAAATATGAATTTTTTTGTGAAAATTTTATTTTTCTAATTATGCGCATTTCTCTTAAAGTACGAGGAATTTAATAAAACTAACTTCAGATTCGGGTTCAGCACACGCGGATACAGTTTATTTGTTCAAAGAGGTATTTGTAATATTGCGCCAATTTGTCAGAATTGACGTTTGGATATTTTCGCACCTTTGGCCGATTTGCAAAGTTTGGTCATCATGATTACCCTATTGTGGTGCGCGCAGTTATAGACATACAATCATACACTTAACTTCTGGACGTAGCCCATAGATTCCTCTTTCGAAATCATCCCTGAGAACGGAGCTGAGGAGTAACATTACAGGTGACTGTGGCCATCCGAACGAGCCGAAGCGGGAAATGGGCCATTTTAAGTAGTTTGAACCTAATTATTTCCGACATGGATTACTCTAAAAATACTCAATAAATAGAAGTCATAAGACCCATGGATGTGCATTAGGTACCTGAATTTAATGCATGTAGAGTAAAGCGTTCGTCAGATAAAAAGACGAACGCTTCGAAAAATCAAGAAAACTCAATTTTTGCAGAAGGGTTGCAGGAACGGGTTTTTCTGTAGAGTTCTTTGGAATATCAGACTTTTTATTTTACATTCCGAGTCACAAAGGATTTAGTTTCATGCCTACCAATTTTAGTCCTTTTCTGACAATTAGTTTTGTAGAAATTCAGCTTTTGTCAAAATGTCGACTTCAGTTAGCGCCTTGCATTATTAGTAGGTAAAGTCGATTTTTTGAGACAAAGAAATTTTGGCGCCAAATCGCGTTTTCTACTAAAGTCGCTGAAATTTTGATAGATTTTGCAGGATAATACAGGAAGACTCGTGGCTTATTTTGAAACGATAATATTTCATATTTCTCGAAATATGAATTGTTTTGTGAAAATTTTATTTTTCTAATTATGCGCATTTCTCTTAAAGTACGAGGAATTTAATAAAACTAACTTCAGATTCGGGTTCAGCACACGCGGATACAGTTTATTTGTTCAAAGAGGTATTTGTAATATTGCGCCAATTTGTCAGAATTGACGTTTGGATATTTTCGCACCTTTGGCCGATTTGCAAAGTTTGGTCATCGTGATTACCCTATTGTGGTGCGCGCAGTTATAGACATACAATCATACACTTAACTTCTGGACGTAGCCCATAGATTCCTCTTTCGAAATCATCCCTGAGAACGGAGCTGAGGAGTAACATTACAGGTGACTGTGGCCATCCGAACGAGCCGAAGCGGGAAATGGGCCATTTTAAGTAGTTTGAACCTAATTATTTCCGACATGGATTACTCTAAAAATACTCAATAAATAGAAGTCATAAGACCCATGGTTGTGCATTAGGTACCTGAATTTAATGCATGTAGAGTAAAGCGTTCGTCAGATAAAAAGACGAACGCTTCGAAAAATCAAGAAAACTCAATTTTTGCAGAAGGGTTGCAGGAACGGGTTTTTCTGTAGAGTTCTTTGGAATATCAGACTTTTTATTTTACATTCCGAGTCACAAAGGATTTAGTTTCATGCCTACCAATTTTAGTCCTTTTCTGACAATTAGTTTTGTAGAAATTCAGCTTTTGTCAAAATGTCGACTTCAGTTAGCGCCTTGCATTATTAGTAGGTAAAGTCGATTTTTTGAGACAAAGAAATTTTGGCGCCAAATCGCGTTTTCTACTAAAGTCGCTGAAATTTTGATAGATTTTGCAGGATAATACAGGAAGACTCGTGGCTTATTTTGAAACGATAATATTTCATATTTCTCGAAATATGAATTTTTTTGTGAAAATTTTATTTTTCTAATTATGCGCATTTCTCTTAAAGTACGAGGAATTTAATAAAACTAACTTCAGATTCGGGTTCAGCACACGCGGATACAGTTTATTTGTTCAAAGAGGTATTTGTAATATTGCGCCAATTTGTCAGAATTGACGTTTGGATATTTTCGCACCTTTGGCCGATTTGCAAAGTTTGGTCATCGTGATTACCCTATTGTGGTGCGCGCAGTTATAGACATACAATCATACACTTAACTTCTGGACGTAGCCCATAGATTCCTCTTTCGAAATCATCCCTGAGAACGGAGCTGAGGAGTAACATTACAGGTGACTGTGGCCATCCGAACGAGCCGAAGCGGGAAATGGGCCATTTTAAGTAGTTTGAACCTAATTATTTCCGACATGGATTACTCTAAAAATACTCAATAAATAGAAGTCATAAGACCCATGGTTGTGCATTAGGTACCTGAATTTAATGCATGTAGAGTAAAGCGTTCGTCAGATAAAAAGACGAACGCTTCGAAAAATCAAGAAAACTCAATTTTTGCAGAAGGGTTGCAGGAACGGGTTTTTCTGTAGAGTTCTTTGGAATATCAGACTTTTTATTTTACATTCCGAGTCACAAAGGATTTAGTTTCATGCCTACCAATTTTAGTCCTTTTCTGACAATTAGTTTTGTAGAAATTCAGCTTTTGTCAAAATGTCGACTTCAGTTAGCGCCTTGCATTATTAGTAGGTAAAGTCGATTTTTTGAGACAAAGAAATTTTGGCGCCAAATCGCGTTTTCTACTAAAGTCGCTGAAATTTTGACAGCCTTTGCAGGATTATGCAGAAATACGCGTGGCTTATTTTGAAATGATAATATTTCATATTTCTCGAATTATGATTTTTTTTGCGAAAATTTTATTTTTCTAATTATGCGGAATAGTACGAGGAATTTAATAAAACTAACTTCAGATTCGGGTTCAGCACACGCAGAAACATTTTATTTGTTCAAAGAGGTATTTGTAATATTGCTCCATTTTGTCAGAATCAGAATCAACAAAAGAAGACAATTAACCTATCAGAGTGCCTTAATATTCTTTAATTAAATCAATTACTTAATTAACATAATAAAAGTTTAAATAATGCTTATTTCCTTTTAGAACGCTTTAAGAAGTTTCTCTAAGCAATGATCACTTTTATTTGAATAAAAGATATCGCTTACTCTATTCTTTATAGTCGTGTTTCACTGATTTCAGATTCTGTATTTCTATATTTATTTTTCTATAACAGAGATGGTGTAAATTAGTATTACGTTTGATATCTTTAAAATATTATTGGTCACTCTGTAAACCAAAGCAGAAGAAGACAATGTAGTTTTTTTCATAATTGGGCGCATAAAGTTAAAATATTATACTAAAGTTATTGTAAGGTCATTCTCTTGCCATTTTTTATTAAATACAAAGACGACATTCCATACTCACTTTATAAACAAAAAAATGTTTGCTGATTTAATCTTCCTTAAGAAAAGAAAAAATAACCAATAGAATGGAAACAAACAAACTACACATTTAAATTTTTTTTTCTTCACGTATCGAAATGCATCTGCTTACTCAATGTTACGAGCAATTTAACGTCAAATCAATAGAGAGATAGATAAAAATGTTTGGCGAAAATTAAGCTGTATGCCAATACTGATTAGCAAGATAATATGTCATTTGTGTCTTTAAAAATGAACGCATTTGTGTATTGACTGAATTATTACAATATAATCTAGTAAATTACTACTCTGTTTCTCTCTATCTGTTTGTTTTATTAACGTGTACACATTCCACGCAAACCACACGACCTCATTTACAGACAAGCATTACATATGAATGAACTAAAAGGATGATAGCATTAATAAAAATAGATTCATGATTCAAGCATATGACTAATAAACAGCAGGTCATTCTCCTGCCACTTCTTCTTACTAAGTACAAAGGCACATATAGAAATGTTTATTAATTGAAGCTTTCTTATTATTTGATGATATATGAAACTAGTTTAAACTTTTAATATTTTTCCTAATATCAAATAAACTAGTTTAATTAAAGTTTTGAAATAACTGTCAAATCGAGTTTCAATATTTCACATGATTTTAAGTAAGTTTCAGTTTGCTTGTTTCAGTTTCAGTTTGGTTATTACATTGCGTATTTCCTTCTTACTTACGGCTTGAAACACTGAAAACAAGAAAAAGTTATGTAGGCTTCTATGTACACAGAGCACATAGTCCTTTGAGGGAGTGCGGTGAATCGATTGATCGCGAAGTAAGTGCTCTTTGCTCTTCCAAGATGCCACACTCCTTAAAATGTCATGCCTACGTTTGATTAGCTGGATTATACGCACGAGTGAAGGCAAACTAACGTTTTCTGGTTACAAATTTAACACAGTGAATAATTAATAGCTGATAAACTGTATAAAGTGGGAGCCTCTGATCAATTTTGGTAGAACAAGTTTGAAACATTTATAGAAGACTTGAAAGGACTCCAGCAACTTGCATATAAAGCAATTTACCGCAGAACTGAAACTTCGCAAGTACGTACACACACACACACACACACACACACACACACACACACACACACACACACACACACACACACACACACACACACACACACATTTACCCTCAACGAGCGAGAATCGAACGAGGATCCTAATGAGCCATCGCTTACTTCCATTTACTGTTATTCACTCAATAATAAGCAAGCATACCGACTTACACTGAAAATTAATTAACTAAATGTATGTATTACAAAGCTTTTATACGGTATATAAAATACACTTGAATCACACACATTTTGAGCGAGCTGTTAACCTCCTTGCCTTTTCCTGCTTCACTTACTGTTAATAAGTATTATAACATATACACTCTGACACTTTTGACTTTATATTGTGAATTTATTTCCTGTAACTTTTTTCTTGTGATTTTATTTCCTATGACTTTTTTTTTTTCCTGTGACTTTTTTCCTGATATTTTCCCGCTCATTGCTCACCGTTGATTAGAAGCGACTCAATACACAACTCTCTTGTTTTAGGTTAGAGAAAAAATATGGTTAGGGAATTTTAGAGATAGTTTTGGTGTTTTTTTTTAAGAGAAATGTTAGGGTTAGGATTAGCTGTAAATAAAAAAAACGAATATAAATTTTAGAATATATCTTTTATTCCTGATTTAGATTTTGTTTCTGTTAAATTTTGTGTTTTAATAACTTAAATATTGCAGTAAAAATAGCATCGAGTAACACTTTGCATCTAGATATATGTCATATAACTTCTCTCCTTCGATATTACGTATAATGACCCCCTTGTTTTTAAACACGACAATTGTGTATGGAGCTGTTGGGTCTACCGTACACACCTTTGTGTACATAAATGTGTGCAGTGTTGATTTGATGGAAGTACGAAAGAATGCGTAGCCATTCACTAACACTGCTAAGAAGAAAAAAATGTTTGCACAACAATCGCCAGTCAGTAGTAAAGATAGGTACTGTTGTTCTCACGTGTACGAGTGTAGGCGAGGAGGAAGGATTAACTTTTGATATAAGCCGCCTGGCTGTTAGGAAGACGACAGGGGTCAGGGTGTTTGGAAAACCCACTATAAACCGTTAAGATACGAACAATAGGATGGTCTCTTTGAGTTGACAAAAGAAAGCCCATTATCTCCACCACGACAGAGTTGAGGGAATTAGCTCTCCACGTGACAAAAGGGGCAGTGCAATTCGAATGAAAACTTTTAATTACTATTCGTGCAAAACTGACACAAGAAAGTTCGTAGCACCTATATGACAGTGCTAAAAGTTGATAGTCAAATAATTTGGCTAAGAGAAAAAAGATAGAAAGGAGTATTCTATTTTTCTTTCATTTTTGTGCGAGTCAAAAACCACAAGGAGAAGTATTTTATTTATCTATAAAAATAAATCAATTTTCATTTCATTCACAATGCTCTATATCTTTTCTATTTCACTTTTAAACTACCAGTATAAATATTACTTTAAATACTACCACACAGTTTTGAATAACGTTATGGACTGCAAAAAATAGCACACATTGTCATTTCTTTTTGTAGTGAAATTAAATCTAACTATAGTTTCCACATAAGTTACTCTATTGCATCAGCTACTGTAAATACACAGTCTTGAGACTAATACAGTTATTGTTCATAGTTGTAAAGGATTTGAAGAAGTAAAGAAATATTCATTGCATCTCTGTACACAGTTGTGTTTCCAATCATCCTAAACTTGAACCGAATTGAAATTTTTCTTTTTACTTTTGGATGAAATAATACTTGCTGCACACCCTTACTCTAAATTACATTTGAAATAAATATATATGTATATACATAAGTTATATTAATACAGTACTAGTTTTTGCAGCTAATATAAAGAAAACATTTAGTTTTCATAAATGTATAAATCAATTATAGCATAGTGATCCATAGAGCAAATTAAAAAATATAAGATTTAAAAAGTTTCTTTGTGACCAGTAGAGATACAGCCACTTTAAAATGATAATTATTGTTTTAATTTCTCATGTAGGCATATATTATTAATAGCTCTCATGTATCTTTTAGTTTATCCAATGTGCATATGTAAGATTTGAAATGCTGAACTTGGCATTTTTGCTAGTGAATTTTGTTGTTTAGTGTGAAATTTTGTAATATACTATTATTATTATCAATTTCTTATAATCAATTCATATCTTAGAACTGACATTCTGGAACACTAAAATATATTCCAAATTAAATTATTATTTATTTGTATATTGCTGGATATTCTTTACATTAAAATACATTATATCTGTACCTCATCCCTCATTAAAGTCACTAGCCTAATAATAGTCTCATAATCCAATATGTGTCAGTTTTACTATTAAGAAAATATTTCATATGTATTTGCAACATTACATATTTTTAATAGTCTCATAATCCAATCTGAGTCAGTTCTATTATTAAGAAAATATTTCATATGTATTCACAAGATTAGTGATTTTTAATAGTGGATCAGTGAGTGAGAGTCTAAAGTGTTGTATACAACACAAGCTGAAAACATAATGGATTTGTCACTTTAGTGCTACTTTATTTGCTTCATACAATGCAACAATCTTATTATTTATGTTTTATTTTTTTTATTAGTGTATTTAACTATTAACTGAATAACTGAATATAAGGTAGTTGTCTTATTTCAGGTTATCTATTATATGTCTGGTAGTATGTTCTATTATTTTTTAACAACTTTCCTAATCCATGATCATTTTGTAGCTATATAAGCTGTATTAACTGTATATAATATTGCCCTGTAACTTTCAGTTATACATTATGAACATGTTAACTATCACTATCACTATTCAAACAGTTTTGTTAAATGGAAACAGTAAATATTCAGTTTTTCTATTGACATATCTTTCTTCAGTTTCTTGGACTTCAGTATTATTACTACTGTTAGAAATTATTATATTTACATAGCAGTAATAATTGCACTCCTGCTATAAACATAGCAGAGTGTGTTTTTTCAAGACCTGGAAATATATAAGAGCTTAATAACTGAGTAGTGCATCTTACAAGCTGAATGATATTTACATATCTATAATTTAGTATAATAATCAAATCCATCATTTCACAGTAAAATGAATGATGGAATGTATTATTATGGTGCAGAAATGGATTTACAACATACATCTATAAATTAGAGAGCTTAACAACTGAGTAGTGCATTTTACAAGCTGAATGATATTTATAAATTTATGACAATGTATAACAAGTCAAATCCATCAGTACACAGTTAAATGAATGGTGGAATGTATTATTATGATGCAGAAATTGATTTACAAACATGCATGTATAAATTAGAATTAATTACAAAGAAGTGGGATAGCTATTCTTGTTGGTAAGAACATATTATCTTGAAAGGAATTTTGAATATTACACAAGTCTCTCACAATCCTCCTTGGAAAAGTCAATATTTAATAAAAGTGTTGCATAGAAATTAATTATTTTTTCCAAATAAATACCAGTTGGGAGTGTATTTCAGAGGCAAGTAATATCCACTAGGAAAAATGTCATCTGCTGTAAACAAGATTTCAGAGTACCAAATGGGTCTGACTTAATGAAATCTGCAGTGTTACAATTATACTAATATTAATATATTATGTATAAATCTGAAAAATATTTCAAAGTATCACATGGTTTAATTTTGTTTTGAATAGTAGTTTTACTTCTAGTGCTTTCACAATTCTTTAAATGGAAATAACTTGTATTACAAGAGTAATAATTAGATAGACATATAAAAAAATAAAAATAAATAGTTAATGTTACATTTAATTCTATTGTTCATATGATGTTGATTTATAAAATCTAATATATTTCCACAACTTATTTAATCAATAATTTTGCAAAATCTATATAGCTAATGGTGATTTCAAGAAAATAAACTCTGAAAATTATGCAAATAATCCTCTACTGATTTCTAAGCAGACTTTTTAATGTAACAGTTTATTCGTTTTTGGAAATACAATAATTGTTAAAATTTAAACCAAACAATTAATTTGCTCTTTGTTGTTTACATGCATAACTAATATAGGCTGTCATTGTACATTGAGATCGAGTTCAGAATAAAATACTTAAATAATGCTTCTTAAACTGTGTAGCTTTTTCCTTTGAGAAATTAAATATCATTATTAATATCAAATTTAAGTAAGCCTTTAGCCTTTATTTTAGTTTATAGTTTCTGTGCAACCTACTTACACTTACAGTACTAGACAATCGTAAGCCGCCATTTTGAAAAAAATCAGTTCTTCGATTGAGCGAGTTTAAGCAATATTCTAATCTTTAAACCACAAAAGCGGCATTCTATTTGTTTATAATAGATGTAAAAGTAATTTCTTGACCTAGAGAAAGGCCACTTGAATCGTTAGTTTAAGCCAGTTTGTAGAAAATAAAAATATACATTTTGGGGCCTTAAACAGTGATACAGGAAAAGGGAAGCAATCCAATTTAACGTGTTCGAGTCGAGTTACAAAAAATATGTTTTAAAATTATTTTAAAGTGTATGGAGATTCTAATTTGATTATTATGACTTTAATATACACATTATATCAGCCGGTTTCAGTTTTACCTTTCCAGAGCATTCTTTTCACTTCCATATTGTGTTTAATTAGGTACGTAGTGTGACCATAAAATCGTTGTCAACAGGGTACTCTAACCTCACGCTTAATTAAATGTAGAAATAAACTGAATTTAGTAAAATTAATCAGTTATATCGATGAAAGACATTCTTTTCTAAACGATGACATTTAGGAAGTATATAGTATACACGCAAACTACATAGTTACAACCACTTTTTCAACGGTCTACATAACTCTGGATTTTAAGCATATCAATAATGCCCGAAGTATACAACCTTCAAAATCGCACCCGAATTTCGATGAAAACTCACAGGAAAAACTATTAAAATATGAAATTTAGTGGTTTATGTCAAAGATAATAACAACAAAGATAAAACTATGAGAGAAAAATGGCAAAATTAAGCTTTATTTATAAGAATGAACAATCTGAAACTTAGGCAGACCAAGAGGCGGTCTGCCTATTGCTGTAGGTCGACATAAGTCTGGTTTTTAAGCTTATTTGGTCCGCTTAAGTCTGGGAATAGGGTTATATATATATATATATAGATAGATAGATAGATAGATTGATAGATAGATAGATAGATAGATAAGCATAATCTTTTATTAGTTTACAAGAGCCATTACTTAAGGATAAATTTAATTAACCCACTACTAACTGAACAAGTGTTGAATGTAAAATAAAGTATTAATAATAAAATGTATGCATTTGGCTAAAGCACAGTGATACAATAATTAGGTGGACATTTGCTGCACAAACTAAAACTCAGTCAGACCAATAAATAAAAAAGTGTAACGAATGCTTAAACAAGTACATACTCACATAAGCCCACACAGTAAATGTGTAGCTTTACACAAAACGATGAAAAATAATATAGAAAAATACTTTAGCATCTCAACAGTTAATGTTAACAAGAAGTAAAACGAGAATTGCAAACGATGCAGTCCAAAACAGAATACCATGAGGTCTTGTTTTTTTATTTTCGAAAGAGAAGTACAACACACCACACCATCCCGCCACTTCGTGTTACATCACGCTACATTCCTACACTTTTTATTGCCCTCGATCATTCTCTCCAGTAGCATTTCTCTTCATTTTAACTCACTTTATGACTGTCTTTTAAGTTCTTGCCTAAACCACGGGATATTCCTCTAAGTTCCTAATTACATCACGTGACTGTCTTTTAAGTCCTACTTACACCAAGTGACTGACTTCTGAGTTTCTACTTACACCAAGTCACTCTCTTCTGAGTTCCTACTTACACCAAGTGACTCTCTTCTGAGTTTCTACTTACACCAAGTGACTCTCTTCTGAGTTTCTACTTACACCAAGTGACTCTCTTCTGAGTTTCTACTTACACCAAGTGACTGACTTCTGAGTTCCTACTTACACCACGTGACTGACTTTTAAGTCCTACTTACACCAAGTGACTGACTTCTGAGTTTCTACTTACACCAAGTGACTGACTTCTGAGTTCCTACTTACACCACGTGACTGACTTTTAAGTCCTACTTACACCAAGTGACTGACTTCTGAGTTCATACTTACACCACGTGACTGACTTTTAAGTCATACTTACACCAACTGACTGACTTCTGAGTTCCTACTTACACCACGTGATTGTCTTTTAAGTCCTACTTACACCAAGTGACTGACTTCTGAGTTTTTACTTACACCAAGTGACTGTCTCCTAAGTTCCTAATTACATTAAGTGATACTCCTATGTGTTCTAATTCATTCTATGTGACAGCCTTTTAAGTTCTTGCTTACACCGGTCGAGGCGCCCGAGGCCACTACGTTGTAGTCATTGAGGAAGAGCTTTATGTTCGCGTCTTGGGCATGCGCAATTCTGAACAGCTCCAGGTTGTAGCTCTGATCGTTCAGTCGTGTCTGGTACCACTGGCCGTGGAGGTTTTCGTTGTTCACATCCCAATGCTCCAGACTAGTGAATTGTAATAATTAGTTTGTTTTTTTTTGTTTTTTTTTTTTTAATAAAAATAAGTTCTTATTAATGAAGAAAATGTGGTATAAACGTTCAGGCAGAGCAAAGAGTGTAAAGTTTAATTCCTAGATGAATGTTTTATGGTTAGAAAAATGAAACTACTAACGGAATCATGTTGATTAGAAGAAAGGAAAGAAAGGAAGGAAGTTAGGTAGGAATGAAGGAAGTTTGAAAAGAAGGAAGTTTGAAAAGAAGGAAGTTTGGAAGTTTGGAAGGAAGGAAGGAAACAGTAATAAATTAATAAAGACTGAATAAAATAAATAACGGCATAAGAAATAATTAATGAATTAATTGAAAAATGAATGTGACAAAAAGAATAAGTCAAGAAAGAAAAGGAAAAAAAAAGAAATATTTTTTTAATTTTAAAAAATAAATAAAATATTAGAAAAGCAATAAAAAAATTTCAACGGATACATAAATATATGCATTATAAATTCAAATGAGGTTATGTTTTCTCTAACTTCAATAATTAACCGAGTTATAATTTAAGTAGCTTTACCTTTACAACTCACGAAAATTTGTGTGTTGTTAACCCAAATAAACAATTCAGATAATTTATGTATTTATTTTCTATATAAATCAATGGCGTCAGGCCCTTTAATTATTCTTAATTGTGTGACTAAAAATATTGTAAGTATTGTAATGATCGTTTTTATTTGTTAAAGCATCAAATAATGCCAGTACCAGAGACTCGCCTTAATTTGACTTTGCCAGTAGTTATTAAGTTGCAATTGTGAACAAAATTAATATTACTTTCACTTGGATCGAGACCTTCCTGAGTCTTGAAAAAAATGTCATAACCCCCCTCCCTACCTACCATTCGTAATTGGCGTCCTGAACAAAAATGTAAAGAGCAAGAGGTACACAAAGACTGTTGACTGATTTTGATGTTCCAACATTTGTTTGTAAAGCATTTCATAGCAAAATTGATATTCTTTTTTATGTCGTTAATATATTTTCTGGAAATGTTTCCTTCTCTTCGATTTGTGTCTCTTGCATATATATCTATGTATTTGTTTTACTAAGCACAGCTTGAATCTAATTATGAAGGGTGTGTACAATTTTATGTTATTAATCACAGGAAATAGCTTCTTTACCAGGCATTTACTAATAATGAAATTGTTCTCAAATAAATAACAGAACTCTGATATAGGTCGAGTAGATTAGGCTCAGTCTCTGTTCTATATTCTTAAAGTTTGAATGCCTAGGAAGTGGTCTTTGAAATATGGATTTCAGAATCTCACAGAATACAGTCTGAAAGTTTTAATCTGAAGAATTTCCATGAAGTAGATAGAGGAGATGAAAGATAAGACTCCATTGCATTCTTTGCAGTAGTTTGGTGTGAAGATGTCATGTCAGATGAGACGTTATCAGTTTTGGGGCAGTTGGGATCTTAAAGCAAAGAGCTGTAATATTCAGCATCTGGACTTTAAGGTTGCTTGTAGGCACTGTATTAAGAAAAACAATACAATTGTCTGCTATAGCCTGTCATGAAGGTCTACTATACAACTGTCTGCTATGGTCTGTCATGAAGACAATAATGCAACTGTCTGCTATGGCCTGTCATGAAGACAATAATACAACTGTCTGCTATGGCCTGTCATGAAGGACAGCAATACTACTCAACAATACAACTATCTACTATGTAATGTCATGAAGAAAAACAGTAAACTCCTTGCTATGATCTATCACAAAGTTCAACAATACAACTGCCTGCTATGGTCTGTCATAAAGGATAACAATACTACTGTCTGGCTATAGCCTATGGTGTAGTTCAGCAATACAGCTCTCTGCTATGTCATGTCACAAAGAAAAACAGTAAATTGTCTACTATGATCTATCATGAAGTTCAACAACACAACTGTCTCTATGGTCTGCCTTGAAGGATAAGAATGCAAATGTCTCTATATTCAGTCAGAAAGGACAGCACTACAACTGTCTGCTATGTCTGTCATGAAGGACAGCACTACAACTGTCCGCTATGTCTGTCATGAAGGACTGCACTACAACTGTCCGCTATGTCTGTCATGAAGGACAGCACTACAACTGTCTGCTATGTCTGTCATGAAGGACAACAATACAAGTGTCAGTCTCTCCTAAGAACAAGGTATAAAACTTTACTTGGTCTCATTTCAATAAATATTAAAGTAATAAAATGGATTTGATTCTAGATGCATATGGAGTAATGTCATAAAAGGTAAAAGTGATTCATAAACATTAGCTAAATCATCTCAGTCACTAGAAGTGGTAGACTGCATGTTTTTCAGCTGAGATACAGACTGGTCAAATGGAAACTAGCAGCTAAAATTTAATTTTTTAACTTGTAAATCAGGCTTTGACACAGTAGTGACCAAACCTTGGTCAATTATCAATGGAAAAATGGAAGTAATGTTAGATCTTAACCCAGATGGGATAACATAGTTTATTTTCCATTCGTGGAGGAGTAAGTGTGAGAGAATACCTTGAACCATGGTCAAGGTGTGTTGTAACTTCACATGATAGAGACAATAATTATGAGAGATGAATAAAAAAAAAACTTTAAAGATGCGTCGATATACTTCTTAATAGGAATCCAACCGCTGAGTCTAAAATTAAACATAATTTCGGTACAGGTGGTAAACTGAGTCTAAAATTAAACATAATTTCGGTACAGGTGGTAAACTGAGTCTAAAATTAAACATAATTTCGGTACAGGTGGTAAACTGAGTCTAAAATTAAACATAATTTCGGTACAGGTGGTAAACTGAGTCTAAAATTAAACATAATTTCGGTACAGGTGGTAAACTGAGTCTAAAATTAAACATAATTTCGGTACAGGTGGTAAACTGAGTCTAAAATTAAACATAATTTCGGTACAGGTGGTAAACTGAGTCTAAAATTAAACATAATTTCGGTACAGGTGGTAAACTGGAATAAAATTAATAATATAGTGATGTAACCGGGAAAATATAATTCACAGAGCTAGCCATACCTAGAGCGAGTGTTTAAAATTAATGGGAACGACATGGAATTCTATTAACTGAGATAAATCGGGATTGACAAATTCCTAATTGTGGGTAACTCACAGCCCGTTTGTCCTCTGCATGGTTTCCTGGATGTGTTGCTGTACAGTCGTCCGTAGCTCATTGCCAGACAGCTGTTTGACCCAGTCCTGCACAAACTGGTCTACTGACCACACCAAGCAATGACCACGTACTTTGATCCTGTAATAAATCTAGGTCATTAGCCACTGAAGTAGGCGAATTCGAGAAATACAATACTTTCCGCCATATTCTCACAAGGTAGTACACTAATTATTCCAAGTGCATTTATTACGAATGCACGCACAGATGCATATGAACAAAATATAAATTAATATATGTATAATTTTTTTATCAATTGAATTAATTTTTGTGGGGAGGGAGGAAAATGCTTGAGTTTTCTAAAATTTTTCGAGCAATGATTACAGTTAAGGTAAAGGTATTTCAAATTGTGCTTGAGGTAACGCAGTGTAAAGATTATATATATATTTTTATCCATTCAGTTTAATATTGTTCTTACCCATTATTTCTTAATCCATGGATCATATCGAGAGCGGGCTGATAGTTCTTCTGACCCTGAAAAGAATTTACATATTTTGAATGTAATTATATGTAGAATGTCAACAATTTATTTTTAAATTTAAAACACTGCATAACAATTTACATTTTAACGATCATAAAATTCATTTTCAATATATTGCATTGTAAACACTGTGGTTCAGAATTATATTGCTATGGTTACTCTCTACTCTCTATGGATGATTGTTACACTCGGTCGGTAACGTCAATAATTCACTTCATCATGAACAATCTACTGAAATATTGACATTTAATGTTTGACAGCTGTTTCTTGCCTATCCTCTCTGGCCCAATGTTTTACCGTTTTATTATCTACACATTCAGGCTGTTTTATTGTTTTATCTCCACTTTCAGGCTCAATGTTTTACTGCTGTTTTTTTATCTACACTTTCAGGTGCAATGTTTTACTGCTGTTTTTTTATCTACACTTTCAGGTGAAATGTTTTACTGTTTTTTTTTATCTACACTTTCAGGTGCAATGTTTTACTGCTGATTTTTATCTACAATTTCTGGCTCAATGTTTTACTGTTTTTAAAATCTACCTTCCAGGCTCAATGTTTTACGTCTGTTTATAGCAACACTTTCAGGTACAATGTATCACTGCTGTTTCTTATCTACAATTTCAGGCTTAATGTTTATTGCTGTTTCTTATCTACACTTTCAGGCTTAATGTTTATTGCTGTTTCTTATCTAGACTTTCAGGCTCACTGTCTTACTGCTTGCTTATTGCCAATCCCTGTCTCAAAATATATATTCTACATTTCTTTTCTTATCGTTGGTTCAATATTGACTTTTGAGTTGATCGCCTAGACTCTCTAGTTAATATTATACTTCTATACTTCTCTATTTCAATTTACACTTCATTAATTTATGCCTATACTTAATGTTTATTCCCCACACATTCTTTTTTGCCACTTTGACCAAATCTATGAGTCAACGATGCAATATTTTGTCACTTACCTACCTTCCTTTCCGTAGTGTTACACCATTTTGTCTGCTAACTTCTCTCTGTGGCTCAATGTTATACCATTTTGTCTGATAATTATTCTCCGTGGCTCAATGTTATACCATTTTATCTGCTAACTTCTCTCTGTGGCTCCTAGTATATAGTACGAGTGCAAATAGTCAAGTACCTACTCTGTGTGTTTCAACGTTGTAACTCATTGGTATATCATTCCATTCTTTTTCTACCTATATGGCCCATATTATACTACATTTTGTCAGTTTATTTATATGGCCCATGTTATACTACATTCTGTCAGTTTACTTAGCCTATGTGGCTGAACGCTGCACCATTTGTTACATAGCATGTGTAGTTCAATGGTGTACCATTATATCTATTACCCATCACTCGTGGCTCAGTATTACATCAGTCTATTTTGTAACCAACATGGCTCAAGGTTACACCTCTTTATCTGTTAAATACCCTTTGTGGCTTATTTTTACACCTCGTGATCTGTTACCCGCCCTTTGTGGCTCAGTGTTATACCTCTTTATCTGTTACCCGCCCTTTGTGGCTCAATGCTATACCTCTTTATCTGCTACCTACTCTTTGTGGTTCAATGGTACCCCATTTGAGAGCATTTTCGGGTACTGCAAAGTTGAAATGCTGGTGGATGAAGTCCCGGTATCTGCCCATATTTGGGTCATTGTAGCGAGGGGCGGCAACCGCTGTACCAAAAGGGAACGACTTCTTCGTCTGAAGCACCTTCGACCAGAAACATTGAAAAAGAATTTACTTGAAAAATAAAAAAAAATGGTTTATAAATAACACTTCTTAAATTACTTGTTTTAAATTAAGAAACATGCACAAACACCTTAAAGCTTATGATTTTGCATAATTGAAAGTTTAGTTTCTGTTGACGTAGCACATTGTTCTGAATTAAACAGAAAATCAATTGAATAGTTATGAACTAATCCTGTTGTGGTTTTCTTTTGTTGAAAATTAGTGTGTGTGTGTGTGTGTGTGTGTGTGTGTGTGTGTGTGTGTGTGTGTGTGTGTGTGTGTGTGGTGTGTATAAGTGAGGAGTAAATAATTAAATAATGATTGAAAACATTCAACCTTGAAAGTAAAATATGTTTGTTTGTGTATGGGATAAAGTATATATTTTTCTGTTAATCTTTCAACGATTACAAAATTTAAAATATAACAATATTTAAGCTGTAAATATTTTTACCCACTTGAATCTGGACATCTCCCTGGTTAATGCCTGCAGCAGTTGTGACGCTGAAAAAAAATGCATTTTCTGTATTTCAATGTAAAATTACTAACTCATTAAAGTGAAAAAAAACACGCCTTTATCACTCATAGTCCATTTGGCCAATCGATGAAGTCCTTAATGACATTATTCAGTGGATTGTAAGTTGATAACTTATTTTGAGATACGTGATCTTTGTCCTTTAGACAAATCGAATGAATGAGGAAAATTGTCTCATATTATACGTTCTTTAAACTTGCCACAGGGTTGTACACTCACATTATGCGGAGTTTACACTCATCAGAGAATTGTACACGGCATCACATTTAAAGCTCTTTGAAATTGTCTGAAGTCGTGGGCTGTATGAATAAAAGAAGTTGTGTGTAAATAAAGCCTTTCACAAGGAAGGAAGTTATGTCGAGACGATATTTTAAAAAAAATCTTGACTTTATCGAGTGGTAAGGAGTCCAAGAGTGAAGTTAGCATCACGTGACATTTTCACTTACAAATGGTATTTGAAACTGCTTGACGTCATCAGTTGGAGTATTAAAAAAATTCTTTTGTAAAATTAGCATGATATCATTAGACAGTGAATGGTACACATTGTCTTATGAGATTAGCTTGATATCATTAGACAGGGAATGGTACACACTGTCTTATGAGATTAGCTTGATATCATTAGACAGGGAATGGTACGCATTGTCTTATGAGATTAGCTTGACATCATTAGACAGTGAATGGTACGCATTGTCTTATGAGATTAGCTTGATATCATTAGACAGGGAATGGTACACATTGTCTTATGAGATTAGCTTGATATCATTAGACAGGGAATGGTACACACTGTCGTATGAGATTAGCTTGATGTGAATAGACAGTGAATGATATACTTTGTCGTATAAGAGGTATTCGAAATTTTGTATGTCTTCGATTGAGTCCAATGGACTGAGGGAATGTAAAATCGGAAAATGCAGAGCGTCTGCCAGCTATTGGACGATACAAGACTTCGGTAACAGGCATTTTAGAAAATTTTTAAATAAGTGCAATGCTCACACTAAAAGTGTCAGTGAACTCTAAAACAAATATTTCAAAATGTGCTATATTTTTCGTGTTTAGTGTAAGACTTGTTTATTGTAACCCATAGAATTATTTTAAAAAATATATACATGGTCAGTATTGCTACCAGAGATAAAGCCACTAAATTCATAACGACATTTTGAAGTCTATATTTCAAGAACTTCACATGTTATTGTGACAAGTGTTTGTTCCTGTAAATGTGTTTAGAATATGTTAAATGCGTACATATATATGCTTTAATTATTTTCAAGAAATTGTATGTGCGTCCACCTTGCCATTTTCATGACTTTTGTCATATTCCTTTAAAAGTGAGTGGAAACTATGTGTAACCTCTATTGGATGGCGTACCTTTGATCCATTTCAATGTTAAATGATTTAAACTGAAAGTAGAAACAGATAGTCACGGTGCTTAGAAAACTGAAATTAGCTGACCAAGTTCTTTGTCATTAAATGTGGAAATTAATTAAAGTTTTGACTGAAATGCATGACAGTAGTTACGCAAGTGGTAACAACTTATATGTACAAATTAAATACAAAGGTAAGTGTAGGATACAATTTGTTTAATCTTTTGTGGACATTGTTTTGGGTGACTGAACATTTCGCTTGGAGTTGTCTGCCCAGAGGAACGGAAACTGAACAATCTAGAATCCACTTAACGTGTACATATGTTAACATTTCTAGACGCTGTATCTTTCCAATAACGTTTACCTCCTTTCTACCCGTTATAAGATATTAATTTCGTAAGACCACAGGCCGGTAGAGGAATATTACACGGACAAACATATACACATTTTTACATATACGGACACACACACACACACACATATATATATATATATATATGTGTGTGTGTGTGTGTGTGTGTGTGTGTGTACGCGCGCGCGTATAATGTTAATAAATATCCTACTGGACGATGATGTCACTTTTGCGGAGAGAATTGATGACGTTGTCAGTAGTAGCCTGCCAGCCTTGGCCCGCAGCCTGCTCCACCACGGACGCGTCATCGACAATGAAGTTGACTGCCGGGACCGGTCCCTGGTAATAAATGCGAGTATCGGCCAGTTCTGCGGATCATAAAAAGCACAATTGGAAAGATTTTCATGTTAATTCACATCACTTAACTCAGTCTCTTTGTTTCATCACGAATGCGATTATTCGATCGGTTCTATAAACTCGAGAAGTAACAGCAATAATTCATATCATTGATAACGTTATGCAGTTCACACAAATAAATTAGACGGCAGTAATTCATATGTTTGATAACTTTATGCAGTTCACACTAATAAATTAGCTATCATTTTTTTCTATGACTGTGATCTTCTGTGGTTATGACTACTTTGGATATATGGTTAATATTAACTAATATAGTCAGTTACAATTAATATTAACTACTGCAAACATCTGCCATTAATTAACCCTGACCATTAATATTTGCTAAAATTAATTAAGTATACTTGGTAAATACTTTTTGTCTGTGACACCAGCGATCAAACAATTTATCACATTGAAGAATAATGCTTAACGTCTTGATCACACTGAACAGAATAATGATTAATGTCTCTTATCACATTGAAGAGAGAAATGATTAATGTCTTTTATGACACTGAAGAGAGTAATGATTAATGTGTTTTATGACACTGAAGAGAGTAATGATGAATGTCCATTATCACACTGAAGAGAACAATGATTATTCAAATGACATTTTATCACATTATATCACATTTGAAGAGCAATGACTATGGTCTTTATCAAATCAAGAATATGATTAGCGTTTCTTCATCATCTTGAAAAAAATTGATTAACGTCTTCTATCACACTGAAGAGAACAATATTTAACGACTTTTGTCAAATTGAAGAACAACAAATAACATCACATTCAGGATTAAACACTAGCTTTATGTTACTGTGTGTGTATGTATGCGTTTGAGTATGTACAAGAGTGAATGTTTTTTTTTATATATGCTGTATATGCGGTTGAGTGTGTATGCCCTCGTGTAATTTTGTGTACATGAATGGGTTTCTCCCAATTGTGTGCTTCTAGGTGCGTGTGTGCGTGCGTACGTACGCGCGCGAAGCAGATGCACTACTTTCTATCAATTTCTGTCATGGACATAAGTACAATTAAAAGATAGATCTAAACACAAACACTTCTTATTTATTTTTATCTATAAGAGCCAGTGTTGGACGTTTACAAATACATTAAATTATTATTTCTTGTAGATCAACATTTACAAAATAAATAATAAACTGACAAACATATGCTTATTAAAACAAATAAGAGAAAAAATGAATTGAACACTGCTTACGCCTGTTTGGAGCAGAGAAACTTCCAGTTAAATGTACCCATCCGTCCGACACCCGGATAAACGACAACTCGGCCACTGCCCTGTAGTCGTGTGTGTCATCTATAACATGGACAGAAAACCGTGACACTAAACTCAACTGACCTAGGGTCATGTGTGTTATCTATAACATGGACAGAAAACCGTGACACTAAACTCAACTGCCCTATGGTCATGTGTGTTATCTATAACATGGACAGAAAACAGTGACACTAAACTCAACTGATCTATAGTCGTGTGTGTTATCTATAACATAGACAGAAAGCCGTGACACTAAATCTCAGCCAGCATGTAATCATAACACGACTAAAAGCGTGACTCAAACTCAGCTGGCATATTATCATGCCTATTCTCTAACACGAACCGAATACTGTAATAAATCATATAACAGATGATTGGTGTCTGCTCGAGGATCATTAATAAAATAAATTAAGAGGTTGTCATCTCTTGTAATTAGTTTAGATGATTAATTAATAAATATTAATAATATCTATTATCTAAGTGGCATTGGCGGTACATAGTGGTTGAGTGAGTTGATGAATATGTTGTTTTGGTTGAAAATTTCTCTCCTTGTAAGCAGGCTTGTGTTGCTTTGTCAATTTGTTTTAAATTTGTTTTTATTTTGCACTTCTCTTCTACCCGAATACTTGTATTTTAGAAAGAATGTATTTCTTTGGTTGAAAGATTTTTTTGGACTAAGAGTGTGTTTCCTCAGTTGGATGCAATTCCATTTCGAAAGTCATTTCTATTTTTAAATGTTAGAGTGTAATTTGGTTATTTTGGCAGGTTGAATATTTTTTCTAGAGTACATTTTCCCGTTTTGATGCATGCTTTATTTTATATGATGTCTAATTGAATATGCGCTTGCTGACATTAAAATCACTAAGCGAGACATTTTTGAATGAAACAATCTGCTAAGATTTTGTTTAAAGTGTCGTTATTCTGGGCTGTTTGTCTTTTAAATTCGGACTGATAAGCTTCCGTGTGGGTGCTGTTCAGCTTTCGTTCATTCAGTTTTCCAGTATAATTTTTTCGTTTAAATTCAGACTGTTAAGCTTAAACATTTGTGCTGTTTAGCATTCAAACAGTTAAATTCATCCTAAAGCATTCTACTGCAGACAAGCTTCCTTCATTATGTAGTAAGAAATGTCACTACAGTAATTATATGAGCTTGAAGGAAAACAAAATTATTTAATTTTTATTTAAAGACAAGAAATAGATATACTTTAAAAACAAAATTATTTAATTTAAAGACAAGAAGTAGATATACTTTTTAAAAAAATAAATACGACAGTTTTGGAAAGGAAATAATGCTAATGTCAGTAACGGATTGCTTACAAAATGCGTTTATCTTTTTGTGAGGGTGTAGCTATTTATAGCATTTTCAGAGAGTCTGAAATCTCCTAAGAGCTTGTATGAAGATTAAAGATACAGTTTAAGAAAATAAGTATTTCAAAACGTGTGTTGTTTCCCATCGTTCTAGGCCGACCTGAAGGTCTGCAGATATGTATTTGGGTAACTAGGTCAGTTTCACAGGTCAATATAAACAACTAGTACATTAATTTAAAAAGTGAAAATCGGCATCATTGTTTTGATCTGCACAAACCTCTTATTGTTAGATTTGCGAATATCCAATAAGCAATATTTTAATTTTTCTTAAACAAATGTTATAATTAACATTGTACATACATGCAATGTGTGACTTCCATGCATGCTTTGCTTCTATGCATTAATCATAAATATAATGCGATCAAGCATTAGAAATGTACTTATAGTATTAAATTATAATTATAAAATCGTTTTCATCACCTATCGAACTGACGAAGTCTTCATGATAATTTCGAAGTTATTATTTATCATTAGGCTATTAATGCTCAGTCATCAATCTCTCTTTCTCTCTCCATCCATCCATCCATCCATCCAATAATCTATCTATCTATCTATCTATCTATCTATCTATCTATCTATCTATCTATCTATCTATCTATCTATCTATCTATCTATCTATCTATCTATCTATCTATCTATCTTCATTATTATTTTGGGATAAATGGGACATAATCTAATCAATTTGTAACACTAACTCAACCTTTAATCTAATCAATTTGTAACACTAACTCAACCTTTAATCTAATCAATTTGTAACACTAACTCAACCTTTAACCTAATCAATTTGTAGCACTAACTCAACCTCTTCCAAATATCTGAGATGCATTAGAATCATTAATATGCGCTCAGTATTAAGACAAATATATTCCGGATTTTCTGCAGTGAAAGAAAAAAACAACCACTTTACCTGGGAATCTAAAATCAACTTCAAGTTGCACAGATTGACCTTGACCCTCATCATTAAGCAGTTTAATCCATCCACTGACAGAGTAGGAATGACCTTGAACTACAGCAATGGACTGAGACGGTCCCTCGTAGTAATTGTGTCTGAAAACAATGAAGTTTCCAACTTTGATAATGTACTACTTAATTGTTTATAATCTGTATATACGCGTGTAATCATTCTTACCTAGTACAAATGGTTTGAAAATATAACATCTGAACAATAAGTACAATGGACATGGATGAAAGAACATAGATGAAATGGACAAAAAATGAAATGGACATGGATTAAATGGACACGGAAGAAATGGACAAGGATGAAATGAACCAACTGAAATGGACAAAAATGAAATTGACATAGATGAAATGGACCAATATAAAATGGACATAGATGAAATGGACCAATATAAAATGGACATAGATTAAATGGACATGGATGAAATGGATCAATATGAAATGGACAGGGATGAAATGGACAAATATGAAATGGACCAATATAAAATGGATATGGATAAAATGACCAATATAAAATGGACATGGATGAAATGGACATAGATGAAATGACCAATATAAAATGGACATGGATGAAATGGACATGGATGAAATGGACATAGATGAAATGGACCAATATAAAATGGACAGAGATGAAATGGAGCAATATAAAATGGACATGGATGAAATAAACATAGATGAAATGGAGCAGCATAAAATGGACATGGATGAAATTAAAAACTGATTGATTGTATACAGGACGAGGTTAGTGGCAAGAACGGTTCGATTTTGTTATGACAAGATTAGAGGAATGCGAAACATTTTTTACTTTTTTTTTTTTTTACAATTTCTGAGAGGAGAGAAACTGAATGCAAGCAAGCGATGCTGTCATCTCATACGAAAAACATATGCAAAATATAATATAATATAGGCTGCATTATTTCCTTTTTTGCTTCTCCCTGAAACTGCCAGAGATGTTGAACCCTTCTTCGCCTGTGTAATTAAGTAAACGTGGTTTCTTTCTTTTGTTGTCGTTGATGTCTAAAGCTGCTAGCAAGTTATCAAATTTGGAAATCCATTTCTCAGTTCTGATACCAGCTGTATGCTCATCAGTAAAGACAAAGAATGAGGGAAAATTTGGGAGTGACGTCATTTTGCTGTCCTGTTTGTCAGATTCCTGCCGCTTGAGTGAGTGAAACTGAACTAATTTTGGATATCTCGAGAAAAAATTCACTCACAGTTTCGACCTCAGCATCCTCGTCGCTAAATCATTATGTTTGTGCATTTAATTGAAATGATAACACACAAAGCAAGGTAAGACGTCAATAGTTTTATTTAAACAGGGCGTGGTACAGTGTGATAGCTGGCTATAACATTCATCATTTCCATAATTTACCGGAAGGACGTCAGCCATTTACTTTGACAACATATCTGGAAGAGTGTTTCCGATATGGATCAACAAAGAATATGATGATATGACTATGGCGCTACAATGACTAGATCTTGTATGTCATCTTTTAATGAGATTGCAAATCTAAATGCAGTATATTTTCGCATGCCCAGATCTTGTATGTCACCTAATGCCTTTTAATGAGACTGCAAATCTGAATACATACAAACACAAAGTAAAAACTCAACGTTGACGAGTAACACAAAATTGAATTTGAACACGGTGTGAACTATTGGCTTCTATTGTCTAATGTTTTACGGTTCACCTTAACTGGAAACATTCGACGTTCTACGTCGAAATACTTACCAGTCCCCAAACTAATTATGACGCAAGAATACCTGCAGATCTCACCTGTTTCTGACTTCCATTCCGTGTGACCCAAACTAATTATGACGCAAGAATACCTGCAGATCTCACCTGTTTCTGACTTCCATTCCGTGTGACCCAAACTAATTATGACGCAAGAATACCTGCAGGACTCACCTGTTTCTGACTTCCATTCCGTGTGACCCCGAGTGATGGTCGTTACTGAGCGTGCATTGAATATTCCAACAGTCCCAGTTCGCCAAGGATTCGAACCCTCCGTTCTGCAGCAGCTCTCCTTGTGCGCACGCGACCAACATTCCTAGGAACCACGTGACCAATGCAGGCCCCATGTTGACAAGGATTTCAAATGTCGGACTGAAAAAACAATTTCTTATAATCGGACACTTGTATGTAAATTTCCTAGGTGTTTCATACACACAATTTAAAGTTTATATTACCATCCATCCACCACCCCACCACGCCGTCCAACAACCTGCCCTCTCCGTTTCAATGTTTGAATAATAGAATACAATTTCACACATTCACGTCCCTGTTAGATTTGTAGTTATTTCTCTGTTTTAAAACTTAATAAAAATTTATAATACAACGAATTTCATTGAGTAACTTTGATGAGGGTTTGAGGCACGTTAATCAGTAAATAATTAATCCCAGGAACTCTAGTGAGTTGTAAGTACCAGTACTCAGCTTGAAAACAGGATTGCTGTCACAGAGCTGCAGTATGGAGTGCTATCAGTTCCCAGTGTGTTCTCTAGGTTTTATAGGTTCGCCTCATGTTAAAGTGCACATGAACTTACCTCCCTAAAGAATCTAGTGACGCACACAGTCCAGTCCCTTCCTTGGATGAGCGGCGTTATCGGTATCTGGCTGTTTTGTTCCAGTTTGACTTTCCAAGTCATATGAGCTTAGCCTATTTTAATAGTTCATACATATTCAGTGCATACCGGTGCTTATGTCGTCAGTGAATGGTAAGAGTTGTTTGTTTACTTTTCCAAGCCAAGTTAACAATGCTCACTGTAAAAGGGGTAAACGAGCAACCGTTAACACACGAGGTAAGTAGTCAACTGAAAAGCAGTGATAAATAAAACCATAAAAATAATTACGAATACAGGATATTTTTCGAGGTCACTACATTACAGAAAACAACATAAAGTATTTATATGAAAACACAATTACTGAATTTTATTAACACAACGAATTACAAATAAAAAACGGAAGTGTGTGTGCGTGTGTGTGTGTGTGTGTGTGTGTGTGTGTGTGTGTGTGTGTGTGTGTGTGTGTGTGTGTGTGTTTATGTGTGTGTTTGTGTCGGTCGACCTTGGTAACTGCAATGGATAACGTTTCATTTGATTGTATTTTTGTCCGGTTTGTGGTTCCATTTAGCGTTAAAAATAAATAAATGCATGTGACCCTCCACCACGGTTTGAGTCGTAATGTGCCTCAGCTGAAACGGCGCTAGCAGTGAAAATAGTCACCTCTTTTCACAACCTCCTTCTCTCTGGTTACACTGGGCTCGCCCTACTATATATGATTGGAAAGTTCTTTGTTTCAACTCCAGTTATAATGGACTCACCCTACTGTATATGAATGGAAAGTTCTTTTTTCAGCTCCAGTTATACCCTACTATACATGAATGGAAAGTTCTTTCTTTCAACTCCAGTTATAATGGACTCGCCCTACTATATATGAACGGAAAGGTCTTTGTTTCAACCTTTACCAGCGCGAAAGCGGCGGAAGCCGGAAGCGCCCCCTACACTCAATCAATCAAATTTCAACCTTTGAACTGTGAAGGGTGCGATTGGCTTTTTATTTTTAATAGATGAAATGTCGGTTCACGTGTAAACAACGTTTTACTTTGATTGTGAACGACCCATCTTTGATAAGTAGTTGTGTACACGTGACGTCAAGGAATCAATCCGCATAGGTGTTGTCATTATCATGGCATCCACCAGAATGTGTGTGGAAATTCTTACCAAAGCTTTAAATTCTACTCGCGATGCAAATATTCTGCATGGAGAGGACTTGAAATCAGTTCAAGGAATGGTACAGGATTATTTTGCTCAACCTGCTATTGATGAAGACGCAGAAACAAGCGAAAGTGAGCAACAATCTGAAAAAGACGACAACAACATTACAAAAATCGGCCTCAGCGATTCGATGCCACTGGCAGTGGCAAAGAAAATGATGGACCACTTGTTTCAGTTATGAACACAAACAATCGCTCAAGTTCAACAGAGATGTCCACTACAGATGATCCCGACTTGGAAACAATCAAGATGCAAAGCTGTGAATGCAAGGTGCAAAACTTTGAATGCAAGGTGCAAAACTTTGACTGCAAGGTACAAAGCTTTGAATGCAAGGTGCAAAACTTTGAATGCAAGGTGCAAAGCTGTGAATGCAAGATGCAAAACTTTGAATGCAAGGTGCAAAGCTGTGAATGCAAAGTGCAAAGCTGTGAATACAAGGTGCAAAACTTTGAATGCAAGGTACAAAGCTGTGAATGCAAGGTGCAAAACTTTGAATGCAAGGTGCAAAGCTGTGAATGCAAGATGCAAAACTTTGAATGCAAGGTGCAAAGCTGTGAATGCAAGGTGCAAAACTTTGAATGCAAGGTACAAAGCTGTGAATGCAAGGTGCAAAACTTTGAATGCAAGGTGCAAAACTTTGAATGCAAAGGTGCAAAACTTTGAATGCAAGGTGCAAAGCTGTGAATGCAAGATGCAAAACTTTGAATACAAGGTGCAAAACGTTGAATGCAAAGGTGCAAAACTTTGAATGCAAGGTGCAAAGCTGTGAATGCAAGGTGCAAAGCTGTGAATGCAAAGGTGCAAAACTTTGAATGCAAGGTGCAAAGCTGTGAATGCAAAGGTGCAAAACTTTGACTGCAAGTGCAAAATAAACATGACGCTTCAAGTAGACTTAGTAGAGTGAAGCGATTAGACCTAAGAATGGATGCATAGCCTTCGTATTTAAATTTCCTGAGTGGTGTTTACGTTTGCTATAATTTAATATTTATCATCGTCAACCAAAAAAAACCTTTGCTTCTTTGTCTTTGCCGTTGCCACCAGCAGTTATTATTTTTTCTCCTTTTTTCATTTGTATAGGAAATTATAAATCAGTTTTAATGGCAATCTATGGTATGAAATTGCGAAAGATTATTTTTTTGTAAAATACTGGGGTGGGAGCGTGTGCGGATAAGGGTTTTCAAGGCCAACAATTCTATATTACATTGTGTATTTATGGTATTTTGTTACTTAGGAAGCAAAGACAGGAGATTAATCCATGACTTTCAGTATTTACATATATGAAGTCACTACAATTGAAACCTAAAAAGTCTTTTAGAGGGTTAGGGTTGTGAGGCGGGCTCTAGACAATAAAGTATTTAATTTTTTTCAAATGAAATTTTATGTCTTTGGTTTTTATATCATGGCGAATATACGTGCCAATTTTCATTAGGATGCATGCATGGTTGCTAAGGAAACGGGTATATTTATAGGAGACACAAAAGCTCTTTTTTTTCGAAATGGTATTTTTAACACAATCATAGCTTAGTATCCAAGAGACCGATCTTTAAGCGGTTCTCGCCATTAAAGGCAGCATTAAATATCTCTATAAGACATTACCAATAACTTAAAATCGACAAATGGCACATTAAGACTAAAACCGTGGTGGAGGGTCACATATATCGATTTAAAGGTTTTAAAAATAAACTCACTTAATAATATAATATTTTATAAATGAAATCAACCAGGGGTGTATGTGTCATTCTTCATGTTCGTTGACTTAGATGCTTTCTCCTTAATTTCCATTTCCAACTTTTGCTATCGGGAGCAAGGACATAAGGAAAGATGTATTTCGAAAGAAAATGTAATATTACTGGAGTTATATATTGCAAAAGAAAATGTAATATTACTGGAGTTATATATTGCAAAAGAAAATTAATATTACTGGAGTTATATATTGCAAAAGAAAATTAATATTACTGGAGTTATATATTGCAAAAGAAAATTAATATTACTGGAGTTATATATTGCAACCATCACAACAGTCAGTCGCGTCTTCAAGGCACGAACATTTTTGTTAATGTGAGTGGTAAGAGAAAGAAAGACTCAGCTACAAAGTTCAAGGCTTGCATTTCGCTACAACCAGAAAAAAAATCACCTAGTAATGCTCCCTTCTTTTCTTTCCTTCCTCTTTGTTCAGGTATTCATGTTCACTCTTTGAGGTAAACTTCCTCCTACTCTTCATCACATGATGACAAATAAATCTTTTACTTAGCTATAATGGACCCTTGATCCGTTGGAAGGGAAATAAATCCCTCACTTGAGCTAACATTGGTCTTTGACCTACATTTTTTAGGCAATATCAACCAGCCAAACCCTACCAGGTACTGAATGATATTACCTATGTGTTTTAGTATACAAACGGCCGCCATTTTCTCACTTCTGGAATGAGGAAATACCGAATAGCTATTGATTAGAAATCAAACGTAACGGTCCTGTCACCATCTCACGCTGACATAAAAAATGATTATTATCCGAAATATGTTTAGCACTACCCTTATCAGATAAAACATAAACAAGAGGAATTTGTTCATATTCCTTCACTGACTGTAATATTAGCTACATTCGGAACAAACGTTAAGTTAATATTTTATGGTCATTCCGATTTATAAATTGGACGCAAAGATTGTAATAGAACAAACGTTAAGTTAATATTTTATGATTGTTCCAATTTGTAAATTGAACGCAAAGATTGTAATAGAACAAACGTTATGTTAATAGTTTATGATTGTTCCAATTTGTAAATTGAACGCAAAGATTGTAATAGAACAAACGTTATGTTAATAGTTTATGATTGTTCCAATTTGTAAATTGAACGCAAAGATTGTAATAGAACAAACGTTAAGTTAATATTTTATGATTATTCCAATTTGTAAACTGAACACAAAGATTGTAATAGCATAAACCTTATTGCAGTAAGTTATTTTATGATTCGAATATACGTATTCATAAGTACTATAAGTTTGAAATTTACTATACTTAATCAGCAAGATTCATGTTGTTTTAATTAAAATATTAATTGAGATTGTTTTCTATAATTAATCAGCACAAAACACTCTTGATCTAATTACCACTCTTCAACTTTTCTGTCAACTTCCCTCCTCTCTGTCTACCACCATCCACTCTATCATCATCTACAATTCCTCCAACAGTGGCACAACTCGTGTCAGGCAGCGAAATCGGCTTAGATAGGGAAGCTGCCATCACCCTAATTAAGCAATCTGTTGATTTGGTTTGTTGATATAAATTCAACTCTTCTTCCTGTAAATAATGAATCAGGAACACATGTAGCCATGTAGTTTTTCTTTTGTTTCCGCCATTGTGTGCCATGTAGCAGAATAGGCTCTATTTTGCTTAGACACTTAGGACTAAGTGTGTGGGGTGGGTAGCTGTTGACAAATATTGTTCATTTCAGCGTGACAAAATGAAAACACAGAAACTCAGTTTCAATTTTTTTAGAACAGAAACTTTGCATTCAGTCAAGAGATGCACACACTGACTCATAAGTAAAACTCCACAATTTTCTGGAATCAACAAATAAACCAAAAACAAAAAAGCAGCCAATCAAAAACATTTTGCTTTAAAATTTCAACTGAGACACACGTTCCATGATTATTTCCATTTTCTTCACCCCCATTGGAGCATCATATATGTACGTCCACGCTGACGCTTGAGGCAGATTTGCCTAATGAGAACGTTTTCCTTAGGGGGCTCAATTCGCGACCCTGATAGATCACACGCACCTCGTAGTCGCCATGGAAACCGCGCACAGTGAACTGGGAGCCTTGGGATAATGGGTGTGTTACTTCTGTCATCCATTGGTTCTCAAACAAATCCAGCACGCGCCGACCGGCCGCCGTCAGCTGTGATGAAAGGCAGAAATAATTAATACTTGGTGTTCATCAAACTGGTGTTACTAACTTCTTGTAATTCGTAAGAATGCCAATTTAAATGAATTTATTCGTAGCGCATATTACCGAATAATGCTTATTACCAAATGATATACTGTTTTATATATGTTAAAAATCGTACATGTCACATTGTAAGTTTTCATGACATAGTAAAGACAGTAGAGTAATATAGGACTGAGAAAGTTGACTTGCATTAGCTTGAAGGGTAGACAACCATAACTGTTAGCTTGAAGGTTAGACAACCATAACTATTAGCTTGAAGGGTAGACAACCATAACTCTTAGCTTGAAGGGTAGACAACCATAACCGTTAGCTTGAAGGGTAGACAACCATAACTATTAGCTTGAAGGGTAGACAACCATAACCATTAGCTTGAAGGGTAGACAACCATAACCATTAGCGTGAAGGGTAGACAACCATAACTATTAGCTTGAAGGGTAGACAACCATAACGATTAGCTTGAAGGGTAGACAAGTATAATTAATAGTTTGAGGGTAGACAATGAACATAGACAAGCATAATTATTAGTTTAAGGGGTAGACATTATTGCAAATTAGCTTTGGATCCCTGGAAACTACAAATCTTAGCCTGCATTCAGAACAACTAATTTCTACTGGAGGGAAATGTTTGAATAGCCAAAAGTACAGAAGATGCTATATATAGATCTAAATATCTCCAGGGTAGAATATCACTCAGTTCATTTTCTATGCACTTAAACTCAATCCCGTCACCCAGCGTATCTACTTGTAGTTAAAGGCATTTGACCCATATTCAGGACTAACAATGAGCTGGTGCTCCCGGTCTATTCGGCGATTTCACTTTAAAATCTTTTCTGGAAAATAAAACAACCAAAAGAAAATAATCCTACCTGAGGTACTAGAAGAGCTTAGATCGTGGTACTATTAGAAGAGTTTAGATCATGGTATTAGAAGAGTTTAGATTATGGTAATGGAAGAGTTTAGATCATGAAGAGTTTAGGTCATGGTAATGGAAGAGTTTAGATCATGAAGAGTTTAGATCATGTTAATGGAAGAGTTTAGATCATGAAGAGTTTAGGTCATGGTAATGGAAGAGTTTAGATCATGAAGAGTTTAGGTCATGGTAATGGAAGAGTTTAGATCATGAAGAGTTTAGGTCATGGTAATGGAAGAGTTTAGATCATGGTAATGGAAGAGTTTAGATCACGGTAATGGAATAGTTTAGATCATGGTAATGGAAGAGTTTAGGTCGTGGTACTGGAAGAGTTTAGCTCATGGTACTGGAAGAGTTTAGGTAATGGTACTGGAAGAGTTATAGGTCATGGTACTAAAAGACTGAAATGCTTACGTCAAGATTGCTGCCTTGGGCCAGTGCTGCATTCGGGCCTCGCCAGTGGGCTCCATCCCAGAATCCCCAAAACAAAATGCCTTCTACTGCTGGATGACCATACAGCGCCCTGAGAGCTTTCTCGTAGAAGTCGGCTCGCTTATTTTCGTCCTGTGCCAATACGTCCAGTTCGGTGACCCAAATGGGGAGTCCGGCCTCGGCCAACGTGTCCAGTCGTAGCTAAAATCGAAAAGCCAGCTTTAAAAGATCACAAGGTTTAAGTCGCATCAAGTCACAAGAGTAGTCTACCCTGATCAGTTAAACACATTTTGACTGTAACTCAATGAGAATAACAGTCGTAGAAATTAAGATACAATCTTGATCAGTTTAAAACTAGATGAATAAAATTAAGATAACTTGATTAGTTAAAACACATTATTAACTGTAACTCAATGAGAACAACAGTCGTAAAAATTAAGATACCAAGCATAAAAATCGTGCCATAAGATGCATGATTAAAATAATGTACAGAGTTCAGAGAGAGAATCTCTATTAGAATTAACAGAATTTTGTTACATATAAGTTTGCCTTGTTTATTTTGAAGGTCAAGGTTCATAGGAAGCAAAACCTATAAGATAAACATTCTGTAAAACAATTAAATTATATAACTGTTTCATAGGCTTATTTCGTTCTGTGAACAAGCAGTAAAATGATTCGTCTGTATGACTGTTTCTTTAATGTGCTAATTATGTTAAATACTTTACTTTGATCTGGTTTGGATCCGGTTCCTGCTCGTCGCCAAAATGACACTGGGTCCCCATGCCATACAGGCCAACATCGGCGGCCTTGAACTGCTGAGCTTGATGAAGATAGTCCTACAAGCAAGGCAATGACGTCGACATGTTGACATAATTCCTTGAACTAAGTGGTTTATTTATTTCGTTTGTTCGAAAGCATTTATTTGTTTATTTATTTCGTTTTCTTCTTGACGGATCAAAACATTTGTTTGTTTATTTATTCGTTTTCTTCTTGACGGATCAAAACATTTATTTGTTTATTTATTTAGTTTTCTTCTTGACGGATCAAAACATTTATTTGTTTATTTATTTCGTTTTCTTCTTGACGGATCAAAACATTTATTTATTTGTTTGGTCTCGTTGTGTTCTCGACTGCATTGTATTTATTTAATGCATAAATAAATTTGGTTTTGTATTATTTTTTGTTACATATATATTATAAATAACTGTGTAACTGACATGTTCGAAACGTGATGGCGTCTCAGTCCTATGCACTATGTCACCTAAGTTAATGCAGAGTTGTCTAATCTTAAGCAAAAACAGTCCAAAATGTACTTACGTACAGAAATAATTGACTCCTGTGTAATTTTAAAATAACAGGTGGAGAAAAAAAACACAAATATTAATTACTCCATTAAGCTAGAATGAACCAACATTTAATATTCACACAGACAAAAAATATCTGAGCCTACCATGCCGCTGTCAAGGTGCTTACTACGTCACTTGCTACTCACACCAGTGGAAGAACCTGAGGCGACGACATTGTAGTCGTTGAGGAAAAGTTTGACGTTGGGGTCGGCAGTGTGTGCGATTCTGAAGAGCTCCAGGTTGTAACTAGAGTCATTGAGCCTGTCCTGGTACCAGTGGCCGTGGAGGTTCTCGTTGTTTACGTCCCAGTGTTCCAACCTGATTTTAAAAAGAAAATGTTAAATGCGGAGATATTAAATGCGAAGTATATTAACCAAAGTACTGTACACACGTTTAATCCATTGACTGAGAATTTAAACAAATGAATTTCGTCTTATAAAAATATAATTAATTAAATTATAATTTAAAATGTTCCCTTAAACATAATGAACTTAGCAGAGTAATGGTGTTAGAAAGAAAGACAGAAAGACAGAAAGAAAGACAGAAAGAAAGAAAGAAAGACAGGAAAGAAAGAAAGAAAGAAAGAAAGAAAGAAAGAAAGAAAGAAAGAAAGAAAGAAAGAAAGAAAGACAAAACGAAACTCAAGTCAATAGAAAGGAGGAAGAAAAAATGACGACAAAAAATTAGCACAAACTGATAAACTGAAAATAATGACAATCTATTCTATCGATGTTATCTGTAAATATAATTACCAAAACACCGAATTTACATATCAAACAAATTCACTGACATTTCGCTATCATTTCCTTATGAAGTGAAAACAAAACAAATAAAAAAACAATACTGACAATGATCCTCCTCCTCATCATCATCATCAATATTTAATCTGTACAGATACGTTGACCATTAAGCCTAAGATTACTTGTCCAATCTATTGTACACAAAAATGACGTCATATGATTAGAGTGCCTCAGTCTTGACTAATATTACATAGTGCACATTTTTCACAATGGATCTATAAATGGTGCTCTTGGAAAACGTGTACGTACAACGTCATGTACCTAAAATAAAATATATCCAATTAATTGGACACCACGTGACTATATTAACCCATAGCCCTTGAGTGTGAGATTGGAACGGGATCAGAGGACAAAAAGGAGTTTTTAAAAAATAGAAGCTAAAATATAGGTGAGATACGTCATGAAACCGATAAACAGGGTTTATAAACAGAGAGGTACTTTGATGCTCAGCAGGACGGAAGTGAAAACACGTCTGAACTAATTCAGTCGTTATTAACAAAATCCTGAGCGAGGAGGAAAGCAAACATACAAGAAAGGGCACAGTACAGTCTTTAGAACTTTATCGAAAACGAGTTAGTTCCTTTAGAGTTGTACTTTTCGTTGTCAAGGCAATCTGTTGTGGTCCGATATTTATTGATTGACAACGAACAGAATTCATCTTGGTAACTGATCCTTGGTGGCAAACAGAGAGTTTGTCGTACTACGTGTGGGAACTATAAACGTCATTTCTTTTTCTGAGGACTCACAGTCCGCGTGTCATCTGCATGGTCTCTTCGATGTGCTCTTGCACCGCAGTCCGCAGCTCGTTACCGGACAGTTGCTTGACCCAGTCTTGTATGAACTGCTCGACTGACCATACTAGACAATGCCCTCGAACTTTGATTCTGTTCAAAAATAAATTTATGCATTAAGCAATTATTATTATTGTTATTGTGTTGTTGTTGTAGTAATAGTAGTAGCAGCAGTATCAGTAGAAACAGCAGCAGCAGTAGTAGTAGAAGCAGTAGTAGTAGTAGAAGTAGCAGTAGAAGCAACAGTAACAACAGCAGCAGTAGTAGTAGTATTAGTAGTAGTAGCAGTAATAATATAAGTATTAGTAGTAGTAGCAGCAGTAGCACCAATAGTAGTAGCAGTATAAGTAGTAGTATCAGTATCAGTAGTGGTAGGACCAATGGTAGTAGCAGTATTAGTAGTAGTATTAGTAGTAGAAGCAGTAGTAGCAGTATTAGTAATAGTAGCAGTATTAGTAATAGTAGCAGCAGAAGTACCAGCAGTAGTAGTAGCAGCAGCAGTTATAGTAGTACCAGTAGTAGTAGCAGTATTAGTAGTATTAGCAGCAGTAGTACCAGCAGTAGAACTAGCAGTAGTAGCAGTAGTAGTAGTAGCAGCAGCAGCAGTTATAGTAGTAGCAGTAGTAGTAGTAGCAGCAGTAGCACCAGCAGTAGTAGTAGTAGTAGTTCATTGCATAGAGTCATAAGGAAACATAGAAACATTGAGTGAAGCATTGATTTTATTTTTTCATTTGCTAAACTAAATTTAAACTTTAGTAAATGATTTATTATCTCTAATATAGTCACAAATGAGTGTAACTATCTTCCCTGTTTATTTGAATGTCTATATAACATTATGTTCTGTTCATTTTAGGGCTGAGAATGAGAAATATCTTTCTACTATAGCATTGACTGATTCTACTATAGCGTTGACTGATTGATCTTTATTGCAGAATTACATTTACAATTTTTAATGGATTCGAAAAAGTAAATCTATCAGAAATCTGATTAACGTTCTTGTGTACAGTGTATAATGTTCATTAATATGTATTACAGGTTGTCTACAGTACTTACAGTGTATAATGCTCATTAGTAAGTATTACAGGCTGTCTACAGTACTTACAGTGTATAATGTTCATTAATATGTATTACAGGCTGTCTACAGTGCTTTAAGTGTAATAAAGTTGTCTGTCTGGACTGTGCAGCAATTGTCGTTAGTTTAAAATGAACATGTAAAAATATCACCTTATTTGTATATAGTAGTTTCTTTTATTTCTTCAAATATAGTACTTATATTAATCTCATTAAAATATTTATTTACTCAATTATTAACTTTCATCTCTCTAAAAATCAACTGATTCAAAATTTTAAACAATTTCAATGAATGTTCATCATCTGTGCGATTAACTTAATTTATCTCAAACATTGATTTATTTCTCCCAGGAAGACATTGATTAATACATTATTGTCCAATGTTTATCTAATCTAAAACATTTAAATGTTAGTGTGTGGCTTCGTCTTACCCATGATTTCTTAGTCCATTGATCAAATCAAGAGCGGGCTGGTAATTCTTTTGACCCTAAACACATAAGAAAGAACTTTTAAAACAGACATAGCTTTAATTATATGTTAATAACAGATTTTGATGCAGAACTATATCAGTATACAAACCTGGAAGACGTTTATATTTCCCAAACTGTTTCATGCGCATGTTGCTTACAAAACAGTCATTAAAACAAATGTTAGACTACAAATGAAATGAGGAAACAAAGTCTGTGAGTGATCTATTGAGGAAGAGTGAGGCATGTGTCAAGCATTGTGCAAGTTTCTTACTCTTTGAGGTTCCACTGCAGGCCATTTTAGAGCGTTGTCCGGAACGGCCCAGTTAAAGTGCTGATGGATGAAGTCACGGTACTTGTCCAGATTTGGATCATTGTAACGTGGAGCAGATACCGCTGAGCCAAAGGGGAACGACTTTCTTGTCTGGATCACCTTAGAACAAGCAAAGGACAATAAAAAAGCAGGTCACATTGAGTTAAAAAAATGAAGGATATTTAAAAATTACATTTGTGAAAAAGAATGCTCAAAGGGATCTACATGTGAAGAAATCCATTCAACATTCTTTGATTATGGAGAAATTGTCCGGAAGGGGAAGGAGGGAAGAAGTAAGTAGGGGAAGAAAAATATTTTCAAATCCAGTGAGAAATTCCGTTTAAAAAATGTTTCCTTCAGCTGTTCTATAAATTTATACTTGATTTATTTTGTCCAGTGGAAAATATCATACTTTAATGTCAAAATCAAATTCGAAATAAACATCAAGCATAGTTTAGTCATCAATAGATTAAAAACAGGCAATATTTCAGCCCACCAGATTCAGCAAAAGCAAAGATTTAGTCATCAATAGATTAAAAACAGGCAATATTTCAGGCCATCATCGGATTCTTTATAAGAAAATATCAGGTCTCGTCAGATTCGACACATCACAATGTAGATATTTATAAATTTAATAAATTAGTTATAACTAATTATGTCAGATATATCTATAGAATTTATTAACTGCAATTAATTAATCTTGTGAAATAAAATATTTTCTCAAAATAATTTCAAGCTGAAATTTTCTCACTACAGAATGAACAAAGATGTATTGGCGGTGGGGAGCTATTGTGTGTTCTAGTTGTGTGTCGTCATGCATGACAAGTTGGTAAAAAAAATAAAACCTCTGCAATTGATTGTTTATGTTCTATTTGTGTTATGTCTTGCATATTAATTTGGCTACCATTAATCTTGCAGTTAACATTTTATGTTCTGGTTTTTGTGATGTCATGCACATTAATTTGGCTATCCGGTAATCTTACAATTTACAATTTAGTTCCTGATTTACACGAAGCTGCATTATGAAATTTCTGGTTCATGAAAAAAATCCTGTCAGCAAACTGATACAAAAATTGTTTTATAATAAGAGATTCTGAAATATTTCCTAATTCAAACCAGATCAAAATTATGCAAGCTGTGTCGCGCGATTTTATATGCTTGCCTACTGCGGTGACTTAATAAATGAATCGTGGGCGGATATTTAGTAATTGAAGACGAATAGATAAAACATTTGAATTTATTATTTAGCTAAATAGTGCCTCTTGTGTGTGTGTGTGTGTGTGTGTGTGCGTGCGCGCGCGCGCGCGCGTTCGCATTGTACTCAGAAATTGAAACGAGTGCACGAATTTTAGTGTTCTCTCCCCTGCTCCTTCCCACTCGCTAGGATATGATTCACATGGAAAGGATAAATAGTTCGGCTAGATACAGTGAATGCAGGATATATATTACACTGCCATCTAGATACAGTGAATGCAGGATACATATCGCAATTCAGGTTGGATAAAGCGAATTCAGGATACATATCGGTGCGACTTAGATACGGTGAATACAGGATACATATCACGTCACAGTAGACACACGGATGCAGGATACATATTACAATGTCAGCTAGATTCAGTGATTGCAGGATACATATCACATTATCAGCTAGATACAGTGAATGCAGGGTACATCTCACATTACCAATTAGATAATATTTAGTACAATCAAATATACTAAATATACAACAAATTCTTTAATATAACTCGCACAAGTTAATTTCTCCAAACACACAAAAATTAACTCACCTGAATTTGAACTTCGGCCTGATTAACGCCTGCAGTACTTGCAACTCTGAAAATATTTACAATAATTTAAATTGTTTCAACATTAATTATTAAATGTAACTCTTGAATCAGAAAAGGAAAGCGCAGAGAATCATCAGAATTAATGATGGAAGAATGAGTATTCGTTTGTCCATGTTTGGCAAGACAGGAACCTTCTCATATATATATTCTACTGGTTTGCCTTCTTAAGATTCGAGCTTTTGAAGCTTAACATTTGTACTGATTATGTGTTGCAAGCCTTTTCGACAATTATAGTCTTTTCGTCATTTAATTCAGTTACAGGGGTCGTCAATGATCTGTATTAAAATTTAGAAATATTTTAATACATCTCACACACATATATATAAATGGCTTACTGGACGTGAATGTCGCTTTTGCGATAATTATTGATGACGTCATCAGTGATCGCCCGCCATGTTTGATTTCCAGTTTGCTCCACTACGGAAGCGTCATCCACAAGGAAGTTGACGGCTGGGGCGGGTCCCTGGTAGTAGATGCGAGTTGTATTCAGTGCTGTGAATTAAGACAACATGTGTTTAGAAAGGTTTCTGAAGTTGTAAGTAGATATACTGCCTTACAGTGATTTCTTTACTCAACACACTTTTATTCCCTCAGTTATTAGAGTAGTGAATATTAGCATAAAATTACTTTTGATTTTTTGTAATGTGACCCCTTTTGTTCCTTAAGGTGACAACAAGCTCTTTCGTAATTTTCACTCATTTTTGGGTGGCATGTGTGTGTATGCAACTCCCACACAGTAAGACTAGCACCGTCCAACTGATATTTGCTAGTACCTCCACACTAGTCCAACTTCCACATCCATTGTTAAGCTCTACTGGCCTTTGGCCTGTATGATTGTTTTCTATGTCCCCTTCAAATTAAATTGACCCTTTTAAAGCACTTATGGAGTTATAACTATAGCTTAACTCCCATGACAAATCAAAAGACATTACAATACGGAAGTGGCTTTTCCGTTTATATCCAGTTGTTTGGGCATCTTTATTAATTAAAAATAATTTGTCACCGGATCTTGATGATCCTGTCACGCACATACACACGCACTTACACACACATACATGTACATACACACACACACTTACACGCACACATACACGTACATACACACACATACACGTACATACACACATGCACGTACATTCACACATACACGTACATACATACCTACATATACACATGCACACATACATACACGCACATACATACATACAATCACATAAAAACACACACGCACAACGCACCCATACACACACACACACACACACACACACACACACACACACACATACACACACTCTCTCTCTCTCTTATGTGCTCCATCAGTCCACCTGCTAAAGAGAGAGAAGTGTGCTATTTTCATTTTCGTTGTCCTCTTAATGTGGACATCCAGTCAATCATTTCATTTATTACGCTCGTTTTAAATTTACTGCCAAAGGTGGACTTTTTAACCAATCAGGATATTTAAGAGCCAAAGGTGGACTTTTTAAATAATCAGGATATTTAAGAGCCAAAGGTGGACTTTTTAAACAATCAGGATATTTAAGAGCCAAAGGTGGACTTTTTAAATAATCAGGATATTTAAGAGCCAAAGGTGGACTTTTTAACCAATCAGGATATTTAAGAGCCAAAGGTGGACTTTTTAACCAATCAGGATATTTAAGAGCATAAGAGACAAATGCTCGTAATGTGAACACTGAATACAACTCACGTCTGCTGGGCGCAGTGAAACTTCCAACCAGTTCAACCCAACCCTCTGACGCTCTAATCGATGACAGTTCGGCCGCAGCAATGTAGTAGTGCGAGTTATCTGTAACAGGGTCATGAGAGTTTTCATGATGACAGTCATCTCTTAAAGGAACAAAATGTCTATTCTTCAAGCTTCTGCATCATGCAACAGACATCCATCAATACGTGTCACAACACGCTGTCATGAGAACAATTTTGTTATAGCAAACTATCACATCTATAATATGATCACGGATACTGTTGTGCAAGCTACGTGAATGATCCAGGTACAGTTAAAGACCAATTGAAATGGAATCTAGGTCAGCTACAGATAAGAATAAATCCGTTTGAAATGAGTAATTCCCATTCTTAGAATCAATACTGCAAAATTTAAACTTTCAGAGATTTGTATAAATGCATTTATTTCGGTATTGAAAGTCAATATTTTTTAAAGAAATCAGAGCTCTCGTTTATTTGCGAGACTGACTTCTCACCATAACAACATTACATGTGACGTCACGATGTGGATCTACAATCCATATGAGCTGTCTGTCATATTGTTTTGTTGTATATTGCATTGTATTATTATTATTATTATTATTATTATTCAGCCTCTTTCCACGACTTCTGATTGACTGTCGGTTGTGATCCAAGGTCTCGGAATCTTACCAAGATTCTGGGAGATCCAAGGTTTTACGGAGGATGTGGGCACTTCCGAGGAGCGCTGCTTTGAGTAGTGGAGTGATTCTGTGGTTTCCAGGGAGTTTATTCAGGTAGCCTTCCAATTCAGATGTTATGTTCCCCAAGGCTTCTATCACTATTATTATTATTATTATTATTATTGTTATTTCTATTTAATTTTATTTCATCCTTCATCACTCTGGTTCCCTATTCCACGAATATGTGCATGAAAGACTTATTGGATGAGTGACTAACAAGCCGTCTGCTAGTGTGGCCCAGTACCAAAGATAAGTTCTCATTATCATCTTTATTTACCGAGTCTGTCTTGATTTGCGGAAGTGGGAATTAGTGCAGTTGTTTGTTTGTTCGTCCCGTTCATCCCTCATTTCACACTCACACCCGCATGCTCATATTCACATACCGTTGGCTTTCACACTTTACCCTGCACGCAGAATAAATTATATCCCACCAAACCACCATGGTTGTCTGTGTTCGAGACCTTGTGTTTTATATCTTGCAAGGTCGGTTTGTCGTCCAGCTTGACTGCAGTCCCCTCCAAGGCGGCGGTGACAATGAATAAGATACGTTTAATTCTTGAAACAGCTGAATATGGATTCTTTTATTTATTATGATATTTGTTTTGTTTGATGAATGCCCTGTTCCTTTATTGAATGCTTGAATACTTTACTATATACCTGATTCCATTATTGAATGTTTGAATACTTTACTATGGACCTGATTCCATTATTGAATGTTTGAATACTTTACTATGGACCTGATTCCTTTATTGAATGCTTGATTGCTGTATTTCTTTTCTGAATGTTTGCTGCATATCTAAATGAATGATATATTTACTAAATGCCTAATTTATTTTCTTGAAATTGATTTATTTTATTACATAATAATGTATTCTTTAACTTTGACTGTTTATTGAATGCTTGTTGTTTATAGTAAAATTGATTCGATTGACGGCTTTTCGTAATAATAGCACTTTTAATAGAAAGCAAGTGGACTTATGAACAAAACAGTTTATAATGTAATAGATGCTGAAGATAAATAGATAGATAGATAGATAGATAGATAGATAGATAGATAGATAGATAGATAGACTACAGACCTGACCCACAACTTGAAATGGAAAGAAGCTATTTACCTGAGAATTTGAAATCGACTTCAAGTCGAACGGGTTGACCTTGACCTTCGTCATTTAGGAGTTTGATCCAGCCTCTTACAGCATAGGAATGACCTTGGACTACGGGAATATATTGAGATGGGCCTTCGTAGTCATTATGCCTGGGAAAGTGACCTTGGCCTTCGTAGTCATTATGCCTGGGAAAGTGACCTTGGCCTTCGTAGTCATTATGCCTGGGAAAAGGAATGCAAAGTATGACAAACTTGAGTTCCAGAAGCTGTTTGATTTTCGTGAGACCCGGGGTGAACTTCTAAAAGTGGTTTACTGCTTCCACCTGCTTCCACACACACGTGACCACATTTTTTTCACTAACACTTATAGTCAATTAGAGATAATCCGTTGGCAATAATAGGTTTAGGAACAAAAATATCAATCTTAATAGTTAATAATAAACCAGAACGTATTTTAAAACTTAACGCCAACAGAAATTGAAAGACATCCAAGTAGTTGATATTTTTGTTATTACGTCAGCAGGAGTTTGTTTATTAACTTTGCACAAGACACTATTTGTACCTCTGTCTGGAGACTGTTCCATTTACCCTAAGTACTTTGCACAAGAAACCATTTGTACCTCTGCCTGGAGATTGTTCCATTTACCCTAAGTCCCAGAGTGGTAAAATTATCATAGCCATTAATCATAATCTTTCACCATTTTTCATCATTCACTGTCCGGCTCTAGATCAGGGTTACGCTTGCATGGATTATCACCTCGTTAAAAATTGATTTGCATCCTCATCTTCATTGTCGTAGTCATCATCATTAACAACAACAGTCCATACGCGTACCTAGTTCTGTCTAGTAGCGCAATAGTCAGTTCTAGCTATCTGCTAATTCTGGGCTGCAAACTGGGATTCAAACTCACCTGTTTCGCGCTTCCACACCGTGTTGTCCCGTGTGGCTGTCGTTCGTGATCGCGCATTGGTAGTTCCAGCAGTCCCAGTGCGCCAGAGATTCGAACCCTCCATTCTGAACCAACTCTGCGTTTGTGCACGAGATGAGTATTCCTGTCAGCCATGTAAATAGTAAAGGGGCCATAATTCGATTGTTCGTTCGGTTGTTAAACCCTTTTTTTAAACTTAAAATATTGTTATATAAATCACTTATGTCACTGTGTCGTGTCCCGATTGGTGCCGGTCCAAAAAAGTTACTCTACATAGCGCAAGTCACGTGTTCAGTGCTCATGTAGTATTGGCTCTTTGTACTTGGCCTTTCGGTTTTCAAGACTTACACCTTAAACTTAGTTAACAAACGTGCCTTTTATGAAGCTCAAAGGGTGTCACGTGTTCAATAGGCAAGAGCACTTTAAAACAAACTGATTCTCGGTATTAGGCTCACCGGCTTTAAGGACTAGCACTTGAAAGTTCGGTTTTTATTACAACAAGCATATCTGTTATGACGCACAATACAGTATCACGTGTTCTAGTCTAAAAATGTGACTTTGTACTTTAATCTGTGTGCTAAGATACACAGTGAAGTGACTTCTATTCTGCGGAAATTGTGTACTCCAAATTTATTGTATTCAACGGAGGACACAGACTCTACTCATAACCCAGCCAGCGTACTAGTTACCTAGGAAAGGCCACTGTCGTTATCTCTCTTATTAAGCCAAGTCATTCTAACCTATTTTCTAGCATAAATTTTAAAGTATTTTAATGTCATTTTCCAAAATTAAAACAAAAAATAATAATATAAACGTGTCATGTTATTTTCTGCGTTATTGTATTCATATGTCTGTCTGACCACTTGTCCGTCACTTTGATTCATTTTTAATGTAAAACACACACACACACACACACACACATGGAATAATTTCTTTACTGACTTTTCTTTTTATGAATGCATTATAATCAAATATCTGACTGACTCAATTAAACACAGATTAAACACATTTTATGCTACCACCAACTAGGTCCAAGGGCGCACTCTGCCCAATTTAAAAGAATATATTCCCCAAACCTCCCGACCCCATGTATTTTACCGTTCCATAAAGAAAGAACTTATGCTAGATTCAGAGAAGAAAAGATAGCAATTTATACACAAAACGTATCACGAGTCTTGGTCACTGGTGCCATAAATATCAGCACAGTTCTAAAAAAAAGCCATCTTACACAACCAATAAATAAAATTTCATAATTTCATAATAAAATAAAGCTAGATGCTAGAGGCAAATTTCAAATATAATGTTGAGCATAAAGTGATTCTTTAGTTAAAATCAATAAAAAAAAATACAGTGAAATACATTTTGAAAGTTCAATCTGCATGCAGAGTAGCAGTGACAGTATGAGGGGTAGCCACCTGAAATTTAATTCATCTTTAGATTCTCAGGGCTTCAAAACACTGTTAAACTCTGTCAGAGCAGACACTTTAGATCTCACATTTTGCATTTACCAATTAGCTCACCTCGTGCATGGAGACTCTGGTGATTGTTAGCGATATTATACAGTCTTGGTTGACCTAATAAGTCAGGTTGTTATAATTCACCAGATATTTAGCCCGACGGACCGGCTAGGTCTGTCTTTGTGCATATCAAAATCAGCCCTAAAAGATCAGTTAATGCTGCCGTTGTGGAGAAACATCATTCAGAAAACTCTCCCAGATCCCCACTGGTAAAAAGGTTTTGCTGGGGGTGGGTGGGTGGGTCAGTCAGGTTGACCTTACTATTGAACTATGTACAGCAGTTATGATTATGCTTGTGTGCATTCATGTACATCAAGGGTGCACAAACCGCGGCCAGAGACATCTATCTATCTATCTATCTATCTATCTATCTATCTATCTATCTATCTATCTATCTATCTATCTATCTATCTATCTATCTATCTATCTATCTATCTATCTATCTATCTATCTATCTATCTATCTATCTATCTATCTATCTAATATATATGCTATTTTCGTTAATTCTTTTATTCCTTATTTCATTCATCTAATTAAGTCCACTCCTATTTCTATGTATGAATGACATGCGTGTGGTGCACCAGTCACTATTTTAGTTTCTGCAGGAAATTTAGGATTAAAGTGTTCTTTGTTTTAAAATCGGCACTCTATTGGCGCCCTGTATATCAAGTACCTCTAACTTTGAAAGCAAACCCCCAAAGCCTGCCCTGTGCCAGACTGATGACAAGGCTCATGCAAAAAAACTGTTAGTCGTCACGGTCAACTTAACAGCCAGCCCCAGCAAGTCTAAAGAGATTTACAAAACAAAACTCTTACTCTGTATTACACAGTGGACACTATACAAAAAATCGAACTGTCAGAATAAGCTCGCATCATTTTGGTTTTCTAACAATCTTTCAAGCCACCATTACTTTATTTCTATAAAATTTTAATATATCCCTACAATTACAGGTATTTGCATATCGTTTTAAACTGTTTGTCTTCGTTTATTATGTCAGTTTGTGATTACTGAAAAGAGGAGGTCGTAGCCACTTTTTTATGGTTATTAATATTTATAAAATATTTAATCTTCAAATACCTGGTAACCCCGACATTGCTGAAATGTGGTTGGCCGTGTGGTTGGTCGCGTTAGGTTTAAACGTTGATTCAGTCTTATTTAATACGTTCCGAGTCTCCAACACTTTAGTGTCCGTGGAGTTGTTACAATGTAGCAACATGTTAGAGTTTTATCAATACATTCCGTGAAAACAAATATCTAAATCAAATGCATAGAATAAAACTAAATCAAAAACAAATTCACCTTAACGATTCTTGAAGGGTCCTTCGACAGTCCTACAGAAGTCGTTTGGATGAAACAAGAATAGACGCAGAAATGACAAGTACGAACACCAGTTACGATCATTCAGAAAAACAAGAATAGACGCAGAAAGGACAAGTACAAACACCAGTTACGATCATTCAGAAAAACAAGAATAGACGCAGAAAGGACAAGTACAAACACCAGTTACGATCATTCAGAAAAAAAGGCCAAATTCTGTTTTGCTTTGTAATAAAAATATAAATACCCCAAAATGACACGTGACATAATATAGTGTTTCATCACTTGAGATAAATGGGCACAGCCTTGATTGAAATGACACGTGACATAATATAGTGTTTCATCACTTGAGATAAATGGGCACATCCTTGATTGAAATGACACGTGACATAATATAGTGTTTCATCACTTGAGATAAATGGGCACATCCTTGATTGAAATGACACGTGAACATAATATAGTGTTTCATCACTTGAGATAAATGGGCACAGCCTTGATTGAAATGACACGTGACATAATATAGTGTTTCATCACTTGAGATAAATGGGCACAGCCTTGATTGAAATGACACGTGACATAATATAGTGTTTCACAGCCTTGATTGAAATGAAAAACTGCACTGGTGGCCGCTGCACGAATACGTTGTGCTCCTATGTGAACTGTCTTAGAACTATACCTGTCAAAACATCAATCACTAACCCCCCACCCCATGATTAGAAGTAAATCCACGCTTGTGCCAAGTTCCAATCAAAGGAAACCACAACATCAAGTAGGTGAGCTTTGTAATTTTTATCAGTAAAAGTAATAGTTTCATCTTCTTTAATATTACCACCACTATCAACAATCTCATATCACTAATATCATCATCAATACTGTTTAAATCTCTATCATCAGTCTGATTACTAACGGGATTCTTATCATTATCATCATTTATCATATGTTGGCATATGCAGAGTTAAATGAATTTTGTCTCTTGGGAGAGCACCACATTTCCTTACTCTTCATTGGTTCAGAAACATGTATTCTGAGAGTAAACCCTTTCCAACCTTCCAATGCCTTCAGCAAAGAAAAATATAATATGTTCCCACCTATCTATCCATTTATTGTTCATCAGGGCAAGACATTTGAATCCCTTCCCTTGGAAAAACAATTATTTTACTTTGTCAAAGAAATCTCTTCTAAATAGGGAAATCATCTGCTGTAATTCAAATAGCAGCATAATGCAGACTGCTAGCACTTGCATACATATCATTAACACATTCCAAAGATTGAGTCCCTGCATGTATATCATTAGCGTCACAAGGCGTGCCTACAACCATGCCCAAGTGTACTTCCAGTCCCATCTTGCTTCATCACCACCAGTCAGGCCTGGGGAAAGAGGCCTGACCTCCACCTTGACATAACAGGTAAGCCTGGAAACGTTACTGTAATGTCTCTGAAACTCTGCTAGTTTACTGGTTAACACGACAAAGGCAAATACAACCTGGATCTCTCACCAATGATTATATTAGTAATAATCATTGATAGTATTTTAACAACTTAATCCAAAGTTATTTCACTAATAAATTAATTACCACCAGTCACACAGAGCTTATTGTTTTTTCATATTCTTTTCTCTATCTAACTAATCAGGATTGTAAGGTGGCTGGGAACTCGGCGCCATTTAGACTATTACTTGTTACTATAATTAGACTTATTTAATAGTTAATCTGGGGCCCGATCCTGAACTTGTGGATTATGTGTCATTTTAGCATTATGCAGTAAAGGGAGGTAGTCCAATATTTTGCTAAAGTTATGATCCTTTATAATTTGTCGTAGATATTGTTCATTCTTTCTTTATGATTACAGATGATAATTACAACGTGGCTCACAGAGATGGGTCTGACAACCTAGATGAAATGTCCAATAGTTGTCTTATGTTTTTCTCTTCTTTCTTATACAGTGGGAACATCTGGTAGTTGTTTGCTATGTTGTGTGTGTATGTGTGTGTGTGTGTGTGTGTGTGTGTGTGTGTGTGTGTGTGTGTGTGTGTGTGTGTACATAGAAAGAATGAAACAAGTACTTACAGAATGTAAAATTAAATGCTTCTTTTCGTAAATACGTCTTTGAAAAAACATTAAGTTCATTGTTTGCTAAATAGTTTTGCTCCAACAAAAATTAGTGTGGACCTCGAGCCTAGTAATGAACCACTCCATGCAAATTAGTAAGTGTCCATTTAATGCTCATATTAAAATAAGAAACTTACTTAAAATGGCAAAGAACAAGACAACAACTTATATTCAGTATGTTTATTATTGACGTATTATTATGCAACGAAATAATAAACAGTCAGACATTCATGTTCGTCTGTCAGATATCAGACTCGCCGCTGTTAAATAACTAATTGCTTGGCATGGTTTTAAACAAATAAAAGCAGATTTCAATCAAGAATGAAATATATATCGCAGTAAAGTGCCAGTGTACATCGCGATAAAGTTAACACTCGATGCTAATTCCACAGCAAATGTGGGTAAAATGTATTTTACAGTTTTCAAAACACAATAAATGCTCATTAGTTCCTTGTTAAGATGTCACGTACTTCAGGAAACAGTTTTCACGTTTTAATAACCCTTAATGAAATAAGTACCAGAGATAAACGGTTTAACGCCCGACGGGAGTTCCGTCCCCATTGTAGCAGTCAGACATACAGTCCACACCTTCGAAGCAACATATAGCTCCATGACCGCCACAGTCTTCTTCTATAAGACAGTTAGTAAAGACGGTGTCGTTATGGCAATGGATTGGTCTGGTTTCAAATAGGCCATCCGGGCATCTGGCATCTATAAAAATTGATAGTATTTTTTTTTATATAGCTTTCTGGTAGGGCATGCCTATCAAATATGCGCATTATAAATTCTAGAAATAATTATATACTATGAGCAAAGAGGGACAGATAGACAAAAGAACAAAGAAAGAAAAAAAACGGAGACACAAAGACAAAGAGAGATGCAGACAGATATACCAAAGCAAGGGTGATGAAAGCATAGTAAATGATGGAGCATTTTAACAATAGACACTTAAAAGATATTTAAAAAAAATTACTCTCAAATAATAATATGCATTCAATAGAAATAAAAGTAATAACAATTTATAATAAACATTAACAAAAGGCAAGAAACACAACTGTAGATAAATAGTTAGACAGACAGACAGATATATAGATAGACAGAAAGATTGACAAACAGACAGATAGAGAGACAGATAGATAGATAGATGGACAGATAGAGAGATAGATAGATAGATAGACAAAAAGATTGACAAACAGACAGAGAGACAGATAGATAGATAGATAGACAGATAGATAGAGAGAGAGATAGATAGATAGATAGATAGATAGATAGACAGAGAGATAGATAGATAGATAGATAGATAGATAGATAGATAGACAGATAGATAGATAGATAGATAGATATTGTACGTAAAAGTAAAGTAGCAGTTGAAACAAATAGAATAAACCAACAGTAGCAAAGTTGAAAAAAAATGATCGTATTATTAGACTTTAGTAACGTGAATTATTGGAAAAATTGATTACATTCGGTGCTACAGTTTGGCGACACTTTATTAGTGTTTGTTTCTGCTGACGAAATTTCAGACATCTTGATCTAATTAACTCACACTACCACTCTAAAACCTAATATAGAAATCATTGCGGAGCAATTGTGGTCTCTGCACACAAGATTTAAGACATCTTTCCTATAGATTACAGATGATGACCAGTGGTCAGTGTTGCCGGTCTAGATTTGAAGGCGGAATATCATCGACTTTATTATGAAACAGTTGAGCAGGCGATCACTACACTCTTCAATCTTGAAGACAAAAATTAAAGTGACGTCATTAATATCCATTATGCCGAAATGTTCTGCAGTCTTTTTCTGCATGGGGGATAGTGTAAGGAGGTAAAATTATTTGTATTCCCATTGATTACATCAAATAGAAAAATGTTACTCTTTGAATATTTATTTGGTGTTTCGGATGTTTATTTTCGAAAAGTAAATTTTAAGAAAATAGCGTCAAATTTCAATTTTAAAATAGGAATTATTTAAACAGATGTATGAAAATCTTATAACACTATTGAATCGAATATTGTAAATTTAATGCTACACAACAGCGCAAATATTTGACACAATGTCTAATGCAATTGTAATCATAAATATGATAACCTATTCTTCAAACTGTGTGTAAATGGTATTTGTTTGTATATTAAATAAGAGCAAACTTTCCAGTTAAAAAGGAATTCTACAAATTGGTCGAACATTGCTCAAAGTATGCATGTTTGCTATTAATCGGATGATAAGTTAAGAAATTAAAACCAAAGTGGAAAATAATCTGATTGCGTTGAAAGGTGTGTCAAGGACTCGTAATGGAGAGTGACTAAAAATAGAGATAGAAAAAGATGTTTACTTCCCAAAGTAGACATATTTGATTTGGATTTGAGCATGTTCTTACCTGAAATAAAAATGAGTTGACGATGACAAAATAAAAGCGACTAAATATTACTCACCATTCAAGGCCACAACGAGCACTAGAGCAAGGATTGCGTATACAACCTTCATGGCTGGTGGTGGCTGGACTACTCAGTAATTTCTCGAAGAGCGAATGGTTACAAGACCCCGACAGTGAGGACTTTTATGGAGATAGTCTACGTGATTAACTAATGGGTGTGTTCAATTTTGTACTCTTGAACAGGTGGGTGTGTCCAGTTTAGGTGTAGTTACGGGAACTTCACAGTGGTTTCCAGACCTTGGAACTCAGGAACGACAATTAGACGACAGATTGTCCTGTTTGGGTTTACGTGGCATGTATCATAAAATAATCGATGTCAGCAGATAAATATAGAATCAACCTATTACAGTCGTCTATTTAAAATTTAGCCTTGACATTCATTCTCCGATGATCACATTCTAAACTACTTTTATGCTATCAACAAAAGATAGTGTATTTAAAGTTCATTTATGTGAAAAAAAATAATGATGTGTATGTGATTGTGTGCATCCGTGAGTGTGGACATATGGCCTAATGTATTTATAATGTGTGTTTGTGTGTGTGTGTGTGTGTGTGTGTGTGTGTGAGAGAGAGAGAGAGAGAGAGAGAGAGAGAGAGAGAAAGTTATCAACATTTTATTAATTTAAATAACAAATCTATTTTTAGTACTGTCTTTAGTTATATATTTATTTTTTTAATTTTAATTTATTCTCCACAAATGAATTTGAAACATATTTTAATTTTAATGCCAGGTTTCTCACAATCGATCTGAGATAGTTTCAAAGTCCAGCAAGAGTTTAAAAGTACTAAACAAAGCGAAAGCAGTTGTGATAACATAATGACAGACCGACTACAAGGAAAACACCCAGTAGCAATATATTGTAAGCATTTCTAAAGTCTTCAACATAACATGACACCCCACCATCCTTCTTAAAGCATTACACCTAGGCACTAGGGGAAACATCTACAACTACATCACTGTGACACGGCACGCCACTTAGTTAATGAAATTATTCTTACTTAATAAAATTATTATTATTATTAATCTTTCATAACTAATTTCAAGTGATGAGAATATTAATTTTATTTTATTAATTATCCTCCAACAGACACAACTCGTCTCTCACTTGGCAGATATTTTGGCATTGTAAACGTTTTCTCTATTCCACAACATCAACCAACATTTACTGTCACATAAGGTTTCCTTGAGTGGAAAACTTCTTACTAAAGGAGAAGACAAATCCGACTTTTAATCTATATTTAGCAAAACCCCCACCCACCCACTTTCTTCTCCAACATAAGATCACCAATATGAATATGCGTAAGAAGGTCAATAAATTTATTAAAAGAAAAATCAAATATACATATGACAATTACAATGAAATAGACAAACTTACATAAATATTCCACAAACCCATGTTTGGATAACTATTGTTTACAGTCTCTCTCTATACATATAAGTAATAATAAAAAATATAATTACAGTTCTACAATAGAATCAATACAAATTGCAGGTTAATCCTATCAGAGAATAGAAATGGAGTTATTAGAGTTAATTGTGTACATTTACATGACCTGGATTAAGCATTGCTTCAACAGTCTTTTACTGGCCTTTGCAACAAACATCACAGTGTCAAAATGTCTGAGCGACAGCAAGTGTTTCCAGCCTTATGCATAGAAAATACTGACGAGTGTTTCCTCTCAACCAACCTGGCACTTTCTTTTGCAACAATCACAATGGTTCTGATCTTCACTGTACTGATGTAGTTAGCATCCATTGCTTTGGTACATCAAGTAGGAGTGTAGCATACTCCCTTATACTTAAACACACTGTAACAGACATTCCAGAATTTTCTTGTTGATGACTTGTTAAGACTGGAGAATGCTTTGAGGGTAACTGTAAGCAGAACTTGAAGCTCATTGCTCAACACTCGAGCTTAAAGGTCAAACTCAAACATCAAACTGAAATGTCAAATCTGAAGGCCACTTCTTCACTGCAACATACAATTAAGGAGCAAACCTAAAGGTCTCATTTAGCACAATATAACTCCATTCTATCTCACATCTATTCTCAACTTACAATTCCTGCAACAGTATTCATTATCCCCATGCACATGTGGTACAATACACACAATGTATCAAACAATGTCACATATTAAATACACCACATGGGTGCAGCTTACTTCAAACATTTGTAGTAAATAAATCAACTCACAACTTACATCTTTACGTAACACAAGTATAACATATCAATAGAAAATGTATGAAATATTTCTAAGTCTATTCTTTCTCAATCAGTCAGTTAAACTCACCACTCAAGCTAACGACTGCCTTCAAGCCAGACTTCTCTCTTCATCACTCAGATTCAAAGGGAATAAATTTAGAATTCTCTAGTCTACAGCAAGTGAACTCCTTAAACTCAGCCCATTGGCTAGTCTCATTTTCATAAATCATAATCATTGGACAATAGGAAACTGCTCCTGAGTTTCCATTAGGTCAGCAAATCTAGAAGAGGCTGTTTACTTCAGATTCATACACTTTCAAATAACACCATAAGAAATGCCCAAGGTCAAGTCACTTCACATGGCTATGTCGAACAGGGTGGAGCTTATGGTGCTTCTCTTGGGGGTGCCCTGAGTGTTGTGTCGTGTGTTGGAAAATGTATTGTTTATTTGAACTCAAAAGGCACTGTCTTTGAGGAAGCTTGTGATTGTGACAGAGTAAATTTGCCTCTCCCTAATTTTAATTATTATATAAGTTGCTTAATTGAAATTCTTCCTTGGTGTATTGAGGCCTGGAAGAATATAGTTAATACCGGTGTTGCATGTTCTGCATTTTTATTTTCTGCAGAAGTCTGGCTAGTAATCTGTATGGACCAGTAACTTTATTTTCATCTGAATTAGACATGAATTCAATACACCATTGGAATTCAAATCGATAGATTCAGTTGATGGTAGTTTATGTCCAAGTATAAGTGGACTGGTAGGTGGAAATGTGCTAAAAAGGAAATGACAACATTATTTATGACGTCTGCATGATTTACTCCATGTTCATCTGCAATTGGTGCGTTATGAAGATTATCTCTTTTGTTTCTATGTTTAATAGAGCTAAAAGGATGTATTCTGGTCGTGTCATTGCCCACAAGACCATTGATAAAGTTATCTGTAGCCGCTTGCCACAATTGTCTGATCTCTTTCTTTATGGTTGATTTTTTTCCCTCTAGTGATAAAGTTATCTTTAGCCTTTCTACACATCTATCTGGTCTGTTTCTTGAGAGAAAAACATTTTTCTCCAAACTCTGAAATTATTTTCCCCCCTTTTTCTGGTCTCATTTTTATGTTTATCTGCAGAGTCGATTCGCCTAGTTTGTTTTGATGTTTTCTCTGACGTATAACCAAGGTTCATCTAATTATATCTCTGTGGTTTCTGAGGTTACAGGACTTTGCAGAGTGTGCTTAAGTCACCACAGCCAAATAATTCTCTACTTTTGTTTTTAATTTTAGCCACATCGTTTGATTTTTACTTATACAATACCGTGGTCTTCTCCACTAGGAATAAGTAAGCATAATTATATTTACAAAACTAGGTCTCTTAGTGAATAAATGATTTAGAATGGTTTTGTAGAACCGGTTCTATGTGTTCCAGAACTGAGAGTGTAGTCATTTATATAAACCTATTATTAATATTTTACGAATTTTGATGATCCTGGGTGGACGGAAGAACCCAGTCAATATCAGGGAAGCTCAAAGCGCTAACGTAGCCCAGTCAGTAGCACCAGAAAGGTTAAAATCACCAAGCTTCCCAAACACAGCCTTATCACCAAGCTTCCCAACACATCCTTGTTTATCACCAGGCTTCCCAACATCACCTTGTTAACATCAAGCTGCCAAACACAGCTTTGTAAAAATGAATAATCTCTTCAATTTTCTCACAAAGTGAATTTCTGTATATATAATAATACTTGGGGAGGGGAAATGCTCATAATTATTTATTTCAGCTTCTCTCATTGGATTATTACACTATTTCAGTTACTAGTAGCGATTAAAAGCTGAAACTGTAAAAGTGTCACAGGATCGGTGAGATTGTTTTGTACAATTAGAATTGCGAACTGTGCAATAAATTGTCTCCATAAGTACGATCTCATAACGTGGAATAGCTACTTGCTTGCTAATGTAGGGGGCGCTTTTGGCTTCCGTCGCTAATGTGGAATGGTAATGATAGCAGGATAGAAATAATGTCTGTGGAACGTTCCTTCCTTCTAAGCTAAAGAGCGTTTCAAGTTATCCCTCCTTCTTAAAGCAGCATAATAAATGAATAGTATCAATTTATGGATTGTGGAATTTCGTTTTTAAAACTGTCGTGTCAGGAAACTACTGGTATATTCCTTCATGCAGAAATAAAATGGAATTATTTTGTCATTTTGAGGTTAAGATAACAAGAATAAAATTTAATAATTTATAAAAAAATAATATAAGCAATCTGATGCAAAATCATATATATATATATATATATATATATATATATGGGTCTTTCCAAGACCACCTATTCTGTCCATAATAGATAGTTTATTTTATCAAAAACACTGGCTTAAAGTCAATTGGCAGAGATATGCACTTAGCTATCTGTTCTGTATCAGGAGAGTACAGTTTAATGAAGCCACACACAAACAGCCTACGGCCGGCACTTGGCAATTATTACAGAACATGTCTTGGAAAACAATGTCTCCAGGTATAATAGACTTTAATGAAGGAGAAAAGTAAGCCCTCTGGAATAGAATATGGTTCTATCAGCAAGGGATCTACATAATATCTATCACTTCCCTTTGGGGCAACAGAAATATGGGTCTCCTACAATTCAACATCGATCGTTAATTTACAAATCAATGGAGATTTACAAATGGGATCAAATGTCCCAGTCCATGCTCATGTGGGTTACAATAATTATGAAAGGTTTTACATTACTGTAGATTGAATGAGCATTCCACTACCAGTGGAGGTACACAACTTAAGACAAACACCGGGATGGTGAATGGACGCCACACTAACATCTTGGTGGACACTTGCGCCTCCATACTGAGTGAACAAATGGTTCATTCATCCAGGTCATATGCAGGATCCATTCAAATCAAGTGTGTCTTGGGACACGTCATGCTGTCATCGAGATTATGTCTGCTTTGTTCTCAGGCACTGCTATTGCAGCAGTAATACCGGGTCTCGAACTTGACTTCATCCTAGCTGATGGACATACGCATATACCTACAGATGCACAAGTACATACACACGGAGGAGACACATCTCCCATCTATATGGTGACTTTCTGTACTACGATTAACGTAGGAAGACGGGGCCCCAAGTAATCCATCCCGTTTGTCTGGTGACCCAGGTGCAACATAGATGTGTAGAGGACAGACCACTCAGTTTAGGAGTTATTGACACCACACACACACGATTAGCACCAACTGAACAGCATAAAACAGATACTGATGAGATTTTTTTTCTGCGTACTCAGTAACAACTCAAGCACAACATGAACAGAACGAAACAAAACCACTTATTTTAAATTTTACCAAGGCTACCAGGGAAGAGAAGAGTTTATGAAAGACCTAGCGAAGAGCCCAAAGACAAATGTAGTACTAAGACAATTAGTAAGACAGAAGGGGGACAAGATGGGGAACTCATGTTTCCGTTAACCCATAATCTTTATGCAACAGTCGGGAAGAACAGAGGTAAAGTGCATGTTAGTGTCAGGAAATACTATGAGGCAAACGAGAATCTTTTACCAAACAGAATGTGTATTTACTTTTAAAGTCTAGAGCCAGTGGGATATGCTGAAAGGACACAAGAGACATCGATAAAGGCATTAAAGACACGTTGCTTTCACATATAAGAGTGCAGTTGTAAACCTGACATTATAGCTTGGCAGTTTTATTTTTTAGTTTTATTTCTTACCATTAGGTGCAGCAGTGTTACTGTTTCTTATAGAGGAATTATTTTTAGAAATAAATGTTGCAGATCAGGGGAGATCATTCATAATTTCTTTTCCGAATTTCACCGACAAACATTGCTGTTTATTTTCCTGAGGGAACGCGCATATATTCCCATTCATCAACCATTCATAGACATCATATTCTTTTGGACAGTTGTGAATGTGTTAGTTAGTGTGTTCGTCAAGTTTAATCAACTCTCAACTAACTGTGATTAATAATATTTAGTTAGCGGTGCATTTTCATAGATGGGTAGGTAGTTTAGATTGTTATTATTGTTAATATTAATGCTAATTAAGACATTCGGCTACTGACATTTTGGTCTAGAGAACATTTTTGTTAATTATTTGTTTATTGATTATTTGTGGGTTTTCATCCAGAGACAAACACACATACAGACATAGTGTGCATTCACATGCTTTCTTTTTCTTCTACCAATGCGCTTTCCCAATAATTCTGAGATTTTTTAAATAATATATTAAAAATAATCTAAACGTGAGTTAAGTGTATGAATGATATAAACCATATCCGGTCACTCACAATTTGGTTGTCGGTCTAGGTTCACCTGAACTCAATACACCTACTTTCTGATTCGTGAACAGCTGTAATGTCTGGACACACCCATTAGTTGAGTCGGATAGGATTTCTCCATAAAAAGTCAGAGTCAGAGTCTTATAATCATTCCTTACTTGCCTGATAGCCCAGATAGTCCAGCCACCATCAGCCATGAAGGTTGTATACATCATTCTTGCTATAGTGCTCGTCTCGGCCTTGTGTGGTGAGTACCGTTCAACCCCATCCCCCCTTTTTTTAATTTATCGTCATCCCCCTTTTTAATTTATCGCCAACCCGCTTTTTTTATTCACAGAAAGTACGTGCACGAACACAAGCTAAATTCTTGTAAACTTATGGAAAATAGTGGGTTTTATCTTCTTTTCACTCAGGCTCCGAAACGATTGTTGATGCACCGTTCAGTTTGACTGGATTGAATGCATGTTGTTTTGCATTTTACACGTTCAGTTTGATTGGATTGAATGCATGTTGTTTTGCATTTTACACGTTCAGTTTGATTGGATTGAATGCATGTTGTTATGCATTTTACACCGTTCAGTTTGATTGGATTGAATGCATGTTGTTTTGCATTTTACACGTTCAGTTTGATAGGATTGAATGCATGTTGTTTTGCATTTTACACCGTTCAATTTGATTGGATTAAATGTATGCTGTTTTGAATCATAAGCAGTTCTGTCTGACTGGATTACAAAAGTTGTTTTTATATCGTAAATAGTTCTGTCTGTCTGTCTGTCTATCTATCTATCTATCTATCTATCTATCTGTCTGTCTGTCTATCTATCTATCTATCTATCTATCTATCTATCTATCTATCTATCTATCTATCTATCTATCATCTATTTTTAAACTTAATCGTTACGTTTTATGGCTACACTGGTTGAAAACAAACACAAAATTTTTACATAGACACAATAAATATAGTCTTATTAATAATTGCGTAATTTGCATAATTTCCTCTGCTAGAATGCCAGATACAATTAAGACAATAATTGTTTGCATCCAACAGACGCTCGGTGTCCTGATAATACCTTGGAAACCAGGCCACCAGAGTGTCCAGATGACGACGCTTTCGTCTGTCTTGTGGACACTGACTGTCCTAATGGGTCGCAGTGTTGCTTCGACAACGTCTTTTGCGAGTCCGCCTGCCTCGACCATAATGGAAATCCAGTCCCTCCAATCCAGTAGCTAGAGTTATCAATGACGTAATACAACATGTTTATCGCCTTCATTCTTTACGATGTGAAGATTGCCCTCTGAATCAAGTAAACAATCATGGAATAAATTCTTCTAAAATCTTCAATGTATTCATTAGTTTGTCACAGTGTGAAAGAAAATTGGTTCACACACACACACACACACACACACACACACACACACACACACACACACACACACACACACACACACACACACACACACACATATATACACACACACACACACACAAACACAGCCACAAACATACCACACACAGAGACACATGCACGCACACAAATAAAGGTATAATCATGCTTAGATAAATGTGTTTTAAAATAGGCTAGATCCGTTAAAGAAAACTACACTTAAAAAGGCAATAAACTAATAAATACAAACGACAAACTACAAATACTGTAATCTATTACTGTTCATTTTTATTCTGATTCTTTTAAATATTTTATTCAAAAAGTGTTCGAAATCTTCTACTGAATCTTATGAGATGTGTTGGTATTTCTATTTTATTTTTTAAACATTTATTGAGAAGTATGTTGATGCCATTGTAAAGCTGCAGGAAGAATTTGATCACAGGTTTGCAGATTTAAAGAAACACAGAACCACCTTTCAAATATTTGCTGAACCCTTCTCTTTCGATATGGAAGATGCCCCTCCTGTGCTTCAAATGGAGCTAATTGACATACATTGTAATTCTGAACTCAAAGCCAAGTTCAGGGAGGGGAGTGGAAGAGCAGACAAGCTTGGACAGTTTTTGAGAGAATTGCCCCTTACCTTCCCTGAGCTTTCCAGGATGTTCAAGCGGACCATCTGCCTTTTTGGGAGTACCTATCTGTGTGAAAAGCTCTTCTCCACCATGAACTTTAATAAGTCAGAATTCAGATCCAAACTTACTGATGAGCATCTTCAAGCCATACTGAGGGTCACAGTGGCTTCCTCCCTGAAGCCAAATGTGTCAGCTGTGTAAGAGGAAGCGTTGCCAGGTCTCTGGCAGCAGGGAATAATGATGCGGCCCATTTTCACCCAGACTACTTCCAGCGGCCCCCAGGCAAAATGAGTTTGAGACCCCTGCTGTGGAGTTTTATACCCCCCAGCTTTGGATAACATTCTGACGTCAGAGATCACGTTCTTTCTAAAGAAAATTACTTTAATACAAGTTTTAGCATAAAAAAAATCAGCACCTTTTGTTGCTAACTGGCAAAAGAACCGGATGAAAACATCAGCAGTTTGGAAAGTGTCGACAGATTCCAGAATATGAAGCTCTAATCAAAATCCAGCATTTTTATTAAAGGTACACTACCTCCACACAACACCAGTTTTGATTTTATTAATTTTACTGAGTATTGTTTACAACTTTACCTCATGATCCAGCAGCAGCACGATACGAAATTTATCAATGCTTAAGACTGGCAGGGGAATAGAATATTAAGATCCTACTATATATTGCTAACTTTTATCTATCTAGGCATTGAATGCATACATATGTGTATGTGTGTGTTCGTGCGTGTGTGTATGTGCGTGGAATACTTTATTGCCTAATGGATCGGCGAAGTACAAATGCCACTTTATACGGAATTTACAGCACTAGTGACATTTCTGCAAATGTAAATAAATGCTTTAACCTTCAAAACATTACACATGCGATCGAACTCGAAATATTCACAATGGCAGTAAGCATATCATAGCTCCACATCATTCACTTACATACGAATGACAATGAGCAGTGTATTGATTGACAGTGAATCTGGAATTGAAAATTGTTTTCCACATTTAGGGTATACTGCAGGTATACAACAACAACGCTGCGGACACCTGTCTGAGCGCTGTGTTCCAGAGAACGACTGTTGTTAATGATAGCAGACCTGTCACTTCCAGCGGATATCTGAATCATGCATTGGACAACAAACGCCGATATCTCCAAAACGGGCGGGCCTGAACCAGAAAACGAGGCCAGGTATGAAAACTAGATATAGCTACTACATAGCATTGTAACCCAGAGAGAGGGAGGGAACTCAACAGAGATCAGACAACAGCAGCGTCTAGCTCCAGCCAAAGCCGTAAGTGTATATTTTAATTGTAGTCTAGCTCCAGCCAAAGCCGTAAGTGTATATTTTAATTGTAGTCTAGCTCCAGCTAAAGCCGTAAGTGTATATTTTAATTGTAGTCTAGCTACAGCCAAAGCCGTAAGTGTATATTTTCATTACTTTTAATCGTCAGTGTAGTCTAGCTCCAGCCAAAGCCGTAAGTGTATATTTTAATTGTAGTCTAGCTCCAGCTAAAGCCGTAAGTGTATAATTTCATTACTTTTAATCGTCAGTGTAATCAGAAGCTAAGGAGGATGGGAGTGAATAAGTTCTTTAAAAAATCTATCACTAGGTCTAACTCTTCTTTTCGATCACATGAAAAATTCCCACAGTCTGGGTTCAAATTTCCGATGCTCTTACATCGATGATTTCTGTCAACACTGTGAAAACTCTGCATACCTGGAAAATTCTAATTTAATTTAACATGGGACATCAGTAACTAAACCAAAACAAAATCAAATTGTCGCTGTAATTTGCAGACAACTGTACGCACTACGCAGCACAATTAATTCAGACCGCGAGGCGAACAAATGGAAATAGCACACCTGTTAACTTCGATATTTGTGAACGAAGGTTTATATTAATAACTTATGTGATTATGTAAAATTTAAAACCAAGCAATAAACTTTATTAATTACAAAAATAACAACTATTTTTTTCTTATAAAGAAAGTAAATTTTAGGCAATTACGTACATAAAGAATAAATTATGTACACGTCACTGAGTTGTAATCCAGCGGTTTTCAGGATCACCAGAAAGGTACAATAAGTTGCATATTTGTACAGTCGTAGTCTAATGTATCACTGAATATCACGATCACCATCAGTAATATCGCCTTTCTTCCGGAAATAGTTCAATAAATGGAAGTGTATGCCAGTCGCGACGGAGCAGTGTACGCTTGACCAATTTATCAATATGTGTCAGTGTTCAGTTAATCGGTCATGATTCGAAATTGCTAACATATGGTGAATGAAAGCGAGCTAAAATAATACTGATCATCATAGACTATAAATTCATATTTGTGACACCAACGTCACTTAGTTAATGGATATTATTATTTCACACTGGCTTCCTGAATCTAAGACATATTCTCAATCTTCAGTTGATTTAAGCCATGTTATCTGTTTCTTTTATCTCAGCATCTATTTTGGCAAATGCTACCTCTTGTGGAAAATCATATTCTATGTGTAATCTTTTTTCTTTATCTTCACTTTCAGTCTGTAATCTTTTCTCACTTTCATCTATCTTACTTGTAATTCATTTATATTTCTTTCATTTTTATTTCTAGTTCTTCTTTTAATGCTTGTCTTTCTTTTCTATTTCTTTCTTTTTTATTTCTAGTTCTTTTCTTTTATCTGCATAAAGACCCAAGTCATTGGCTTCCACCTTTTATGCCTCTATCCACATCTTTCTATCTGCCCTGGGATCTTCCATTTTAAATTGCAAAATAACTCTACCACAGTCACGCAACTAACTGACTGGTGTGTAATCTGACTGATCTTACAAAAGTATCTCACACACACACACTTAAGTAAATGATAACCTTTAAATCTAGTTTACTTAAAATGCACAATCAATGTAAGCAATATGATCTCCACGCATCAACAATAGAAACGATGATAATACATTGTCAATACAATATGCAATCAACAATTATAAATCAAAAGGTTAATCAAATTGTTTTCAAAAGAGGAAAAAAGATAAATAAATCAAGACAGTTGTTGATAGTGTTATAAAAATAATGAGTGAGATAAGACTGCTTTCTAAATGTCTATTCCACAAGTATCACTTTCTAGCTTTGTTTTAGTCTAGGATTTCCCATTAAGTTCTAAGTTCTACAAATGTTTCAAAAATTGTTTTCCACATGTATTAATTTCAATACAATGATTAGTTTAACAATTTTGAACAAATTTGAAATCATTCCGACGATTCCCCATGATTATGATCATCATTATTAATTAATCTTTCATAACTAATTACTAGTGATGATAATCTTAATTTATATTATTAATAATTCTCCAGCAGACACCACTCGTCTCTCTCATTTGGTGGATATGCGAGAACTGTAAACATTTTCTCTCTTCCACCACATTAAAGACAACATTTACTGTCACACAATATTTCCAAAGGGGAAAACATCTTACTAAAGGAGAAGTTAAATCCATCTTTAATCTATTTTTAGTGAGCCCCCATCCAACCACTTTCCTCTCCAACATAAGGTTACCAATCTGTGTAAGAAGGTCAATAAAGTTAACAATAAATTTATTAAATCAACAATGAAATATACATATAACAGATACAATGAAATATATTATTTGAGATCAATTATTTCCATGAAACAACGGAATAATTATGTCTACGCACTCTATATCCTAAAATACAATTCAGCAATAGTGCCAATACACTTTGCAGGATAGTTCTCATCAGAAAACAGAAACGGAGTTATTAGAGATAAGCAATAATAGGTTTTCACATAACCTGAATTAGGCATTGTCTCAAAAGTCTTTCACATACTTTTTGCAACAGAGTATTGTTCATTTATTACAGTCAATTCTATGTGATTCCCTCTTCTTACATTGCAGAACACTCGCTTTTATTCTCTCCAGCCAACCTGGCATTCAATCACCATATAGCTCTGTGAAGCAGAACAATGATTGTAGTGATTTCCAGTGCATTTCGTGTACCAGAAATTGCTCTATGTGCTCAGCATACATTGCCACCATATAACAATGGAGTGTAGTGTATCCTTTACACTAAATGCTGTGGTAAATGCTTCCCACATCGATTTCGGTCGTAGCGGTTATAATCATTAAACCATGAGATTCATATAGTATAATGAAAGGCTGCTTGTCCCTGTAAAATATAATCAGGGAACAAATGCTTGGTTTTCAGTTAGTTCATTCTTTAACTCCATTTCCCTTAAATTCAAGTCTCAACTGACTGTTTCTTTCAATATTATTTATTAGGCCTACACACACACACACACACACAGACACACACACACACACACACACACACACACACACACACACACACACACACACACCCAAACACACACACACACCATAATAAAGACATTAAATCAGTTTTAATGAGAGGTTTCGATTGAATCAATGTCAAGTGTTAGCTTACTACACATAAGCATCATAGTTCAAACATTTGTAGAAATAATAGTCTACTCACATAAAACATCCTAATTCATAATGCAAATGAAATACTAAAACATATTCCCACAGAAACCAAAAGTTTAATATATGCCATAGCTAAACTAATTGTAAACCATACAATGCCAGTCAAAGTACAAACAATGAAAGTAATAGTACCACCATGGAAGAGAAGAATAGAAAAGAAAATAGAGTGCACTAGGAAAGAAATAAGCCAAATGATAGCAGCAATATATAACAAAGGAAACCTGAAAGAAACATTAGACAACTGCAGAAACATTAAAACCACAATAGGAGATGCTAACGAAAGATTATTGGGACGGCCAACATCTGAAGAAATACATTGCAAGAGGTCAGCAATTCCAACAGAACAAAACATTCAAAACTTACCATAGAAGACTATACCAAGAATTCAAAGGAAATTCCAGAACAGAACAACAGATGCCAAACATTCAGGACACCAAAACCTTCTATGAAAATATTTGGAACAATCCAAAATTGCATAATTCTTCAGCCAGATGGATCACAGAACTGAAAGATGAGCATAAAGACAGCTCAGTAATGTAGCGTCACAATCACCAAGAAAAATATAAACAAAAAGAAGGTAAGAAAGATGGCAAACTAGAAAGCCCCAGGCATATACCAAGTACAAATATTCTTATTGAGACATCTTACCTCCTTACTTGGTAGATTTTCTGAACAACTGCAAGACATTAAACAAACGAGAAACAGTGCCTGCCTTGATGGTAAAAGGGAAAATAAGCATGATTATAATTATGAAAGATCCAGAGAAAGGCATAGCACTAAACCGCTATCGTCCAATCACATGCCTATTTACTACCTGGAAATTAATGTCAGGAATTATATCTGATAAAAATCACGTCTCACCTTGAAACAAACTCCTAGCCAATGAACAAAAGGGTGCTAGACCAGACATCGGAGGAACAAAGGACCAATTGGCAACTGATAAAGCAATAGTTACTGATGGCAAGAAACGAAGAACACACTATGCAATGGCATGGATTGATTATCAAAAGGCCTATGACAGTTCTACATTCATGAATACTTGAAGCAACGAAACTGTACAAAATAGCATCGATAGTACAGAACCTAATTCAAGAATCGATGAAAAACTGAAAAAACACCCCGATTTGCAACGACATAGAGATAGAGTTTCTTTGAATAACGTTGAATAATTCCCTGCAATGATCAGTTTTGAAATAAAGTATGAAATAGTAATAATTTCATAAACAAGAGTATATTTACTTCGTACTGGTTAGGATGTATATTGTCTAGAGATGTTTCCACCAACATTGGCAATGGCGCACAGAATGGTATCTATAATGTATTGACAAAATCATTTTAAATACAGCCTTGCAAAGAGTTAGTAAATAATAAGCACCCAAAGAAGGAGTTTAAACACAGAATGGTTCCAATACACAAGCCCTGATTGAATGCTGGGAATTCGTCAATATGCATAAGTTATACTAACTTTATATTCTTGATCTTTCCAAAGATGAGGGCGTGGTAGGATGATGGTGACCAGAGATTTTGTTAAATTTAGACCAGGGCTTGCTCTGCACTATTTTGCAGAGCACAGAAGAAGGTAAAGCAAGAATCAAGCTGTCGGTCCAGAGATTAAAATATTTCCAAGTATAAAAATGAGGCTGTATTGTATTGTGTAATTTTAATCAGTGCTTGCAAATGATAGGAAAAATAAGAAATTAATTATTGTTGTATAAATGCCAAGCATTATAGATTATGAAGTGAGAAACGGATGAGGTCCTAAATTAAGTGGTTAGACCGACTAAAAAGGCGATGAGAATCAAGTGATAATATATGATAATTAATTTATTGGTGATTAAGAATAATTAAGAGTAATTACACTCCGTTAAATACTAAAATGACATTTAAATTAACTTGATTCGGATTTGGAAACAGGTTTAGTACTAGGATGTGCTATTATTATGTGTATGTGCTGTTAAGTTAGCAATGTATTGAAATACAGGAGTAAGGTGACAAAATACATATAGAAAAATATGTCCTGAATTTAGGATTTGAAAAATCATAAGCCTATCAACCAATGCCATACAGAATTTCAAGTATTCTCTTTTGGGGTAATGAATGTATTTAAAATTCAATACTATAAATAATTGCAAACGCATTAATCACTTGCGAATAAAAGTGGTCATTTAAAAAAATATATTCTAACAGATTTTTCGTTAACCATGGCGCAAAACTTCGATGATGACAAGGGACGTAATTCATTGGATCCCAAAAGCCCTACAATAATATCGAGTAAGTAAAATTGATAAGAATGTGAATATAATGTAATATCATTTCATCAGTGTATTATGACGCTCATTAAGCAGTCCACGTAGTGCTAGCAAATATTAATGATAGCCTTAGTTATTATTTGTAATGTGATCACTTCTATATTAATTTTCCTGTTTTCAACATTAAGCTCGGTATCGGTTTATATCTGTATAAACACGCAATATTTAGTATGCTGAATAATATAACAGTTTACATTATTGATATTAGAATCGTGCAAAGAAGCCACGTTTGTGTAGGAGATGATCTGGGGAATAGTTTAGACAAGCTAATGAAACGGAAACTCATTCTTTACAATCTAAACAGAATATTTTATTTATTGTGTATTCCCCAGAAATATATCAGATAAAATTCTTTATTTAAATATTATGAAATGTAAAAAAAAAATTTCGTTTTTCTTGTCAGTAGTACCAAGCAAGCACACACACACAAACACACACAAACAATCACACACACACACACACACACACACACACACACACACACACACACTAATACATTCTAAAAGTTGAGGTAGCATTTGATTGGTTAAGGCAACTGAAAATAGACTACATGCACACGCACGCACACACACACACACACACACACACACACACACACTAATACATTTTAAAAGTTGAGGTAACATTTGATTGGTTAAAGCAACTGAAAATAGACTACACACATTAAAAACACAAATGTGTGTGTGTGTGTGTGTGTGTGTGTGTGTGTATGTGTGTGTATGTGTGTGTTTATGTGTGTGTGTGTGTGTGTTTATTAATGAGATATGTGCATTGCACTTCTTTTGTATGTATCTGAATACTATTATTTATTTTTGCTCTCTTCCATCAATCTTATGTGCATTTCAAGCGTCGCCTCATAGAGATTTAGTTCTCACTCAACTGATGAGAGACGGTTTCCTGATCACTTGTGGCATCCAGGTGACTAACTTGACCATCTACAGTCTGACAAACCCTCAAACAACAATCAACCGTGGAGCGATAGATTACCCTCCATGTGACATTTCGCCAAAAGCCAAGGGAATTCTTGTAAGGCATTTTTCTTCCTAAAGTTTCCCAGACAATTGACAGGCATCTTATTCGTGACACAGAAAAGCAAATAATGTTCAAAAGATCTCATTTTGACCAGCTCTTTTGAAAATGCACATACGAATACAACCAATCACGCGAATAATACTACAGTAGAAAGTCGATTATCCGAACCGCCAATTATCCGATCCACCGCCCAGTGACCTTGATGCATAATTGATTGCTGTACCGTGGTTATGTTATCAAATAAACTTTCTTTAGTCATTATAATCTCATTTGTCTGCAATTACTTGCTCTAAGTAAAAATGTAAAAATAAAAGAGTGATTAATAGTTGGAACCATGTAAAAATTAGGTTACATTCAAAATATGTAACAACACATTGTTTCTTCAAAACGTTTTGGCCATTATTTACAAACCATTTCTTAAATCAATTATTTTTATAATACTTCCTATTTTAAACAACATGAGTATTAACTTTGCCCTCAGTAATTTAACGATAGGTCTAATTACACTTTGCTTCGTAGAAAGGCTGGGTAATCTCTGTATGGTTGATTATCCGACCTATTTAACGGAAATCATTGGACTCAGTTCGGATAATCAAAGTTCTACTCGTGCGTGTGCGTGTGTGTGTGTGTGTAAAACACTTGATTAACGCTAAAGGTGCTTTATACAAAAACATTAAAATTTAATAATATGTATGTGTATGTATCTACAGGCACACTGACAGTCACACAAATGCATCGAGCGCACACTTAAACACCTCTAGCACACACCCACACCCACACCCACATACACACACACACACACACACACACACACACACACACGAACACACACACGAACACACACACACATACACACACACACACACACAAAACACACACATATAACATTACACATATATCACATACATAAACACACACATATAAATTACACATATGACACACACATATAACATTACACATATAACACACACATATATATATATTCACATACCTATTTCAGATGAATGAAATACATGTGTGCGAGTGCGCAAACATGTAGGTAAGTTTAATATACTATCTATATATGAATACTTTTATTTTACTGCATTTAAAGTAGTTTTGTCTTTGCTTCATTGTAGCTCACTGTATTGTTTACATATGCTCTATATGTATGCATTATGTTATCTTACAAACGATACATTAAATCAGCTGACGCATTTTGTATGATAAAAACATTCATTAGTAAGAAACATTGTCATAGAGCTTGAAGAACAATAGCTAGTCATTTGTGCGGCTTTTTAAAATTTTAATTTTGTACATTTTATAATAAATTAATTAATTTTGTTAAAGATATAATAAATTCAAAATTGTGATGACAATGGCACTGCTTATAGAATGAATAATCATAATCCACATGTTTGCATTTATGATACGTATGCCATATAGAGTAATGCTATTCATCCTTGGACAGTGTAGTTTTTTTCACTGATAATTTCTGGGAGCATGTACCTGATAATTTGCTACTTTTTATATACTTTTTTTCTTTTTCTTTTATTTTATCATCCATTTATTCCCATAGTGTATTATTTATGACTGAATGGTTTGTGAGAAGAGCGATTAAGTTTTTCTTTTATTTACAGCACGAGAGAGAATCAGTAAATAAATAAATAAAATTATATTCATCATAAAAGTATATTGCCTGCAATTGTTTCGAAATTGTGAGTGTGGTATTTGTGTTGTATTGTCATATATTGTTCATATTTTTCATTCTACGTGCAATCTTGTTTACATATCCCTGCATCATTAATAAAACGAGCCAGCCAAACATCCATGGTCTATGCGTATCGGATGCTGTGATGAACAACCAACAGGTCCATACGTAGTGTTTGAAAAATCACTGAATGACTGAATAAAGTTGTGATGACGGAGACATTGACGTGACAATATTTCTTTCTTCAATATTTTTATCTCCCTTTTTCACCGTCTGTCTTCCTTCGGTGACAGCACGTTGATCTCTTCTTCCCAAGGACTGAGTTGTGCAAAAGACTTCACGCACAACCTTCCCTGGCATAATTCTCTGTAACAAAATGTTTTATTTTTATACAAAAAGCAATTTAATACATTATAATTTATCTTCTGCTGAGCAACTAAGGACCCCAAATTAATCCATTTAACAAATGTATTCTTAGGTTGCTCGGAAAACCTCAAGTACAACAACAGGTACCAGTGGCACCGTGTCTTGGAATATTGAAGGAAAGAAACGTCGTCTCGTCTTAATGTGGGCAGTGCCATTTGACTACAGTTTCTTTAGTAATTGGATGGCCGTAGGACTGACCAAAGAACCCTGTGCTCACGATGAAAAGTGGTATGAACAAATGTATTATTACGATTCATCGTCTGATCTTTCATTCGCGCGTAAGGAATTTCGTTGGGATACCAATGAAGTCACTGTTGACGATGAAAACTTTACAGTGTCTGGAAAAATGGGAACAGGACATAAAGCCGAAGTTAAAATAATTATTAAAGAAAAATAATGTAACTCTTTACAGCTTATTAACAAAACCGCTCCTTTATTATTGAAGAGAACAGTAGAAAGGTTTGGGGTTAAAAACATTATAAAATGATCAAAAATGCTTAACATGTCTTTATAAAAAAGTGTTTTCAAAAGCTGTGTAGAAGTAATAGAGTGTAATTAAGTGTAATATACTACTACCAGTACCACAAAACAACAACAGCAATAATAATTTTTAAAATATAATAGTAATAACAACAGCAGCAGTAGCAATAGTCGTGACAATTAATTTCAAACGTTTCACTCTCACTTTCTATACGGAATTTTAAAAATTAGTCTAATGAATTTCGAAGCTACTTGTACAAATTTGATAGCATACATAGCTTTTAATATCACACAAGAAGAAGTGGCAATGTGGTTGATAATTACCTTTCCCTTGTGTAATAATATGTTGGAGCTCTATTGAAATATTTTATTACAGGTTTCTTTATCGAGTAATTACATATCTGTTATTAGATACAAATATATTTAGATTAGACTGAGAAGATGAAAAATATGACACCCAAATGTATAGAAAATGTCCATATAATTCTCTTCACCCACCCCTTTTCAGTGCGTCATGATATAACAATATATAAAAATGCCTTCCTTCAGCAATATACTTGTAGCGTATTTGCAATATCACCGACATATTTATTTTATAGACTTTTAATATACCATTAGCGAGCTCTGTAATGTAGATAATGAGTTTATCGAGTTGCTGTAATTCTTATATGTAAAAAGTGCTTTTAAATAACTTAGAAGTCAAGTCGACTACATAGAATGAAAGATTATTTTTAAGTAGCTATTCATTTAATGTGTAGGTTATTTATTTTCTGTTATATTCTTTTAAATATATGAATTAACTTATTACGCTGGTTCAATGTAACTTCTGATGTTGATTTGAAGGAACACTAATAAAAGCACAAGTACTTTTCATTTGACTCATAGAAATATAGAGTGCAAAGTAAGCACTAATATAGTGTTAGTGTAAATGCATGAAAATTGCTTTTAATTCTTTCACAATTGCAAATCACAGTTTGGGTAAGAATTTTCTATAACAACACCAGATTTGTTTTTTTCACAAAAAGGATTATATATTAACTTTGTTTATAGTTAATGATATGCCCATAGTAAGCATTTTTTCTGTATTTACTTTCAATCGTTTAGTTTGAATGAGCACTAAAATTTCAAACTACATGTTCCGATTCCTCAATGGTTCTATATATCACATATAATCTATTGTTTTATCATTTTATGTTCATGTTTCTTTCGTGTCCTTATTCTTTAATTTTTAGCTAATATTAATATAATAAGTATTAAAATCACGGTATTAACATGACAAGAAATAGTTTTAAACATTTGCTAGACAATTGGCTGCGATGGCAACATATTAAATCACTTAAATACAAACATTACTCTAAACTTATTTTAATTTTTTGACTTAAATGAGTTAAATATCTGTTTTAAGAAAACCAATGGTTCTTACCAAGCATTGATCTTTTCCATCTTATCAGGACATTACACCTAGTTTTATAGAGTTGAAATACATATCTTAGGGCGTTGTATAAAAGTCTGGAATAGTTCGAGCAAATATAGAAGTATTTTCATAATAAGCCTAATGCCTGGTCAGGAGACCTGACAGCACATCTCACTATCTGTAAAAGTGACTGTGTAAATTTTTGTGCGTGATTTACTTAGTACAATAATCTATCTATCTATCTATCTATCTATCTATCTATCTATCTATCTATCTATCTATCTATCTATCTATCTATCTATCTATCTATCTATCTATCTATCTATCTATCTATCTATCTATCTATCTATCTATCTATCTATCTATCTATCTATCTATCTATCTATCTATCTATTGTTTTCTTTCTGTTTGTCATTGAGAGAGAAACTGTATTCGATGGCTATTGTTTTATTGAAGCTATAATTCTTTAGTGTTGTATTTGTGTATAGTGAAGTTATAATTCTTTAGTGTTGTATTTGTGTATAGTGAAGTTATTATTCTTTAGTGTTGTATTTGTGTATAGTGAAGTTATTATTCTTTAGAGTTGTATTTGTGTATAGTGAAGTTATTATTCTTTAGTGTTGTATTTGTGTATAGTGAAGTTATTATTCTTTAGAGTTATTCTTTAGAGTTGTATTTGTGTATAGTGAAGTTATTATTCTTTAGAGTTGTATTTGTGTATAGTGAAGTTATTATTCTTTAGAGTTATTCTTTAGAGTTGTATTTGTGTATAGTGAAGTTATTATTCTTTAGAGTTATTCTTTAGAGTTGTATTTGTGTATAGTGAAGTTATTATTCTTTAGAGTTATTCTTTAGAGTTGTATTTGTATATAGTGAAGTTATTATTCTTTAGAGTTGTATTTGTGTATAGTGAAGTTATTATTATTTAGAGTTATTCTTTAGAGTTGTATTTGTGTATAGTGAAGTTATTATTCTTTAGAGTTATTCTTTAGAGTTGTATTTGTATATAGTGAAGTTATTATTCTTTAGAGTTGTATTTGTGTATTGTGAAGTTATTATTCTTTAGAGTTGTATTTGTATATAGTGAAGTTATTATTCTTTAGAGTTGTATTTGTGTATAGTGAAGTTATTATTCTTTAGAGTTGTATTTGTATATAGTGAAGTTATTATTCTTTAGAGTTGTATTTGTATATAGTGAAGTTATTATTCTTTAGAGTTGTATTTGCATTTAGTGGTTATTTCTAGTTAGAGTCTGTGTCGTCTTTTTCATATTTATTTATTAATTATTAAAACACTAATCGTGAATATATAAACGTCTTTTTCACACTTATTTATTAATTATTGAAACATTAATCGTGAATATATAACCGTCTTTTTCACAATGGCGTTATGTGTAACTACAGTAATTTTATTGCTTGTATTTTATCCGCGAACATAGTTTTTACATTATTTTGAATAAACAAATGTCTTACTAGAAAAGCAGTGTAACGTGTATTTATTTTATATTTATCTGTCTGCACGTGTGTTAAAGAGACTGGTGTAATACTGACGTAATGTTATTATCATCGTCAATATGTGAAGTGCAAATGTTTGATATTCGTGACCAACGCATCCTTTGGAATAAGAACACATCTCACTCGCAATTCCCTCGCTTTTGCAAAATTCAGTAATAAATTTGAAAAGTAAATAATATACGTCACACGAAATTTAAATCTGACTGAGACAACTTTGACACAAAGGGCAGAGCTACAACTACAGCATCAACCCTTATCAATGAAAGTCTGATATTGATTTATTATTTTATTGAACCTACACTCTCTGGTACTCTATGTGATCAGCTTTTTAAGATTTCAAAACAATTTTGCTACTTTTTCTATACTTTAAAAGTGACAGGTTAACACTGTTGTGGAATAAGCATAAGCACTGCAGCCCAAAATAAAGGTAATGTGTAAAGGGGAATTGTCACAGGAAAAGCATGGAGCCAAAGTTAATTTTAATTAGAGTGTCAGAGCTTCAGGTTAGACGCTGTTTATAAGAATTTAAAGTGACAAAGTCACAACTTTTATTATTAATTTAAATTAGTATTATTAGACTTGAAATATTATTATGGAATTAAAATTATTTTTATCTTTTGATTGACTTAATAAAATATGAGAATGGGCATAACACGTGACAATAGAAATAAATATATAGAGAGATTTATGCAGAGAGGCAGTTAGACAAAAGGACAGACAGATCGATAGAGACATAAAGGCTTACTATTTTACTCTATTATTTTGTGTGATTGTTTTATGACTGGAAAAGAGATGCTAGGCTAATCATCATAAGAAACATTCCTTGCAGGAGAAAATTACCTGACTGATGGCAACTGTTGAAGCTGTAAGTGAAGTTTAGACATTTGAATAATTGGCTTCTTTATAGAAACGTTTTCAAGTTTATATTGTATACTGATGTCTACCAAATATGTCATTTTATTGTGAAGTTATATAGGTTTGGTATGTGTAGAGGAACATTGCTTCTGATATTGACCATTTCCTTTGTGGGGTGAACAGATTTTTTACCTTTGCACTTCCAGTGAAGAAGTCGTGTCTTTTTATTGATGAAAATATTTCTTGAATGTGTTCAACAATTTACAGAGTAATAGAACGTTTCGATCGTTTCTTTTTCTTCTTTTACAAATCATATTGTCACAAAACGGGAGGCTCGTTACAAGCCGACCCGAGCTGAAGTTAGAGATGCAAGGGGTGAAGTCTATTTTTGGCCTGCTCCGGTGCACCTCCAAGAAAAGCCCGTGACGTGTGCCAGTACTACGTCGCGTCAAGTTGTTACATAGACACACATGACATACGCCATTGATGTTTGGGTGGGGCCCAATTTATTAATGTCATGCCAAGGAACGTTTTATTGGCGGTGTGTGTTGTGAGTGTGTATCATAAATGTGAATAAATGGACGAACAGACGAACGGTGCAAAACAATAGTACAAATTCTTTCGTCCCTCTCAAAAACTATGAATAACAAGAGAGTTGAAAGATGTTTAAATCAGGTGATTTATTTCCCGATTTAAAAGGGGGCACTACTCTTTCGCACAGTGATTGATCATTCATTCAACTTTCCAATGTCATACACTCTGTGGGAAATAAGGGGAGATGAAAATGATGAAATTCAAAATATAAAATAAAGATTAATTACACAATTCTTATGCGGCAAATGGGGCCGCTTTAACAATAGTTCACATGTAAAATAAGCATTACTTTTAACATTAGAGTTCTTATTTTACAAACGATATAATAGTGTTCATTTTCTTAAGAGTCCTAGACTTAAGTATGTGCGCGTTAGCCGTGCTAATGATTACTCACTATTAATGTCAGAGTTCCAAGGAGAGGACGTAATCTCACACGTCACTTATAAGCGGCACTTCAAAGTGAAGAATCACGACGCAATTGAGGCGTCGCATTACAGGTGAAGATTCTGCAGAATCTTGGCACCACTTTCAGATTATCACTGGGGAGAAATCTGAAATTTAGCTGACTGTTGTCAGCCTCGATAATTATCGTTGTACCGGTTGTCGTGGAAACGGACACCCCAACGACGTTTAGCATTATCGGGTGGAGTCGTCCAGTGGGATGTGTCGTCGCATTACATTGAGTGTAGAAATCCGGATATCTGTAAGAAAATCTCGGTGCTAGCCTCTCAATTAGCGGGATAGACTGCCAAACGAACTCAGACAGGGGGAAGACAAAATTGGTCCCTCGTGTCGTTAACTGCATACAACCAGCGTCGCATGCATCGGGTTTTCTTTGACAGCGAACTTTCCACTTTGCCAAAAGTTATATTGAGTAATTTTGCCTCGTTACTCAATATATGGCATCAGACGGATGGAAAACGGATGGAAAGAGATTATTGCAGCTTTCCTTTATGAAATCTCTGTACATGAGATAATTCATACGTGAAGTTAGACTGGCTTCAGACGAATCGACGTTTTCAACATTGAGAGTAAAATCTTCATTTTGTCCCTTATATAGCTTTCACTGAAGGTTTCCAAAACTTCCAGAAGCTATGTCCTGTGACATGATTTTTGCCTTGGATATATAGTGGTAATCGAGATGCACGCTTTTCTGTGGTCAATTCTAATGCGCACTGGCCATTTCACTCGTCAACAACATGTGACGGTATTGCGCAGTTGTCCCAATTTATTTAATATACATATTCTTCATAAACTAATATATATATTCAATATGATAATTAACACACACTGCGTCACGAACGTCTGTCTACTAAAGAGATCTTAGGCGACCGTTACTGGAAGTTACATGCTACATACGAAAAATAACAAAACTCGGATTACTTCAATTAGTTTTGTTAGCGGTTTTTTAAAATGAAATAAAATATAATTTCGGTCCCTCATTTCCTGTGACAACCCCCTTCTTAAAATTGATTGGAGCTCACAGAGTGGAAATCAAATAGGAACAAAAAAAATTTTATTTCACACGATAGTCCCCACAGGAATTATATGCGCATCTGTGGAGAGACTATCCTCTCTCTTGTTTATATCGCGGTTATGGCATGCCGGGATAATGCATCGGCACCCGAATTTTCTCGGCCCGCGATGTGTTCGACAACGAAGCTATACTCCTGTAGCAGGAGTGTCCATCTAGTTAGCCTAGCGTTATCGTACATGCTAGTGCGCAGATATGTAAGCGGCTTATGATCGCACTGCAGGATGAATGGTTTAGAGTACAGATAAGCACTAAATTTCTTGAGTGCCCATACGATTGCTAAGCACTCTTTTTCAATCGTAGAGTACCGTGTCTCACGATCTAACAGTTTCTTAGAAGCGTATGCTACCGGTAGGTATTCGTCATCTGTCTCTTGGAGAAGTATGGCACCGAGGCCTTCGTCTGATGCGTCGGTCCTGACAATAAATCTCTTGTCAAAGTCTGGTAACTGTAGGACGGGTTTACTGGTCAAGATGTCCTTCACTTTTTCGAGGGCGGTGCTACACTCTGCCGTCCATCGTATTTTCGTGGGTTGTTTGTTTCCAGTTAAGTCCGTCAGTGGTTTAAGAAGCGTACTGAAGTTTGGGACAAATTTTCGGTAGTACCCCACTAGCCCCAAAACTGCCCTGACCTGTTTCTTTGTAGTCGGTAAGGTCATGTCACGAATGGCTGCAGTTAAGTCTAGATTAGGGCCTATTTGTCCGTCACTTATGATATGGCCAAGAAATTCAATCTCTCGAAAGCCCGCGCGTACTTTGGTGGGTTTCACGGTCAATTTATGGCGCTCGAGAATATCAAGTAGACCACCCACTGAGGATAAATGTTGGTCCCATGTTCCTGTTGCTACCAGTATGTCATCAAAGAAATTCAATGCGTCAACGCTCTCTAACGGTAATTTTCGCATGAAGCGCGCGAATGTTGCGGGTGCGTTCGCTAGTCCGAACGGTAGTCGGCAAAACTGAAATAAGCCTAGCGGGGTTGGAAAGGCTGTTTTTGGTCTGTCGTCAATAGCAACTGACAGTTGCCAGTACCCTTTGCACATGTCAAACTTCGAAAAGTAATGTGCCTTGGTTAGTTTTGCGAATAATTCGTCCTGATTTGGAATAGGTTCCGCATCGAATTCAGTTATCTCATTTAACTGTCTGTAGTCCACACAAAAACGAAGCGTACCGTCTTTCTTTTTAACTAAGACGACCGGTGATGAATATGGGGAGATTGACTGTTCAATCACGCCCTGTTCTTGCATTTCACGCACCTGTTCTGCTATGTACTTTGTGCTCTCATATTTCTGTGGGTACTGTTTTAAGCGTATCGGTTTGTCACTTAAAAGTTTGATGCGGTGTTCAACCAAATCTGAGTGGCCCGGTTGGTCGGTGAATATGCGCGCGTGTCTGTGTAAGAGCTTTGACATTGCGTCGCGCTGTTCGACAGTTAAGTTCGAGTCAATCTCGACTTGATCGACTGTAACTGCGGAGTTAGGCTGGGTTTCGGCGGACATCATGTCTGTTCTGAAATTGGAGTCTTCCAATTGTATCAGTGCGACATTCACGCTTTGTATCTGTTCGCCGCTGCGTTCATAGTAACGCTTGAGCATATTTATGTGATAGGTTTTCTGCTTATTTCCTATCTGTATGCTGTAGTCGTTCTGCTTCACACGCTTAATAACGCGATAGGGTCCACGCCAGTGCATTTGCATGCGGTTGTTATGCGTGGGCCGCAAGAGTAACACGAGCTGGCCTGGTTCGAGGTCACGTTCCACAGCAGTACGGTCAAAATTTCGCTTGTATCGGGGTTGTTTTTCGCGAATGTTTTCCTGTGCTAAGTGACATGTCTCGGTCAGACGTTGACGTAGTTCGGCTACGTACGTGTGAACATCTTTACCATCGGTCACAGTGTCTCCCTTGACCCATGTTTCTTTTATTAGCTTAAGGGGACCATGAGGTTGCCTTCCGTATAGTAGTTGGAACGGTGAGTAGCCCGTACTCTCTTGTGGGAGTTCGCGATACGCGAAGAGTAATGGTGCTAGAAAACGCGGCCACTGGTCGGGTTGTTCCGAGGCCATTTTAATTAACATTTTCTTTATCGTACCGTTGAAACGTTCAACGGCACCATTAGACTGAGCGTGATATGGTGATGAGAACAACTGTTTACACGCTAGTAGACGCATTGTTTCAGCCATCATTGCTGAGGTGAATTGAGTGCCCTGGTCACTCAATATTTCTCGAGGTACACCAGTACGAGAAAATACGTCTATTAAAGCGTCTGCGACTTCGATCGCTGTGATGCCCTTTAATGCGACTGCTTCTGGATATCGTGTTGCAAAATCCACGATTGTTAGGATATAGCGATATCCTCCTTCGGCCGCGGGAATGATTGGGCCAATAATGTCTACTGCGACTTTTAGGAATGGTTCCTCTACTGTTGGTACTATCTCGAGGGGAACTCGACTGACACGCCCTCGGTCGATATGTTGCTGACACTGCGTACATGTACGAACGTACGAGCGAACATCCCTACTCAGGCCTGGCCAAAAAAAGTCCTCACGAACTCGCTGCTCAGTGCGCCGTGCGCCCTGATGTCCGGACATGATTGAGTCGTGTGCAAAGCTAAGAATCAGCTGTCTGAGTGGTGTAGGGGTAAATAGACACGTGGTGCTTCTAGTATCATTTTCCTTATAGTCGGTGCGCCGAAACGCTAGTCCGTCCTTCAGGAAATACGTCATGGTTGCGTACTTGCTGGACGTAATAGTGTTTTTCCGTGCCAGCTGTAGCATTGAGGACAAACTTTTGTCCTCCTGCTGCAGGTGACTGAGTTGACTTGGGGTCAACTGCGGAAATGTATTCTCGACTATCTTTAGAGCTGGGGGTCCTTGTTTACTACGTTCCCGTTGTGCTCTAGTGGTTACGGGGAGAACAGGATAGATGCCCTCAGTGTGTGTGTCACACTGCCCGGGCGATAGTATGAATCCGAACTGCATGTCTCTTATTACTGCGGCGGTGACTGTACCGGAAAATACGGATGACGTAACATGTACAGTGGCTCTTGGACATGTACTAAGGTGTCCCATAACACATCGAATGCGGACACTACCTCTTAGATACTGTTCAGGGCGTACAAGTTTAGCATTTATGCAGCTTATGGACGCGCCTGTATCGACCAGTATTTTGACTCTTTTTCCGTTTACTGTAGCCTGTTGGGTCTTTAGAGTTGCACCTGTTTCAGTGCATACCTTTACATCACGTGGACTGGGACAGTTCTGAGAACTATGCCCCTTCCCTTTGCAAGTGTAACATGTCATAGGTGGGGAGTCACGTGTGTGACGTCGTACGTCTTGTGACTTAGTATATGTCCGCTGTACCGGTTCGGGTTTTTCCGATTTCGTCATTGGTCGGTTCGGTTTCGGTGTATACTTCTGCCGATTTGTAGGAGGAGGGCGTGGTGCGCTCCTCGTAATTACCGGATCAGGGTAATCATTATACGTGTCTGCTAACCTCAACATATCACTGAAGTTAGCCGGGGGGTTTCGCTGCAAATATGTCGTCATTGCAGGCGGAGCAATATGGAGAAATTGATCTCTTAATATCAAATCAAATAGGCCCTCATACGTCTTCCGGATGTCTGTCAAATCAATCCATCTATCAAGATAATGGCGTAACCGGGTACCGAAGGCTTGCATGGTGTCATTTGCTTTAGGTATGGCTCTCCTAAACATTTTTCGAAAGCCTTCTGCTGTACATTGAAAAGTACGCATCAAACCCGTTTTGAGATCTGCATAAGTAATAGCGGGATCGCGCGTTAGATCAGTAAATGCGCGCGAGCTTTCACCTTGGAGTATTTGACCGAGTTGTTGTTTCTTTTCAATGTCAGTGTAATTAAAGTTGGCAATGAAACTGTCAAAGCGTGTCAAAAACTCGTCAATCGTCTCGACTTCAGGGTTAAAGAAAGCTAGCCGTGTACGGGGTTTATTTAATTCGGCCTGTTGCTTAGCAGTCCCATCTAACAACTTCTCTCTAGCTGTTACCTCTTGCTTAGCTAATTCAAGCTGTTCCTGATGTGCTCTAGCTTTTAACTTAAGCTTTTTCTCTTCTACTTCCTGCCTTTTATCTTCTAAATCCCTAGCTGACTGAATCTTTAACAACTCTATTTCTCTCATATCTTGGATTTCTTTCTCTTTAAAATCTCTCGCCTCTTTCGCTCTTCTTTCCTCTAGCTCTCTCAGGTCTTTCATCTCTAGCTGTTTAGCTAACTGTCTCTTATCTTCTAGCTCTCTCAGGTCTTTCATCTCTAGCTGTTTAGCTAACTGTCTCTTATCTTCTAGCTCTATAGCCTCTTTCGATCTTTTTTCCTCTAACTCTCTCAAAGTTTGCATCTCTAGATCCTTAGCTACCTGTCTCTTTTCTTCTAGCTCATTTTTCTTATCCTCTAGCTCTCTCGCCTCTTTCGCCTCATTTTCTTTCACAACATACCATTTAGCTATCTCCTCATCCACGTATTTCTTTAACTCGGCTTTTTCATACCCGAATTCTCTGCCCATAGCCATGAGTTCTTTCTTTATGTTTACTAGCTCGGCCATTTTTAAAATTGCTAGTTATCACGAGTATGGATAAAGTGACTTAGAATATTCGCGGGATTTTGACCACTGTAGGTCACAAGTGGTGCAATGGTGTGCGTATGAACACCAGCCACCGCGTGATTAGGATTATTACAAACACGAGTAAAAGAAATCCTAATCGGAAATTTGCAAAGTTAGCAAAATTAGCAAAACAACAGTTGCTAATGTAGCGTACAAAATATCGATCTATGTACGTCTAAACACGAGTCGGTACGCGTTAACGATAATAGCGTAAAGATAATAAAACTTATTTCAACACAATAATAAGTCTTATCAAAATCCAGTTCACCTAAGTCTCAATAGCAAAGCCCTAACATGCAATAACAATGCATAATGGTGATGAGATAGAAAAGCAGGAAAGAGATGACACTTTCTTACAACAACACAATTTACCTTGTCAGATCACGGTCAGTGGTCACCAGATGTTTACAAAACGGGAGGCTCGTTACAAGCCGACCCGAGCTGAAGTTAGAGATGCAAGGGGTGAAGTCTATTTTTGGCCTGCTCCGGTGCACCTCCAAGAAAAGCCCGTGACGTGTGCCAGTACTACGTCGCGTCAAGTTGTTACATAGACACACATGACATACGCCATTGATGTTTGGGTGGGGCCCAATTTATTAATGTCATGCCAAGGAACGTTTTATTGGCGGTGTGTGTTGTGAGTGTGTATCATAAATGTGAATAAATGGACGAACAGACGAACGGTGCAAAACAATAGTACAAATTCTTTCGTCCCTCTCAAAAACTATGAATAACAAGAGAGTTGAAAGATGTTTAAATCAGGTGATTTATTTCCCGATTTAAAAGGGGGCACTACTCTTTCGCACAGTGATTGATCATTCATTCAACTTTCCAATGTCATACACTCTGTGGGAAATAAGGGGAGATGAAAATGATGAAATTCAAAATATAAAATAAAGATTAATTACACAATTCTTATGCGGCAAATGGGGCCGCTTTAACAATAGTTCACATGTAAAATAAGCATTACTTTTAACATTAGAGTTCTTATTTTACAAACGATATAATAGTGTTCATTTTCTTAAGAGTCCTAGACTTAAGTATGTGCGCGTTAGCCGTGCTAATGATTACTCACTATTAATGTCAGAGTTCCAAGGAGAGGACGTAATCTCACACGTCACTTATAAGCGGCACTTCAAAGTGAAGAATCACGACGCAATTGAGGCGTCGCATTACAGGTGAAGATTCTGCAGAATCTTGGCACCACTTTCAGATTATCACTGGGGAGAAATCTGAAATTTAGCTGACTGTTGTCAGCCTCGATAATTATCGTTGTACCGGTTGTCGTGGAAACGGACACCCCAACGACGTTTAGCATTATCGGGTGGAGTCGTCCAGTGGGATGTGTCGTCGCATTACATTGAGTGTAGAAATCCGGATATCTGTAAGAAAATCTCGGTGCTAGCCTCTCAATTAGCGGGATAGACTGCCAAACGAACTCAGACAGGGGGAAGACAAAATTGGTCCCTCGTGTCGTTAACTGCATACAACCAGCGTCGCATGCATCGGGTTTTCTTTGACAGCGAACTTTCCACTTTGCCAAAAGTTATACTGAGTAATTTTGCCTCGTTACTCAATATATGGCATCAGACGGATGGAAAACGGATGGAAAGAGATTATTGCAGCTTTCCTTTATGAAATCTCTGTACATGAGATAATTCATACGTGAAGTTAGACTGGCTTCAGACGAATCGACGTTTTCAACATTGAGAGTAAAATCTTCATTTTGTCCCTTATATAGCTTTCACTGAAGGTTTCCAAAACTTCCAGAAGCTATGTCCTGTGACATGATTTTTGCCTTGGATATATAGTGGTAATCGAGATGCACGCTTTTCTGTGGTCAATTCTAATGCGCACTGGCCATTTCACTCGTCAACAACATGTGACGGTATTGCGCAGTTGTCCCAATTTATTTAATATACATATTCTTCATAAACTAATATATATATTCAATATGATAATTAACACACACTGCGTCACGAACGTCTGTCTACTAAAGAGATCTTAGGCGACCGTTACTGGAAGTTACATGCTACATACGAAAAATAACAAAACTCGGATTACTTCAATTAGTTTTGTTAGCGGTTTTTTTAAAATGAAATAAAATATAATTTCGGTCCCTCATTTCCTGTGACACATATGTATAAATCATGTATAAATCATAGATACTTTTACACGTATAAATCATAGATACTTTTACATGTATAAATCATAGATACTTTTACACGTATAAATCATAGATACTTTCGCATTACAAAATAAGTTGAGCTGATGTCTGATTTGTACTCCAATGCCTTGGATTAAAAAGTGTACGTGATTTGGTCTATTATTGAGCTGCTAGAGAAGCCGATTTGAATGAATAGGATTATGTTCATTCTCAATACAAGTTCTAGTTTTGCTTATTTAATAATTTTGAGGTGGTATTTACACACACGCGCGCGCGCGCGCACACACACACACACACACACACACACACACACACACACACGCGCGCGCGCAGTAACATACGTTTACATTCTGTTTGTTCACTTAATTTCTTGTTTCATGATATTTAATATACTTTAAACAAATAATACAATTTAAAGACAGATAATATAATTTAACGACAAATAATATACATTAATGACAGATAATATAAATTAATGAAAGATAATATAATTTAATGACAAATAATATAAATTAATGAAAGATAATATAATTTAATGACAAATAATATAAATTAATGACAGATAAAATAAGTTAATGAAAGATAATATAATTTAATGACAAATAATATAAATTAATGACAGATAATATAAATTAATGAAAGCTAATATAAATTAATGAAAGCTAATATAATTTAATGACAAATAATATAATTTAATGACAAATACCGATCTAGGCCGTATGAACATACTCACATAAACTCACACGCTACACACACCTAGACAACTACAACCCAACCTACTATCACCTGACTATCTACTTAATCTGGCTAGACACCCTATATCAATGAAACTATCAGCAACATATGTAAAACAACAACAACAACAACAAAGCCGATCTCACCACCACATATGTACTTCTACCACAATGCACTTCGATAAGGGAACTCAAAAAGAGATAAAAGCACTTCTAAACAGACAGGTCAACTCAACCTACACGATGCTATTCCGGGCATAACAAGCGGCACATTCTAAGCAAGTACTGACACATCTACCCCACCCAAGGAGTCAACATGTTAGTTCACCGATATCTAGTATTAAATCTACACCAGTGATCCAAAGAAAAATCAAATAACTATTCAGCAATGACGGAGCCCGGATCGCAATATGATCGAGCTCTGGACTTTCAAAAGTGGGGTTAACTAAAAAAAAAAAATAGGTGCATTGCGGAATGCGCCATTGAGCCGATCTTTTCTTGTACGTTCTCATGCGTCGTTAACTTCACGTTTTCAGCTTTTAGTATCGTAACAATAACTGAAAGTTTAGACATTGTAGAAGTTTAAGTGTTTTACAGATAAACATGATTTCATGACTGATGTCTTCAGTCGTGAACATTTTTCATAAACTTTAGAATAAAGCGACAAAATATTTTTTCTATACACTCTGCAATTCGCGACTTATGTAAAAAAAATGTTTGTGAGAAAAACAGTTTTCATTATAGTCAATATTTTATTTTATATTAATTATATAAATATCACATTTGCGGGATTCTTACGCTCACGATTTATTTATTATACATACACATTTATTACATTTGCTTAAAATGTTAGCGTCACTCATTTGGGAATTGTCGTCATAACAGAAATTGGTATGTCTGTTACCAAACTTGTCGTTATTACAGAAATTGGTATGTCTGTTACCAAACTTGTCATTATTACAGAAATTGGTAGGTCTGTTACCAAAATGCAATTCGGTGCAGTAAAAAAGCATTCCTTCTCTTTTGTTTCTACCTCAACCCTCTTGTCCTTCCTATCCTTACCTTGCAAAGACGTCAGGGCACAATGCATATTGACCAGAATGTACAACTCATGAAACAACAGCCTTTTCTAAAAATTTCAAAATTCTTTTATTTTAATCTCGCGACTAAAGTTATTGTTTCTTACGATAGGAAAGCGACTAAAGTTATTGTTTCTTACGATAGGAAAGCGACTAAAGTTATTGTTTCTTACGATAGGAAAGTCACTAAAGTTATTGTTTCTTACGATAGGAAAGCGACTAAAGTTATTGTTTCTTACGATAGGAAAGCCACTAAAGTTATTGTTTCTTACGATAGGAAAGCGACTAAAGTTATTGTTTCTTACGATAGGAAAGCCACTAAAGTTATTGTTTCTTACGATAGGAAAGCGACTAAAGTTATTGTTTCTTACGATAGGAAAGCGAATAAAGTTCATGATAGACGTAGTTTCATAGGAATATTTAAATGACAGTTGTATTTTGTGTGGGATCGGAAACCTACGTAATAAATGTATTACGTACGAAAGACTCTTAAAACTGACTATTGCTGACAAGGTAAAGCACCTGCAGGACAATATCATAGTTAGCATCACACCTTTTATCGTATTTAATTTGTTTCAGACCGGGCAACACGTAACAGATCATAGTTTCAATTCTTTCTCTCTTGTGACTATATGTAATGCAATTTTCCCACTGAATTACGGTCTTAACTTTTGCAAATTCCACAGTTTAGTGCTTATTTGAGCTATTCTCATAATGGTGGAGGGTTTAATATAGACTAGTGTAAACAATTTATATCAGCAAAATGCCACAGTCAAGTACTATCTCGAACATACCTATATACACAGGCAGCGTTGCTCGTAGAATGGTTTACTTAATTCAAATGAATGGTGGATTAAGAATAATAACTCATACTGTTATTCATATATGTCTTGAGATCTTTGTCCAAAGCTCTTTCTCGAAAATGCGTAAATTTACTAGACGGAGAAAGACTAAATATTAAATATAGATTCTACATACTGCTTCCAATAACAGGTGCACACTTTTGTAGACCTGTAAACAAATCTCCATACTGCCCTATACATACAGTATTGCTAACACCGACAGTTTGTGTTAATAATGATTTGTTGATTAAAAACAGTAGCTTTAAATGTGCATGTAAATATATTTGATTTGACAAAAGTAAGGTTACGACTACAATTTTTTAAAATAATTCATTCTGCCCTTTACAATGAATCGTGCAGAACAGAGATACGTGATTTTAAAAGACCAATGCATTGCTCTGAATTGTCGGAATTGCTTTTTGCATAGAAATGGTGAATCTCTACTGTCTCTGGATTCATGCACACTTCTAACTTTCACATAAGGTTTGAATTTACTTTTGATACGTGGTCTAATTTTACAGAAAGTGTGCACATTTCGTCAACCTTGTTGTTTGTGAACAAAATTTTGTGTTTATGTTTACTCAGAGGACATAAGAATTTCGTATCTTAAAGCTTTAGGAGTCCTAAATAAGTAATGTTAACAGTGGTATATGTACTTAAAAGGGAGATAATACAAAATACTGAAGGAGTTCTAATCTTTAGCTAGAGAAAGAGTAAATTCATTCGGTAAATAGTATTCATATTTTGCTGTTTCCACTTCGATGTGACCGCTACAATTATCTTTCCTCAATAGTCGTTGAATTCATTTACCTGTATTAATATAATTAGACACACAGAGACACACATACAGATACACCGACAGACACCAAGACACACGCACATAGTCACACCAGACACACGCACACAGAATACACACACACACACACCCATACATACATATATATATATTGAGAGAGAGAGAGAGAGAGAGAGAGAGAGAGAGAAAGAGAGAGAGAGAGAGAGAGAGAGAGAGACATGTCTTTACGTACCATTTCTCCAAAAGTGTAGCGTGCATTATTACGTGACGTAATTCCTGATACGTTTTAATAAGATTGCAATATAATTCTTCCATTCTATAATTATTAATCTCATAATTACCCTTTCCTTCTTGAAAACTGGGCCTATCTCTGTGTGATGTTCTTCTAATTTCTCAATTCAATCTGCTAATCACTGCGTGCTGGGTTCTTGAGTTAATGTGGACAGATATAGGCTTGCTTCCAGTCACACTCAGTCACAACTAGACAGGTAATAATAGGTGAAAAACGTACTACTAACATTTAAGTGGTAACACAAGAAAGGTTGAAGAAATATCTGCTTAAAGTTGTCAAAAATAAGACAAAATAAAGTGGCAAAGTCAATGCAAATAATACTGTAACTAAACTTACAGCATATAAGAGTTCACTCTTTCAAGTGAAGACGGTTGAGGAGATTGAGTAAGTTTGAACTATTCATTTATAACTTGCAGTGTGTTATTTTTGATGGAGAGGTGCTAGTAGAATGGCTGTACTCTTAAATCAGTGTCTTCCTGGGCAGGGTTGTTGATTGAGTATGAACTACTTACAGCGTGATCTAACTTAAGTTAATATGGAATCCAATAATATTAAACAAGTCTGTGATAGTAACTATAAGATTTAATTCTAACTGAAGGAGTCCTTATGTCCTAACAAATCCTTTTCTTTTAATAGTTATTCGATGTATTTCTTTTGTGCATTTAGGTACGTATACACACACACATGCACACTTATGGAGGTCTGAATTATTTATGTTCTTTCCATTGGTGTTTAGTGTTCATACCTGAGTGATGGAATTTCTGGGTACATTATCCTTCTTTCATTTTATAATTATTAAAATATTAATTATCAATAATACTTCTACCTAACATGTGGACTTAAATGCAGTGAGATGATCATTTGAAATTTTCAATTAAAGCCTATTAACTCATCACTGGGTTCTTGGATTGAGTTGAATGGTGTTGTGTAACACTCACCTGAGACTATTCAACAGAAAAGGTTTACAAATTAAATTTACATAACAGTTAAGCAGGACATAATGTTTTCTCACAACTTAATAAATATTTTAAAATTTAAAAGGAAAATGTGTAAATAATTTGCACTTATTTCACGAAGCATTACAATTAACAGCTTGTATCAATTATAGTCTCAGGATCAATGATCAATACCTCATGGAATGAACCAGACTATAGCTATCGATTCAGGTCTGATATTTAGAAAAGTATAATTTCCACATTTTCTCTGTTTCTTCTCACGTTCTAGTTCAGTACTTTTTGTTTCATTTTTAAGTACTTATGCCTCTTTTAACATTGGGACTTTTAGGACTTTTAGGATATGATGTTCTTACGCCAACATCCGCGTAAATATGAACACTCACATTCTTTTCACATATAAGACATTTGATATTTCTTTTAAAAGCACACCTCACTTAAAACAAATATGTATCACATATAGGAAGTAAAGTCAAACCCTAATGTGAAGTAGATATGAAACCAGGCAGAAACGATTCATCAATTCTATGCAAATGAAATTTTGACATTTCACGAGCAATGTATTAATATTTAAAATTTTCACTTGAACAGAATTCATTGTAAATGTTTCAAATGTATTTAATTCTAACCTTACTTTTGTCAAATCAAATATATTTACGTGCATTTTATTATTTAAAGCTACCAACTAAGAAATAAGTCATTCTTAACATAACCTCAGTGTTAAGCAATACAGAACGTCTAGGACTGTTTGAAGATTTGTCTGCTGGAGGTCAAAGAGTGCACCTGTCATGGAAAAACAAAATGTAGAATCTATTTTTAATGCTTACTCGTATTTTTGTGTGTGTGCGTCGTTCAAGCCAAGATCTCAAGACATACTGTGAATAGAAGTCTAAGTTTTAATTTTTAATCCACACTTCATTTGAATTAAGTATTCAGTTAACACCCTACGAGCATTGCTGCGTGTTTGCAGGTATGTTTGAGTTATCTTTCGACTGTTACATTTTTCTCTCTTGGTGTAATGCTATGAATGGTTTCTGTCTTGGTGTAATGCTGTGGATGGTTTCTGTCTAGATGTAATGCTATGAATGGTTTCTGTCTTGGTGTAATGCTGTGAATAGTTTCTGTCTGGGTGTGATTGATGTGAATGGTTTCTGTCTTTGTGCAATGCTGTGAATGGTTTCTATCTTGGTGTAATGCTGTGAATGGTTTCTGTCTGGGTATGACTGATGTGAATGGTTTCTGTCTTAGTGCAATGCTGTGAATGGTTTATGTCTGGGTATGACTGATGTGAATGTTTATGTCTTGGTGTAATGCTGAGAATGGTTTCTGTCTGGATGTAATGCTATGAATGGTTTCTGTCTGAGTATGACTGATGTGAATGGTTTCTGTCTTAGTGTAATGCTGTGAATGGTTTCTGTCTGGGTGTAATGCTATGAATGGTTTCTGTCTGAGTATGACTGATGTGAATGGTTTCTGTCTTAGTGTAATGCTGTGAATGGTTTCTGTCTTAGTGTAATGCAGTGAATGGTTTCTGTCTTTGTGCAATGCTGTGAATGGTTTCTATCTTGGTGTAATGCTATGAATGGTTTCTGTCTTGGTGTAATGCTGTCGATGGTTTCTGTCTAGATGTAATGCTATGAATGGTTTCTGTCTTGGTGTAATGCTGTGAATAGTTTCTGTCTGGGTGTGATTGATGTGAATGGTTTCTGTCTTTGTGCAATGCTGTGAATGGTTTCTATCTTGGTGTAATGCTGTGAATGGTTTCTGTCTGGGTATGACTGATGTGAATGGTTTCTGTCTTAGTGCAATGCTGTGAATGGTTTATGTCTGGGTATGACTGATGTGAATGTTTATGTCTTGGTGTAATGCTGAGAATGGTTTCTGTCTGGATGTAATGCTATGAATGGTTTCTGTCTGAGTATGACTGATGTGAATGGTTTCTGTCTTAGTGTAATGCTGTGAATGGTTTCTGTCTGGGTGTAATGCTATGAATGGTTTCTGTCTGAGTATGACTGATGTGAATGGTTTCTGTCTTAGTGTAATGCTGTGAATGGTTTCTGTCTTAGTGTAATGCTGTGAATGGTTTCTGTCTTTGTGCAATGCTGTGAATGGTTTCTATCTTGGTGTAATGCTATGAATGGTTTCTGTCTGAGTATGACTGATGTGAATGGTTTCTGTCTGGGTGCATGCTGATAGGGTGGCCACAGTAGTGGTGAACGCCTATGTCGAATGGGAAATTACTGGATTTTCATAAAGAAAAATCAGTTTGTATAATTGTAGAATTAAAATTTCTAAACGATAATCTAAATTAAATAATTGCATTCTTCGTTCATTTTGCTGTTATCGATACTAGAGGTAGGACCTGTTTATTTATCCAGTGAATGGGATCTCAACAATGGTTAAATGTACAACTGCTTTTATATTAGTCTTCTCCCTAAAGATATATGTTTAAATTATACTACACTGCTCTGTAGCAATACTGTTAACTTCGTCTGTTTGTCAACCTTTTCCATCGAAAAGATTATTATTAATAATAATAATATTAATATTGTTATTGCATTATTAATATTATTGGTCTAACTGCAGTTAACGTGCAGTAAATAGTGTGTAAAGTACTTTATGTTTCTCTCCACTGTTTTGTAGGCATATATTAAATAATCAGCCTGAAGGGTTGTCAAAATCACACCACGTAAATACAGCAATCTCTATATGAATAAAAATGGACAGCTTAATTAAGAATAGAAACCACATTTTTAAAACCCTAGATTGAATTATTTGTCACTGCTTTAATTATGTGGACTCACTAAATAAATATTTTTATTAAAATCATCAATTTTTGCCAGAGAGATGGCAAGATGGAGAGGATAAGGGTTAAATCACATAAATTATGCTAATGCAGACTAGTATTGCAAATGTTCTGGAGTCTCAAAGAGGTTTCAGTTCAGTCAGGCGAAGTATACACAATACCAGGCGGAGTAAATGCAAATCATATAAGGGCATACTAAGTTGGAACACATCTCAGGTTATCTGCAGGCGAATAGACTAAACATATCTTGACTTGATAAATAAGACTGATTGATAAGAATGGCCAAAGACTAAGTACTAACACTGACCAATCAGAATGATTCAGATTGAAAATAATATTCTGTATTAGGAATAGATTCTTATAAAAACTTCATTCTTCCCTAAGACTTATATCGTAGAAACAGAGGCTAGAATCCCTATTTGTAACACATGGAAAAGTTGCAAATATAATTGTAAATACAAAAATTACTCAGATTTGTTAGCAAAGTTAAAAAATGTGATGTTAAATTAAATTTAAAATATGGTTTGTTTAAGCATTGATGAAAATGTCGATTTTTCTATGAAACCAGAAAAATAGTATTTAGAATAATTGGAAGAATATATGTGTATGTTATTATATACTGACTCTGTGAGAATGAATGAAATAAAATTTAAATGTTATTGTACTCTCAATACATTGCAAAGTTTTAATGATGTAAGTTCACATCAGTAGAACTTAGCTGACAAATATATTTAATTATATAATAAAACAAATAGGTTGATGAAGTAAATTTGAGAAGAGACAAAATGACAGTCAGTCAAATACATTTTATGGAAGGAGGGAATTAATATTTTTGCAAAATATTTTGGAACATAAGGCAACAGTGTGCCTTTGTCTACTTTCTCCATTTCCATCTCATGCTTCATTGTTCTGCTCCTGAGTTCCAGTATAGTCACTGACGAAGAACCACTGACATTGAACTTCCTTGTGCTATGAATGCTGTTGACCAAAGTGAACAAGAGAACTCAACTGTTCACGGTCATGTATTTTTAGTTGACTGTCATATATTTTCCTTTCTACTGTATGCTATACAAATTGTCCTATATGTTTGTGCTGTTCATCACACACACACACACACACACACACACACACACACACACACACACACACACACACACACACACACACACACACACACACACACAAATTTGTGGAACAAATAACTGTTGAATTTGACCAAAATCATTTGGATGAAGAAATTAGCAACCAAATGTCAGTTTGATTAAGGGGCAGACTGGCTTTATCTTAGTTGAAACTGAGCAGCTGTATGGTAGCTGTTCCGTTATGATTGTTAGAGAGGTATCGGCAAATTATACTTAATTCGATCGATGTTGAACTGTAAGAGATGCCTATTTCTGTTGCCACAAATAGACATGATAGGTAGATTATGTAACCTTTAAAGATAGAAGATGTATTCTATCTCAGGAGGTTCCTCCTGCTCTTTTTAAATCATGCATTGAAATCTGTTATTCTGGAGACTTTGCAAGACGAGTCCTAAGACGTGTCCTGTGACGATTGCCAAGTGCTGATTGTGAACTATTTGTGTGTGACTCCATCAAGTGTACTCACCTGATACAGAAAAGACAGCTAAGTGGCATATCTCTGCCAGCTGACTTTAACCCAGTGTTTACAATTCAATACTACTTGTATAGACAAAATAGGCGGTCTCGAAAAATTCCATATGTATATGATTGTGCATCAGATTGCTTGTATTATTTTATTGTAAATTATTATGAACACCGAATTGACTGGTAGGGCGGAGCCAAAAGTGATATGAATGATCTTCTATGCTGTAATCAGTCAGATTAAGATAACTATTCGAACCCGTGAATGTACATGAATTTGCCTGTCTTTGCATTGAGTGCCAGAATTCAAGGGCAATCTAATTGTAATGGCTGAAGGGTAAATTAGGCAAACTAGTCTGTCGTCAGTATAGCTGTGAATATTAAAACTAAACATTTGAAAGCCTGACACTGAGATAGGGTCGTTAAATATAAACTGTTATGTAACAGTGATTATGGACTGTATTAATTAACACTTTATGTCATTTATGTCAGTACACTAAGGACTGTGAAGTTGTGATCTTGAAGTCCGGTTAGATTTAGAATACTCATTGCCGTTAGATCTTTATAGATTTTTCTTTTTTGTAATATGATTGTTTCAATGTCCCCTGCTAAATGTTTTATGTGCAAATTTGATTCAACTGCTATAAGAAGAATTTATTTATTTATTTATTTATTTATTTATTTATTGTTAATTTCTCTTAGATTTTGTACCTTCGTGTTTTCAAATTTTGAAGAAATCTCACACATGCACGTAGGGACGAATGTATGAGTAAGAAAGTCAGACAACGGAGATTGAATGTGAAATATCATGTTTTGCTAAAAGGGGTATTACGTCAGATCAGGTCTGGAACACAAGTATCTAAGATAAATGACTGAGTGGGGAATTGTTGAAAAGTCACAACTCTTTCAAAATCCTTAACCATTTAGACCCCATCCACAGAAAAATGAATTAGCAACTGGAGTTAATAAATTACTCACACTTTAGTAGTCATCTTCACATTTAAAAACCAGCCACAAGCTTAATCAGATAGATAGATAGACAGATAGATAGATAGATGGATGGATGGATGGATGGATAAGTAGAGAGAAAGAAGTAGTTTGATATAATATAAATTATTTTTGGTGCTATTTACATTCATGATAAATCATAAAAATATAAATATGAGCAAAATTAAAACATCGATTTTGATGGTATTATACTTTTCAAGAGCAAGGTATTGCTTTCTAACAAAGTTAAAGAATTTTCGTGTCTATAAATTGCACATGAACCTAATTTACTTATGTGTAAATTTCTGTTCTTTGCACTTTGTAGATCACAGGCGAAACACAACAAGCTAGTAACAATATCAGTTTTCTTGATTTGAACAATAGTATTCCTTTTCAGGAAAACTGTCTGAAACAAAATTAAGAATGCTAAATAAAATACAAACAAACCCTAATTGCAAAGATATGTAGTGAAAACTCCCAATTTGACTATTTAAAAACACTTCTTACAGTTCTCCACTGGCATACAGTTAAAAGAATAACTGAGTGCACATTTGTGAAACTTTGCTATCAATGCTTGCTTACTGGCTATATGAATCATATACTCACTTTGTAACAAGTCCACTCCGTTAACATCTGTTCTCTCTTCATACCCTCCAATACAGACATTTCAGACTGGCCATTGCAAGATACATTCCTGTAAACAATGTAAACCTTCACATACAATTTGTAGCACATGACTAGAAGATATTTGGCAGTCACAGTGCAAAACGTGTATAGGCATGAATGTTTTTATATGAATGTGTAAGTGTCATGGTTATGAGGAAATATTTTTTTTCTCTCTCTCTAAGTGGCCTCATACTCTAAACTATTAACGAGGCAGTCAATTTAGTTTAAACAAAGAAAGGAGCCAAAATGGCCATTTTGTCAACAGTGTGAAACCTAAGTGTAGAGACGCTAGGTTTCATGCTGGGGAATGGGAAAGGCTTAATTAACTTTGGAGGAATGCTCGCGATCACCCCTCCTGTCAGCTTGGCCAGAGCAATAAATCTGTGTCAGTGTACAGAATACGTGGATAGGCTAATTTTGTCTGTGAGAAGGCAGGCTTGAGCTTTGAAATGTAACTTATTTTTAAGAATCACTACTATAACAAGTTGTAGTTTGTAGTTAATATTGTATTGTGATATTATTTGTTGAAATAGAATTTGAGTTATTGGAAAGTTAAGATTTATATTACTATATTTAAATGTGTTGGTGTGTGTGTACAGCCCTTTCTTGCCATGACTAGTGTACGCTTGCCAGGTGGCCATGAGTTGCCATAGTAACTGTAGTTTTTAAAACAAAATAAAATTTAGACTGTGCTCTCTGAGATTTGTTTGTGCTCTGAGCTAGATAGTTAGGCAAATTGAATTGTCACTCAAAGGTGTCAGACTTGGAATTCGATACTTGGCACTAAATGAAAAAGTGGACTCAGAATATTCGTCACGTGCAGTGCTGGATGGGGGTACCGTGTGCTGGAGGGTGTGTGTTCAAATCAGCTCAGTGAAAATGATGTACAAGAACTTTGTGCATAAAAGGGGATGACTGAGACAGAGAGAAATGAGAAACATCAAGAATGTAGCATTTGATAGAGGGGTGGAAAGACCCTCTTAGTTTCTCCTGCTTTTTTGTACCAGGGACTCTACAGTTGTGAGGCAACCAGTGAGAGAATGCTTGGACACTGCAATAGAGTGTCAAATGTCTACCCGGCTGTATTTTGAAGGCGCGCCCTCAGGGCCATCAACAGACCAAGATGGACCAGTCGTCAGGACAGTCATCTCTGAAGATCAAAGACTGTGCAAAGACTGCGAGCAATTGATTATTTTCCATGCTGATAGGTCTGGTGGACATATAATGTTGTTGCGCTGGGAAATATTGCAGGAAGCAGTCAGCGGTCATGTGTGTGGCAATGCCACCAAAAAAAACTGGCAAGGTTGGCCGTTAGTTAAGTAATGAGAAGAGATGAGAGACGTAAGAGAAGAGGAGAAATGTAAGAGAAGAGATGAGGAGAAATGAGAGAAAGTAACAAGCCTATAAATGGGCCTAAGGAGGAGCAAAGCGAGAGCGTGAAATTGTAGCAGCCTTCATAGCAGCGAAGACGGCTGTATTTGGGTTCCAGGGAGCAAACCACAATGTCGATGGTGTTTTGTGGTACCATCAACCCACACACACACACACAGCATGAGGAGAAAGTGACAATAACTGTGTGAGTAGAAAAATATTAACTAGTGTAGGAATCTCAGAGCACAAAAACCTAAAACTTAACTAAAGCTTAGGATCTTAATTAAGAATTAAACCTAAAAATTAAAACTAAATCTTAAGTCTAAATCTACGTTTATAAGTAAAGGATGACTTTAAGATTAGTAAGAAAATGCTGATGTGACTATCTTGAGAAGGATTTGCAAGTCGAATGACATTGTTTACTGTTGAACAATTGAATTTTGATAGAGGAGCAGTGGCTCAAGAAATTATAAATAATGACTGTTATTCTATGATAAATAATGCTTAACGTATCTAGAAATAGTACTGCATGAAGAATCTTGAATTTTATATTTCTTTTCTTTTATTTCATCATTTATCATTCTTTCTTTCTTTTCTATCCCCCTATCCCATGGGTGTGAGTTGTGGATGGCTGACTAACCAATGTGTGAGAGGAAACCCACAGATCAATAAATTTGAATTTATACTCTGACATTGATACTTTTCTGGTCTATGGCTTTGAAAGAGTGGTTGTGGTCGTTGTTATACGTTGTGTCGTCTGTGTTGTCTACACTTCACCCTTACCCGTATGCAATCACACATGCAAACATGTTGGCAATAAGTAACCTACATGCAGAATAAAATTCGAGCCAAATAACCATCTAGGTGTTCTGTGTGTGGATTTGTATAATATCTATGCAAGTCCTATGTGGCGTCGACTAGCCACCACCCTCCTTTCCTTTGAGAGAAGGTGGGGTAGCGACAGTAAGGTTGCACATATAATTATATAAATGTAATTCATGAGGAATTTAATCTTGATTAAATGATAAATTTTAATGAATTACAATAATGATTATTACTTATATGATGGAAACAGGATTTATTTGAAATGTTGAAAGTATTCTCTATTTTGCTGCATATGTTGACATGTGAACAGAAATGTATATATGTTGACATGTGAACAGAAATGTATATATGGGTGAAATGAGCTTTAAGGAAGAAGAGTAAACTCGTAAAAATGAGTGAGTGTTAAGTATAAGTGGAATTAGTTTTAGTCACTTGGCTAACGCTGCACTTTGATCAATCAAACCAAAGAACAGTAAAGCGTGACTATAGAACAATAACTGCTAAAAGACGATAAAGATATTAGATGGGTGTGTGCATAAGTAGATCGGTAATAAGCCAGTTGCCCATCAAATTTAGACAGGAGAATAAGCGAGACTGGCCAGTATCACATTATGGGGTAAGCTTTGTGGGGCCATCAAGTTGAAGACCAACCAAAGGACTAGCACTCTGCAAGATTTTAAGCAAGTATACAGATGTCTTGTTTTGAGGGCCGCTGTTTCAAGTCTAGATGAAACTCAGAAGAGTTAAGTCACGTTTGTGCATGTGTATGCATGTGTGTACGTCTGTATGTGTGTGTTTGTACATGTGTGTGTGTGTGTGTGTATATATATGTGTGTATGTGTATGAATGTGTGTATGTGTGTGTGTGAATGTGTGTGTGTGTGTGTGTTTATGGATGGTGTGATTTTAGGCTTGGAGATGGGCATGATGTTAATTCTCCACCACCCTGGGCCACCTGTAACCTTATAGCTCAAGCCCCCCCTTGATACATAAAACCAGGATATTAAGTATATACAGGTGACAGGCTACAACATATAACATATAAGTGAGTCACGCTAACACGAGTGGTCTAAGCATCAACAATAAATGTATTCAACAAGAAGTAACATAAGACAGCACGGTTAAATATAGCAAATAATTCTACAGTTTCAATTAGACTTTATAAATGTTTATAGTTCATAATCATGACCATTGGGTCATGAGAATGTTTGATGTTTGTTTTGAGTCCTATAGCATGGTAGTAGTTATTTGGTCATTTATATGAGTGAATTATAAATGAATTTATAAGAGAACATTGAATATTTCTGAGTGAACTCTGAATAAGTGAGAAATTGAATGAAGCTGTGCAAATTTTGACTTTATAAGTTACATAAATTAAGGATTGCCTGACGGGTCATCCAGGGTCACAGTGAATGTTGTTAGCAGATGTGCACATGGTCCATTGATCTTCTTACATATATTGATAATCTTATTTTGGAGAAGAAAGTGGATGGATGGGGGCTCGCTAAATATAGATTAAAGACGGATTTGTCTTCTCCTTTAGTAAGAAGTTCTCCACATACGGAATATTGTGTGACAGTAAATGCTTGTCTGTAAAGTGGTAGAAGAGAGAAAACATTTACAGTGCCCGCATATCCGCCACATGAGAGACGAGTGGTGTCTGCTGGAGAATTATTAATAACATAAATTGAGATTCTCATCACTTGTTAAGTAGCTATTGATGATTAATTAATGAATAATAATCATAATCATTAACTAAATGACATTGGCAACAAAAGGCTTTTTTCTCCTTGTGAAAATATAATCAGGAAACAAACACTAAATTTCCAGTTTATTCCTTTTTAACTCCATTTTTTCTTACATTCAAGTCTCAAGTTTCTGCAACAGTATTTATTAGCCCGATACATGCATACAGCATAATAGTTTATGAACAGATTCACTAGAAACAATGTCAAGTGTTTAGCATACTACATATAAGCATTATAATTCACAATTTGTAGAAATAATAGTTTACTCACACAATACATCACTACGTAAAACGCTAGTAAAACATATCAATAGCAAAAATGCACGAAAGTCCATTTTCTCTCAATCAGTCTTTTAACTCACCGTTAAGCTAACGACCACTTTTCATAACCGGAATTCATGCCACACAAATTCATTTGTGTAAGAAAGTGGAAATAGTTAATAAATGTAAATAAAAGTTTAACCTAAGACATATTCTCTGACAGAATAGTTTAAATTTATAATAATAGAAAAATATAAGTATTTCATCGTGTATTACGATGCTCGGGACATGTAACAAGTCATTCAACATCCTCTTTGAAATGACAACAGTTTCGCCGAGTCACGTATGGCTACAAATCAGGATTCGAATAATTAATTCTTCCACATCATTCTTCAGTTTTCTTTCTGATGACTTTTTCAGAATCATGAAATAAACAACTATCAGGCATGCTGCAACTGTCACCTGGTTGTGTAAACTATAAGCACTTCCAGAAATGCCAAGAATGGGTCAAGGTAAAAATAATGCTCTGGGTGTCCCTATAGCCTACACTAAGTGCAAAAAGGTTATGTTCGGAGAAGCGTGCTTCAAATTCCTTACTGTTGACTGTACAGTTGGAAAGGAAACGGGGAAGGAAGCTTCTCAATGCTACAAAATCTACAACAGCATGGAGAAGCCTTCTGTTCGTTCAAAAAGAAGAGAGAAAAATTCTCGCTTAAAGGTTGTGATGTTAAATGTTCTTTATATCCCAATATGTCATCTAGAATATGCATTAACTGTCCTTGATATAACTGGTGATGCAACTGCAAGCACTTAACTGACACCTGAAGATTGAATCTATGCGTATGACTTCACGTCCACGATGGATTGGACGTATCAAATAATGTACTCATCAAAATATGATATCTTCTTACTGTTTACACAATAGGCATGTTACATGTTATGAACCAAACTATGGCTGAGATTGTGGTAAAGAACCTATTTGAGAAATCAGAAACTGTTATTAGAGTATTCCATCGAAAAAGTGTTCCTCCTCATCAAATTCTTGTATTCGGTATTGTTTTCCTAAGAAATACATCAGTGTGGATAATAATCACATTAATATAAATGTCTCGAGTTTGCCATCAGAGTGACATATACAAAGATAAAATAGATGGCATATATAAAGTTAAAATAATGACATATATAATGTTAAAATAGATGACATATTGAGAGAAAAACAAATGTTTAAGAATCTATATTCAGCTGCAAGATTACCCATCATGATACCATAATAAAGTCTGCTAGCACAATAGACTTATACACAGTTAACTGTTAATCGTTGGTGAATAAAAGATTTAAAAAGTCGTTCAAGAAGCTACTAGTGAATTAGCATGTGAATGCAAAACAAAGAAAATTAAAGTGTCTGAATAAATCAATTTTGAAGAAAAGTATGATATAATAATAATTTCATAAACAAGAGTATGTTGTAATGGTTATTGTATAAATGTCAAACATCATAGAATAAGAAAAAGGACGCGTGTGAGATCCTACATTAAGTGGTTAGAAGATCAAAAGAGACACTAAATGTCCAGTGATGATTATATGATAATTCTGGTCATTTAAATTAAGTATATTCATATTTAAAAAAGATTTTATACTAGAATATGTTATTATGTATTATGTTATTATCGTGTTAAACAATTTATTGAAATAGCTTACATTAGCAAGGTGACAAAATACATATAGGTAAATGTCCTAAATTTAATACTTGAAAACCAGCAGCTAACAATGTCATGCGAATTTCAAGTAGTTATTTTGAGGGTTATGAGTGTATTTCAAACTCAACACGAGAATGCTTTATATGCACATCCATCACTTTCAAAGAAAATAAGTAATTTTTATTTTATTCCAACAGATTCTTATTTTACACATGGCGCATGGTGGAGGCAACGAATATAATTCTTTGGTTCCTTACAGAGGGGGAGCAGCATCAAGTAAGCAAACATAAATAACTAAGTGAACATAATGCACTCCATGCTATATATTTGCATCAGCATATTATGACACTCGTTAAGTAGCTGACGGAACTATACATAGATGCATATTATGACACTCGTTAAGCAGCTGACGGAACTATACGTAGATGCATATTATGACACTCGTTAAGCAGCTGACGGAACTATACATAGATGTATATTATGACACTCGTTAAGCTGCTGACGGAACTATACATAGATGTATATTATGACACTCGTTAAGCAGCTAACGGAACGTATACACAGATATATATTACGACACTCGTTGAGCAGCTGACGTAAAATATACACAGATGTATATTATGACACTCATTGAGCAGCTGAATTACATATACACAGATGTATATTATGACACTCATTGAGCAGTTTACGTAACATATACACAGATGTATATTATGTGTTGGCATCTTCTATAAATACGAATATCTAGGACGGGACAACAATTGAGGACGTCAGTTCCGGTAACTCGTATGAGCCCCCAGAGGAAATGATTCCTCACAGATAAGACAGGCAGACAGACAAGACGTAGACAGACTCAAGACAGACGTTAGACAGACGTGATGATGACACTTATAAAATCATATTAGACAAAATGACAATGAATTTGACGCAACGCTAATGAAAATTTAACAATAAACTTTATATAACAATAAAAGAAAATCAATGAAAAAAATAAGAGAAAGAACAATTACTAGTATTATCAATTATTAATTATCTAACAACGAGTTACAAAATAGATTGGTTCTAACCTGAATCAGGGAATTAACTAGCCTCGCCTAAACGAAAGCGATTTTTAATGTCCGTTTTCCTTTTGCTAACTTATCTTCTTTTCTACACGAATCTCAAGTCACAATTTCAATCACAAAGTGAGTATATGCACTCGTTTTCAATGTTCAATTACTTAGCTTAGAAGTTCCAAGTCCCAAGTGAAAAGGTGAAAGTTCAGCCCTACGCTGAGCCAGCGTCCAAGGCATAAATCATCCCCAATGGCGGCCCTTTAGTTTGACCGGCTGTTAGCTAGCCCCACCTCTTTTTGGCTCCACATACACAAGCAGAATCCGTCGTCTGCTCTAGAAATTCGAGTGACCCGGTTCTGGTGATTGTGATCGTGATTCTGCAATTTAATAATTAATGCAGTGTAAGCAAACAATGGCTATTAACTTCTCTGAGCACATTGACACTAAGCTGAAAGAAAGGTATAATTAAAATACGTAAAATATTCTTAAACATTCTATTTCTATTACACAAGGTTTTAACTAAAATTAAAAGTCAGCCACACATACCTTCCATGTTCCTCAAAGCCCAAGAATCAAAGGTAATCTGGTTGGTGTACAATAGATCCTTAGATAACTGCACTCAGTACTCAGTCTTTCTGACTTTAAAATTTTACAAGTCTTTCTGACTTTAAAATTTCGCAATATCTTTCTTTTAAAATTACCAGACAAAATTTCTGGGACTTGCTTCTTCATTGCCATAGCAGCAGGTTGTTGTAAGCGAAGTGGAGAGAATTAGTTAAACGTGACTATTTAAAGGTTTTCCATTTTACCATTCTTTCCTTGAGATTAACCACCCCCTTGTCTTTAGCTACAAGTGACCCTTTGATCTCTAACCATTTCCTGTACTCTAACCCATAACTCAGTGGACAATGGAAAACAGCACAATGGTTCTCCCACCCTCTGGATGGCCGGTCCAGTTCAGGTATCTGGGACGGAGATACAAGAGATAGATACATCAAGTCTAACTGTCCAGCTCTGGGTGGTCTATCCTGTTAGTTCTTGTAATTCTAACAAATTCTATCCCATTCATATCTTGGAGTGGCTTGGTTAAATACTTTAAATGTGTTTTCTGTACTATGTTTCCTATACCCCTTGTGTATCTAGATTTTATTCTTTTTCATTATTTTAATTTTTAAATGTTTAATGAAGTGATGCCAGGCGAAGTTTTACCTTTGACTGACATTATGACACTCGTTAAGCAGGTGACATAACGCATACACAGATATATAGTTTTGCAGCCATACAGCCTTACTTGAGTTTATTTATGTGCACAATGAGACTTTTCTCTTTTGTTACTAAACTTTAAATTGTCCAGAAATGGTGTATATATTTATAGTATTGCTGATACTTTTACAATAGAGTCCTATTGTTTGACTGAAGGGATTTCGAGCCTTTGCGCTTTGTTGTTGTGAAAATCAAATTATTATAATTATTTACAGTAATTTTAGTACGAAGATTAGCTAAGTGGAAAAATTACAATTAAAATGGGTTATCAGCACCCGATATTAGTTAATTTTACGATAGTCTATAGTTGCTATTTGTAAGAGGAACATTTTCATATTAATTGTTCTTTATCTAACATTATGTGTGGTATGGTTTATATATGTATAATTATAATAAATACACAATGTTCGAAAACATTAGCATATTGATTAATATAACAGTTTGCGTTATAAAGATAGAATCATATAAAATAAAACGATTTTTGTGTATGAGGTTGTGAATTCTGGAGTAATTCAGGCCAGCTAATTAAACGCAAATTCTTTTTATACAATCAAAATTCAATAGTGTGTCAAAGGTTACTGTCTGTTAATTGCTAATTATTAATTTATGATACTTTATACATAATTAACACACAAATCAATAATCCTCTCTTGCAATCAACACACACAGTCACCCAACAGGGGTCTTTTGTCTTTGTGGTCGCGAGAGCGACTAGGTCAATCCCTGGAGCAGTATGCTAACTAATTAACTCTCTGTCCAAGTGTTACCTGTCTGGACTAACAGTCCGTAATTGAAATTTCTTGTCAATCTTTGTCTTTAATCCAGCTCCCCCCCCACATATCTCTCTAACGAAGATTGGAACTATCCTAAAACTTGCACTTGACCGTCTTTCTATTGTCGTTACGTCATTGGCAGCCCCCACCCATCATCATGCGCCAAGTACCTCTTTATCAATTTAACGAGAGTGGATAGTTATAAATTCAACAATTTATTAAAGAAAAATAAATAATAGTTAAAAAGAGTTTACAATTAAATGTTGTCAAAATTACACACAAGGCAATTTATCAGAAATCACAAATCTCATCAATGACACATAGAATTCATTAGTAAGAAAATGTATCATGCTAATTCCTCAGAACAATTACTAGGAATTTTACATTAGAAAAAATAATCAATACAATTTAGTTTAGCTTACTCCAATTATCAATATCAATAACAAACTAGATAGTCAATACAGTTTTAGTCAATATAAGACATCATAGAGAAGAATCTGAAATAGATAAGGAATTTATGAAATCATAGAAACATGTACAGATTACACATATAATTCATATAACGATTCAACTGATTGTGGCCTGTGAGTAGTGGTCTCATTCTTGTTCTAGAGTTGGCTGGCAGCTAAAAGTCTTGAGATAATGGCCTTGCCTGATAACAGTTCTGCATACCGTCACATGAATGTTTGAATAATCCGTATAGAATGCACAACACAACACAGTTACAAATTCTGTCCAAAATATGAATATATAACACAATGCACAAATCTGTTCATTACACTGCACACTGCACAATTCTTTCCACTGTCACTGAATGAATAAAGTGGGTAAAGTTATTCACAGTCCAGTTTACAATATTGGTTTTCAACCACCAGGCCCTTTATTCGGCTCTTACGGTTTCAACAGTTACTTGGCAGAGTCAGTCTTACGCTCCTCACAGCTGCTCCCTCATAACTCAGTCTTCTTGATGGACCCAAATTCCATGAGCAAGTGCTACTGGTTGTCTATGAATCTTCTTCCAGTTAGAAGATACACCAGGTTGCAATCTCCAGTTGTGTCATAGCACACACACAGCGTTCCACACTTCTCTAGAATATTACACAGAGTTCCAACAAGAATTCCACTGCTCATTGAATCTTAACACCTTCAGAAAATCAAATGTCAGTTAACAGTATTAGTCTTCAATTGTACACTCGCAAGAACATCGACATAAACAATGTTGAGACAAGTGAAGCTTGATGGCAGCAAGGAATGAAGTTTACCAACACTTGCACATCAGAAGGAAAAAGAATGGTTTACGAACTGTGACAGAAGAAATGTAATGGCACGCATCAGTCTCGTGTTTCAATACTTTGTAATCTGTACTTTTATTCTCATTTCTTCATTTTAAAAATTCCTGTTTGTCTGCTATTCTTTGATCTGATTCTTTGTTAAACGAGAATAAAAATGACATAGTTTAAAATGTTATAACATTTACAAGAAAAAGCATAATTCAAACAGATTTAAAACAAGTCTTAGAAATCAGTTACAATGGTAATCTCTATCTCGGACATTCCTTTCTGGTCAGCTCTAACCACGAAGCCGTCAAACATGGGACTCGATGATCGAAAAAGAGTGCGGTTCGATTATTTTTTTTTCGCTGACTTTTCTCCAGAGGATGTAGTAAGCCTTTTATCAGAGATATTCTCAGCTTTGAAAACTTCTTCTCCTCACTTGTTTCTGGAGAGGGCGAGGGGTGGTTGTGTGTGGAGTAGTTGTCATGTGTGTTGGTGCATGTCGTTGGTGATGATTGCTGTGCTGCATGTCGGCATGTGTGGATGGTGGAGGAAGGCTTCGGTCCAGAGGTCCATTGACTAAGTTGCCGTTGCAGTTGTCACCATTGTTGTTGTGGTGGCAGGAGGGGTGTTGCCCAGGCTGGAATCACACCAAGTCTGTACTCAGCGTGTATATGCGCCCAGGATATTCACCCCCTTTTCTCCATAGGGTTGTGTATAGATGTGTGCTGGTGGCCAGTATAGATGGTCTAGTATGAGTTGGATCATGTCTGCAATGGGGTGGTTGTAAAAACCCCACTGCATGTACTGATGCTCATTGCACCTTTGCCATTGCTGTCGATGTTGTCAGCGGTGGCTGTTGTGGTGGCATTGTTACTATTGCGGTTACTGTTGGTGCTGTGGTTGTTGTCATCTGATGCCTGGTGGTAGGTGCCGTTGTTTTGTTTTGTGGCTTTGTTCTGTGTGGTTGTTTTGGTCAGTTGTCATCATGGTCGGTGTAGTTGTTGTAGCGGCCCTTGGTGGTGTCTCTATTAGTGGTGAGAGTACAGGAGCCACTCGTGTGTTTGTTAGTTTAGCAATGGCCACTGTGAGTTCCGTTTGTATGTCTTCTTTAGGAGGGTCAGCTGATTTAGTGCTCCTTTCCTTTTTGTCTGTCTTAGTTTTTTGCAAGTCTGTTTCCTGGTGGGTTTTTTTGTTTGTTGTCGTCGACGTAGTTTGTAGTTTGTGTCTCCCTGTTTCCTGAAGTGGTGGTGGAAGTTTGGGTCTTGCTTTCCAAGGTGGTGGTCGGGGTTTGGGTAAAAGCCCATCTTGTTTCTTCTTTGTCCGTCTGTGTAGAGCGTTTTTTTGTTGCCATCAGCAGTTTCCAAATTATGCTGGTCTGTGTTTCTCTGTCCTTTGTTGTGGTGTTGGACTTCGCATTTTAGGTGATTTTGTAATGTGTGGTGGAGATTTATAGCACTTGCGATCGCGAGCTGAATTGTAGTGCTATCCTCTACTGTTCTGGTGTTGAAAAGGGTCCATAGCAGATGAGAAAAACTGTTTATATATGTCTTCGTTTACGTTTTCAAGGGCGCGGGTGAAGTTGAAGGGGGAGAATATTTCTATGTCCCCTCCACTTTCAGGTTGCCAGTGGATTTCACAGTTATATTTTGTCCAGCTGTCTCCATATATTTCTTTCAGATTGAGTATTTTTCACTCCTCTCGTCCTCCAGTTGGCAAAGTTTGGATATGCACTCTGGGTGGAAAAAGAAGGCGCCATCTACCTCTCCTTCTGGTAAAAAAGATTTTAAACTGTCACTTGATAGAGTGGGTAGTAGAGGCGTCTTTGCCTGCCATGAAAAGGGCTGAGGCTTGGTGCTGGCTCGTCTGGTGTGGTGTTTAGACATGTCACTCATCCCGGTGGTCCGATGGAATTGGTGGATGTGAGTGCGGTTCGATTTTATTTTGCTGGCACTCTCCTGAGGACGCAGGAAGCCTTTTATCTGGGATATTATCAGCTTTGGTGGTCCCCTGGAGGGTGTTACGTGTCCAGTTTTTATTTATAGACCCTGCTTAGGAATTTATAGAAACTTTAATTTAAATTAAACTTTAGTTAAATTAATTTCTTCTCTCCAACCTAAACAGACTGGTTGCTCAAATTTATCTTTCGTCTATGTTAAAAATGCGTCCTTGTAGTCAAGACAACAGATTTACGAACTGATAAATTTGCGTACAATAGCCGGCTTGGAAACCGTTAAAACTCTCTTAAATTAATATGCATTCAAAACGTTACATTTAGCTCAATCGTCCCCCATCCAAACCACGATTAGGTCTACATGCATAAGAATCACTACGAAAGAGGTTTTAACAAATTAGATATGAATTTAATAATTAACATATAACAATAACAATTATTATGAAGGCATGGTTCCAGATTTAAACAATGGCAATTATCTCAGTGCTCTATTGGTATGCTAGAGTTTATGTTACAAGAAAGTTTTTGTTTGCACAATATTGTCTTTGCTTCAGTAGTACAGAGTGGTACTCATCTGCTCAGTAAGTCATGGATGCCACATGGTCTAAGGCCGGTTTGGTCCAATCCACATCATCCCGATATGTTCGCTGGTATTGCCGATAGTGTCAGTAACCAACCGTCTCTCAGTTGTACACTAAGGGGGTACTTGGCGACATATCATTAACAATGGCGGCACGGCGCTTGCATCATCGTCTGACCAAGGTTAATTACAAGGCATGCTCCATGTAGAATGTAGGGGCAAAGAATATGCAGACATGTAAGTCGACATATGAAGAGAACGACGAAAAGACAAAGCCCGCTCTGGAATAAGATTTAATTTCTATGAGCGATTTGCTTTTACGTTTGCAATTCCGAAGCACTTGATCGATAATAAATGCTCAGAGTTTAAATCTTTGACTATGGTGTCTTTTACAATATAATTATATTTAAAAGATTCAATACGGTCCACATGTGTGTTACTTCTAACATTACATGAACGTATGAATTTCCAAACATTTATAGCATTAAAAATGGAATTCATACAAGGAGATAAAATTATAATTCAAATCAAGCATGAGCGCTTTACAAATTAACATTGAAATCACACACAAGAAAAATTCGCAACGTGCTCTGACGTTCCTGCAGCACAAGAGAATTAAGATTTATACAAATTAAAAGATAAAGGTTGCAGTTAATTTATATGCAATGAACTTTTAGATTTTTGTCATTCCTTATCGAACCATGTACATTCGGAGAGAATTACAATAATCCTGCACAGAATGCATACATCAATTCATATACAAAAATACAATTAGCAAATGCAATAATATTATAAGAAGTAGACGTGTTACTTTCTCAATATTAGCTTACTACAAGACACGGGCTTCTTTCTCTCTTCCGACTCAGCAATATCGGCGACTAGCAAGTAAGCTGGTGTGTGTGTCCGGCCGGTCTGTGTGCGAGTGAGGAGTTACCACGTTTTTGGTGTATTTAACTAAGTGTACGAATGTGTCACGTGACTAGATCACGAGGTATGCTTGTTGATTCGAACTTTCTTGACTATCGTCTAAAGTTGCATAACATAGGTGAACTCTCTGTTGTTCCCTCATACTGGTGTACGGCGGGAAAGATTCTAACAAAGGAACTCATTCGAATATGATTTCGAATTTCCTCAAATGTGGGTCAGAAGTTCGTGACACAGAATTCGGTCAGAACCCGTCACAGAGGGTCTTCCTCTCCTCACTTGTTTCTGGAGAGGGGTGAGGTTGGCTGCTTGGAGATGGTATTGATCTTCATGCCTATAGTGGTTGGGAGGCAGGTGCAGGAGGGTGGTGGTTGTGGTGGAAGACTCTTGTAGCAGTCGCCATGCGGAGTAGTGGCTAGCTGTAGAGCACTGGAGGAGGATATTTTTTAAAAATTATATATATATTTTCTTTCATAAGCCTGCCTCTTATGTGGGGGAGGGGGAGTTGGTTGCAGGTGAATGTGGATTGTAATCAGGTTTCCTGTCTGCTTCTGTAGCTGTATTTGTTCTTGTGAGAAGGTGTGGTTGTTGTTGGTATATTATTTTTTTGGGTTTTTTTTGTTAAATTTTTAAATATCTATCAAATATTAGTGTGGGTGGACAAATGTGTAGGTAAAAAAATGAAAAAATAAAAAAAATGTGATGGTGATAGTGTGTGATTGTGACTCTTTACTCCCCTGTCGGTGACAGCAGTCATATTTGATATGGAGTTAGTGTGTGATTTAATTTTAATTTTAATTTTAAAGGAGGTGGAGTGTGTTAGTTTGTTTCAGGAATTGGATGAGCGCTGATTGTACAAATTCTGCTTGTTGTTTAGGTGGGAAGAGTAACGTTTGTGAGGTGAATGGTATCTGTCTTTGATTTCTTTTGTTAGTGTGTTTCTATGCATTTGATGGGCTAGGCAGTCTATTAAGAAGTGTTCTATGGTGTTGTCTGTTCTGCACTGGGTGCAGGAAAGGGGTTGCATGTTTGGTTGGTGTGTGTAACAGGTTGAGTTTTGTCTAAGTCTATTTATTGCCTTTTCGTGTGTTGTGTTTTTAGTTTTGTATGGTGTGGAGGGGAGGCGACTGTTTGTAGTGGGAGTTTATCAGTGAGGTTGTTTCTGAAGGGGGATGATGAGTTGTTCACCTTTGGTTGTGCCATATTTGGTTGCCCCTTTGTCAGCTTGTTCATTGCCTGTTATGTTGCAGTGGCTTGGGATCCACATGAGTGTTGTTATGATGCGTTTAGTCTGTAGTGCTTAGAGTAGGTTGTGAATTTTGTCTGTGATGTATTTTCTTGAAGTGTTGAAAGGGTCACTGATACAGTTTATAGATGAGAGTGAACCTGTGAGTATGAGTAAGTTATTGTTGGGGGGGGGAGGGATGTGGAGGATATAGTTTAATGCTTGGTGGATAGCGACGAGCTCTGTTGTGAGGATGGAGTGATTCTGGTCGAGTTTCTATGTGTGAGTGCCTGTGTCTGTGTGTATTGCTGCTCCTGTGCCTAGTTGTTGTTTAGATACGTCAGTGTATATTGTGAGGTGTTCCTTGTAGCATCTGTTTATGTGTTCTAGCACTTCCTGTTTGAGTGCGGGGTGGTTAACTTTTTGGAAGGGTATTTGAGTAAGGTTAGGTCAGTAGTAGGAGGGGTAATTGTCCAGGGGTGCGGGGGAGGAGTCTGGTGTTGGGGTGGGTTCAAGATAGAGATTGTCTAATTTGTGTATTTTTATAAGTGTTTTGGTGAGTTTGTATGGGGTTTGTCTGTTTTCATCACAACTTTTGCAGTGTTTTAGTTGTCTTTGTTTTGTTTTTCCTCTATACCCGCTTTTGTCCCATTTGGTAATATTTAAGTGTGTATTCGTTGGTAGTGCGTTTCCATGTATTGCTCTATTTGCCCATAGTTTGAGTATCTGTTTGTTTCTTCTTTTATCATGGGGAGGTGTCCTGTTTCCTTGTAAATTTCTGATAGTTTTGTGCTTGGTAGTGCATGGAGGGACAGTCTTAGTGCTTAGTTTTCAATTTTTTGTGTTTTTAATTTTGGGGTTGTTTGTGGCAGTGTATGTTGGACTTGCATAGTCTGCAACTGAATAAATGAGTGCTTTGGTGGCCAGTAGTAGAGTTTGTGTATCTGCTCCCTACCCCCTCCCTTTCGTTGATTTGAGGATATTTAGTGTTTTATTTAGTCTCTTTGTTACATCTGTAATGTGTTGGTTAATGTAATGTTTTCATCAAATGTGATGCCTAGGAATTTGTGCGTGGTGGTAAAGTAATGGGAGTGTTCTGGAGTGAGAGTTTGGGGTAGAATTTTAGTTTGGGGGGTTGAGAAATCTATTGCCCTGGTTTTATCTGGGACTAGGTCTGGTCCCCAGGTGTCTGTCCATATTTCTAAGTTCTTTAGTGCTGTGTTTATGTTTTCTGTGAGTTTTCCTGGGTTTCTGTGTGCAGCATATAATGATGAATCGTCTGCAAACTGGGTTAGTTGTGTTTGTTTTTGCGATTATGGTGTCGAGGTCACAGGTAGCTATGTTGAAGAGGGTGGGGCTTAAGAAGCTGCCCTTGGGGGTGCCGTGCTTTGTATGGCGTGTTGTGGATTTCAGTGATAAGTATTGGATTTGGAAGGTGCGGTGTTGTAGAAAGTTTTTAATGTATATTGTAATATTTTCCCTGTGATGCCCAGGTGTAGTGCTTTGATTAGTATGGGGGGTGGTGGTGGTGCCAAGTTGTGTCGAAGGTTTGAGTAATGCCAATAAATATGGCTAGGGAGTGTTTGTCTGCTATTCTGTCTAACATTACATTGTCAAGTAGTCTGTTAGTAGCGTCTGTAGTTGATCGTTTAGTTCTAAATCCGTGTTGTGATGGAGAAAGTAGGTTGTTTATTTCTAAGTGGTGTGTGATCCTTTTGTTTATTATAGTTTATAAAATTTTTGCTAGGGTGGGGAGGAGTGAGATTGGTCTGCAGGAAGATGTCAGTGTAGGATCCTTGTTGGGTTTTGGGATGGGGATAATGGCGACGTGTTTCCAATGTGGGTCTATGTTTCCTGTATCTAGTATGGCATTGTAAAGCTGTTATGTTTGTAATGAATTTTTCTGGTAGTCTGCGTAAAATTTGGTAGGGGATGTTGTCTGCCTCGGGTGCTGTGTGTTTGTTTTGTTTTTAATTGTATGTGTTACTTCTAGTGTTGTTATTGGGGAATTTATTGGATTGTGGTTTGAGTTTGTTGTTTGTTTGCTGTGGTGTTTTTCTAGTCTTGCTAATTTGTCTGTTAGTGTGTCCAGTTGAGTTAGTTTGCATTTGTCTGTCTTGTTCGATTTTGTTTCAAACTGATCTGCGAGTGCTTCTACTTTTTCTTCTTCTGTCAGGACTATTTTATTGCCTTGAGTTATGCTTAGCGTTGGGATGCGTGTTTTGGGTTTAATGTTCCCCATGATTTTATTAATGTAGGACCAGATGTCCTTGGTTGAGTTGAGGTGTGTTATTTTGTTGCATGTTTTTTATCCAGGCGTCTTTTTTAGCTGTTTTGATGGCTTTGATGTATTTGTCGTGTATGGTTTTGTATTTTATTTTGAGAGAGTCGTTGTTATTGTTGCGTCTATGTGCTCTTAGTGCTTGTTTTCGTTTTATTTTTAGTGTTTTTAATGTTTTGTTCCACAAGGGGGTGGTGGGCAGTTTAGTGTTGTGTTTGGTGAGTGGGAAGGCTGAGTTTGCCGCCTGGGTGATGGCTTCTGTGAAGTCTTTTGCCCAGTTGGTGGTGTTTCAGTCTGTAATAGTGTGTGTGTCTATTTCTTCTAGTTCTTTTATCATTTTCCCCAGTCTCCTTTTGCAAGGTGCCATGTGGGGGGAGAAGGGGGGTATAATATTATCTTCTTGCGTCAGTTTAATTCCTATTGTGAGTAATATTGGGTGATGGTCAGTAGTGTAGTTGTCGTCAATGGTTAGAAATGTAGATTTTAAAGCTAAGAATGTTGCAGTGATGGCTAGGTCTAGGGAATGATTCCAGCGGAGAAGGGGTGCGAGTATTACTAGGTCATTTTCGTCTGTCCAGTTAACCAATGTTTCCCCTTCTCTGTTTTGTCTTCCCTGGGTCCAAATGTCGTGTTGCGCATTGAAGTCGCCTATTATTATCTGATTTGGGTAGAGTTTTATGCTGTTTAGTATATCTGTGGATAGTGACTGGTGGTGGTGGTGTGGAAATTTGTTATGTTTATTTATGTTTTGTTATCTTTTACTGTGAATGTTAAATGTGAGGTTGTTTCTTCTTTAGAGTAATGTTTTATCTTGTTTTTAATTAGTGTTGCTAGGTCTCTGGCGGGGTTTTGAATATTGGATCAGTTTGCGTTGTCGAGTAGTTTGTCATAGTTATTATTTTGTTTTTGGGGTGTTTTTGTTTCTTGTAGGCAGATTATGTCAGGGTTGTGGTCTAGTATGAGTTGAGTTAAGTGGTGTAGTTTATTTTTAGACTGTTGCAGTTCCAAGAGATGATTGTTAACAGTTTAAGGTTTTGTGTCTGTTCCATTTTCATTTTTGTTTGTTTTACTATGTTGGGAGTATTTGGTGTATGTATTTATCTTGATTTTTTATCCTTGTGAAAGACGGCAATAATTGAAAGATACAGCGTTTTGGCAAGGGATAAAGTGTTGAAGTGTATCCTTACTAAGGATAGGGAGGAGGGTTTTACGGATAGAGGGAGGTTTGTGTTCGCTACCTTTTGAGGGGTTTGAGGGGGTGTAAGGGGGGCGGCTAATGAGTTTAGTGCGGTGTGTTGTGCGTATGTGTGTCCTTCCCTATGGGTGGATGTGGGGAGGATGGTTTTGCGGGTAAAGGGGAAAAGTGTTGAGGTGTGTCCTTCCCTAAGAGTAGGGGTAGGGAGGATAGTTTTACGGATAGGGGGGGGGTTATGTTCGCTACCTTTTGAGGGGTTTGAGGGGATGTAAGGGGGGTGCTAGTGGGTTTGTTGTGTGTAAGTGGCAGATTGATTGTTTGTTTCCCTAGTCGTATTTGTGTTGAAAGTGGTGGTGGTGGGGTTACTGGGGAGTGAGTTGGTGTTGGGTAATTCGTGTTTAGTTGTGGAGGGAGGTTGGTCTTTGTTTATGGTGGAGGGTGCTTGTTCAGAGTTTGGTTTATATTTGTTACTTGCGTTGTTATTTGCTTGTTCAGAGTTTGGTTTATATTTGTTACTTGCGTTGTTATTTGCGTGTCTGCGGAACGATGGTATAAGTTGTTCCTGTGAAGGTTGGGTGTTTTTGAGAGTTGTCTGAGTGGGTACCTCTAAGTTTGGAGTCGGGGATAGGGGAGAGGCGGGGGTGGGTTGGGTTTGTTCTTGTGTGGTGGTGTGGTTTGTGGGTGATTTAATGGGACTGACTGGATCAAATGAAATGTTGTCAATATAAATGGAGATTTCCGATTCGAGGGATGTGTCGTTAAAGGGATGTGTGTCTGTTTTTTCAGGGATCGATGTGTGTTTTTGTCTGTGTGGACTTGTTGGAGGGGGGTGGTGATTGATGTGAGTGAAGATGGAGGAGGTCTAGAGGTAATTGTGTGTGTTTTGTGGTTGTTTGTTTGGGTGGCCCAGACTGGGGCAGGAGGGGGGTTGACTGATTTGTTTTTTAGTAGGTGATAGTAATGACTTGTGATGGCTGAGCAGTGTATGCTTTGGCCTGTCTGGGTTCTTTCCCGCATCTAGTGCACTTTTTGTTTTTGGTGGTTTGTTTTGTAGTGGGCAGTCTTGGTGAATATGCGGATTTGGGCAAAAAAGGACATATTGTTTCTATCACGCATTCCTCTGTGTTGTGCCCTATTTTGAGACAGTTGTTGCATAAGAGGAATGGTGTTGTGTGTAATTGCTGTCCTGCAGTGTAGTATATTGAGGTGGGTGGGTGATGGTTGGTGGTGTGTATGATAGTGATGTGTTCATTAGTCTTTTAATTTTGGTGATGGTGAGTGGGGGGTTTGTATTAGCTAGGGTAGTTTCTAATTCTTTTGTAATTTTTTCTTCTTCTTGCTGTGTGTATGTTTTGTGAGCGAGTTGTGGAATGTGGGTGACTATGGTGAATTGCTCTTTGGATGCCTAAGTTGGTGCTCCACCGGTACGTTTAAGATAGAATTTATTAGTGGGTGGTTGTGTGTCGAGTAAATGTAGTGTGTGTGTCGGTGCGATTCGTAGGTGATGATCGCTTGTGTGTTTTGCTGCTTGTCGGCGTGTCTGGTCGGTAGAGGTGGGCTTTAGTCCGGGGTTCCGTTGACTAAGTCGCTGTTGTAGTTGTCGCCATTGTTGTATTGGCGGGTGAGGGGGTTTACAGAGCCCAGACTAATACCACACCAAGTCTGTTCTTAGTGTGTATATGTGCCCGGGATGTTCATCCCCCCCCCACCTGTAATTTTCACCAGTGTTGTTGTTGTTGTTGTTGGCACTGTTGTTGTTGATGTCCCCGGTATCCGTTGGGCTGTATGTAGGTGGGTGTTGGCGGCCAGTATAGATGGTCAAGCATTAGTTGAATTAGATCCGCAATGGGGTGGTTATAATATCCCCACTGCATGTGATGTTGTTCCCTGTGCTGCCACCGTTGTTGTGGATTCCGTTGTTGTGGCTGTAGTAGATGATACTGTTGTTGTGGTCCGATGTGTTGTGGCGGGCGCCTTCATTTTGATTTGGGGCTCCGTTCTGTAGTTTTTCCTTGTGTGTCTGTTGTGGTTGTCGTTGTTGTTGCAGTCCCTGATGGTGTCTCTGGCTGTGGATTGCTGGCAGTTGGTGTAGTCGTTGTTGTTTCTTGTGGTGTAGTTGGAGCGTTGTCGACTTCTGTTTCGGTCTGTGCATCAGTTGTCTTCACTTCTTTTTCTGTTTGTATTTTTCTTTCTTGCGTCTTCATATGTACCTTATGTGTGCTGGAGATTTTTTGGCGTTTCTTCTTATTTTCGGTGGTAGTTGTTTTAATTTCTTTTTCTTTGCTGGTAGAGCTTGTAGTCTGAGTTTCCTTAGTATCTGTTGTGGGTTTTGGAGTTTGCGAGAATGCCTGTCTGATTTCTTGTTTTGCTGTTTGAGTTGAATTAACTTTGGACGTAGGTGGAATTTTCCAGATGATGTTGGTATTTATTCCCTGTTCAGTTGTAGTGGCTTGTAGAGTTTGGGTGGAAACGTGGCTTTTTCCTTCAAAGACTGTTTGAGTTGTGCCGTCTTCCTGTGTGGGTTTTCGCGTTGTTTTCTCCTTTTCCGTTTGTGAAGAGCGTGTTTTTGTTGTCGGCGTTATTTTCCAGATGATGTCTGTCTGTGTTTCACAGTCTGTTGATGTAGTTTTTTCCGGTTGTCTTGTCAGGTGTTTGTTTAAAATCTTGTGGAGACCAATTGCGGTTAAGATGGCTTATTGTCTAGTTGTAAGTTCATCTTCCGTTTTTGTGTGGAAGAGGGTCAACAGCAAATTAGTGAACGCATTTTTTAGTTCAACGTTTTCAGTTTCTAGTATGAAGATGAAGGGGGTAACTTTTCGCATGCCCCCATTTTCGGATGGTGTGCTGATTTCACAGCAGTATTTTGTCCAGTCTTCTCCTTTGTACTTCTTAATATTTGCACCTCTTCAAGCCTCTTTTGCCGTATCTGTCTCATCTGGGCTATGCGCTCATTCGTGAAACAGAAAGGGCCATTCGCATCTTCTGTGACTGGCTCAGAATCGCGTAAAATGTCACTTGATGGAGTGGGCAGTAGTGGCGTTTTTGCCAGCCCTGAAAAGGGCTGAGGCTTGGTGCTGACTTGTCTGGTGTGGCGCTTTGACATCACTCTCCTCCCGACGGTCCGATGGATGGAGTGCGTTCGTCGGTGGTCCGAAGCGAAGTTCGTGTGGTGTGATTGTGGTTCGTTGTTGTTGAATGTGGGGAACGCTTCCGGCTTCCGCCGCTTTCGCGTTTGGAGAGGGGGGAGAGGGAGGGGGGTGCCTTTCTGCTGCTGCGTGTGTCCGTTGAGAAAACATGTTTGGCCGGCAAAGGCGGACTCCAAATCCGGTGATCCGTGGGTTGAAGTCGATGTTGTTGTTCCTGGCGGTGGCGTTGATGTTGTTGCCGTTTCTGGTGTTATGGTGAGGGGGGGTGTCTTACAGAGCCCAGGCTAGTAACACACCAGATCTATACCCAGTGCGTACATGTGCCCGGGTTGTTCGACTTCCCGACCTCCTCACTGGTGGCGTCGTTGTTGTTGTTGTCGTGGCTGTCCCCGGTGTCCGTTGGGATGCCTGAAGGTGGGCGCTGGCGGCCAGTACAGCTGGTCGAGTAGCAGTTGGATTAAATCGGCCATTGGATGGTTAAAATAACCCCAAGAGGGGTACTGTTGTTCCTGGTACAGGCAGTGTTGCTGTTGTTGCTGCTGCTGCTGTCCGCGATGTTGTTGAGGGCGCTGTTGTTGCCTCCGAATATGTGGTGGCGGGCGCCGTCTTTTTTTCTTTTCGCCCTGTTCTGATGTTGTTGTTGGTGGTGTGGGCTGGCATTCTGATGTTGTGTTGTTGTTGTCGTTGTCACCGTTGTTGGTGGTCGAGGCTGCGTCGCTGGTATAGGTGAGAGGGGTACGGCCTCGAGCTCCCTTGAAACCTGGTCCAGTATGGTATCAAATTCATTCGGTTGTTGATGTTCTTTCGTTCGGAAGTTTGTTTGTATTTCTTTTTCATTCGTCTCAGTGTTATTTGTCTGAGTATTAGCGGCTTTAAGATGTATTTTTTTTTCCTTCTTTGCCTCTGTTTGTATTTTTTTTCCTCAGTTGTGGTCCTTCGGGTTTGCGTTTTCTTTTATTCCGTCATTGACACTGGTGTCTGAGAAAATGCCGTTTTGCCCTATCTTTTTCCTTTTCCTTCATAGTCTGTGTGGAGTTAATTTTGGTCTTTGGCGGAATTTTCCAGACTATGTGTGTATTTGTTTCATTATCGCACGTGTCGACTAGTGCTGTTTACAGTTTCGTTTTCCGCTGTTCTTGTATTTCTTCTCGAATGGCTCCAATGCTGGTGTATTTCAAAAGCTTCACGTATACCACGTTCATTTTTGGTGCAGAATAAACCCCACAGTAGCCTTCGATATGGAAGTTTTATGCAGTCGATTTCGTCGTCGAGTGACAGGCAACGAGAAGATAGCCATAGTATGTATTCTCCGCGTTCTTTTGAATTAATGGTGATCTCCATGGCTCTGGAGTGATTCTTGATTACGCGTTGTTCACCCGGCCCTGAAAAGGGCAAAGGGCTAATGTCTACTTGTTCCTCCGTCCCTGAAAGGGGCAGGGTAGTAGAGTCGATAGTCGATCGGGTGGAGCGTGTTTCCATGTTGAGTTCGAACGTGCTTCTCCGTCGGTGGTCCGATGCGAAGTGTGAAAAAAAAAGGATTGTGGTTCGATGTTGTTGTTGTTGTCACGTTAACTTCACTCCTGGTTGAGCGTGGTTTAAGGCTTTCATCAGAGATGTTCTCACCTTTGGAGGTGCTCCACCAGGGCTTCGCATCCTTCACTTTTTTCAAGGTTGCGGGCATGCCGTCGTGTTCGTCATTGTTATGCTTTGGGTGATTTTTAGACGTTTGTGCGATGTACAATTTTTTTTTTTAATTTTATTTTTTTTTAATTTTTTTTTTTAAAGTTAGACTCTGTCTTAGTCCTCTTTTCAGAGCCACTCCAGCGCTGTCGGTGTTTTGTTTTTTTTGGTGCTGGGAAAAAAAACCAAAAACCAAAAACAAAAAACAAAACAAAACAAAAATATCCAGTAATTGCCGGTGTCTGTCCGTGGCTGACTGGTCTGTGTGTACTTCTACAGAGCATAAGGGACCTCTCACCGAGTTTCAGACTCTGACAATTTCTTCCCCCGTGATGTAGTCGTACTCCGGGAAAAAAAAAATCCACCCCAGAAATGAATGAATGAAAACTATATTTAATACCGTTTCCCTCTGTGGTGTGTTGTTTCACTGTATTTAGTCCGCCATCGGTTTCCGTTCTGGGGGCGTCCAGGGTGCCTTGGCAGCTGGTGTAGTTGGTTGTAGGTGTTGAACAGCCACCATAAGAATTCGGCGGGTGGCAACCGGTCTCTGTCGTTGTGGTTGTGTTCCTAATATTCCCGGTTTCTTTTTTCTAATTTTTGCTGTACTCTGATCCACTTAGGAGGGCGGTTTCTTTTTTTTCTCTTTTCTGTCTGCGTCGTGGCGGCGAATGTTTGATTTTTTTCCATGACGTTGTCTGTATTACTATCGGCATCCTTTCTTGATGTAGGCTCTGTTTTTGTCTCCTTGTCTTTTGTCTCTGTCCTTGTTTGAGTGTCCTTAGTAGACGCCTCATTTTTTTCCGTTTGCGTGTGGGCAGTCGTGAGTGTTGTCTTCTTTGTTTTCTTATTTTCGCAGTGTTTTGTCGTCTGTGTTTCTTTTGTTGTCTTCTCGTCCGTCTCAGTTTGTGTTTCTTTAGCTTTGGTGCTTCGCGGCGGTGGGGTTTGTGTGTTTTGCGTACACGTCCAGGTCTTAGTCTTGTGTGTTTCTTTTTTCATTGCGCCCATGTTGCCGTAGTACTGTATTATCTCATAGGAGGCGGCTTTGGCTTCGACGCTGGCCATTTTTCGGTTCAGATATTGTCCTTGTAGGGATTGAAGAGTGTTGTCTATCGCTCTGTATAATTCTGATGGTCTTATTAAAATTAAGAAGTCTTCTCTCTTGATGGTTGTTTCGATTTCTTGCACGTGGTGCAGCTTGTCTTTGTGCAGTTGTATAAGTGGTGATTGGAAAAGCCGTCCTTGTCTTTGTGCAGTTGTATAAGTGGTGATTGGAAAAGCCGTCCTTGTCTTTGTGCAGTTGTATAAGTGGTGATTGGAAAAGCCGTCTTTGTCCGGTACTTCGTAGCGCGATTGCCTTGTAGTGGGAAGCATTGTTATGAGCAAAAAACGCGTCTTTCTCCGTCGGTGGTCCGTGACGAAGTGTGTGTGTCAGTGATTGTGGAGTGGTGATTGTGGTTCGATCCCATACCTCACTATTTATACACTCTATGCCGTCTATGGGTTCGAAGGGTATGCGCGCTGGAAAATTCTTGGCGCGAAAGCAACATGTCAGCCTCAGGCTAAGACTGAGTTGTCTGAATAGTCACGGTTGACTGCGCAAATACTAAAGAAAGGGTGAACTCGTTACTAAAATTATATCCGAATTACGCAAGAATCACTGACCTCTATCGATAACTCCCCTTATTCTTGATATAGGTCAGAGTTGTTTGTTTCAAACTCATCACACTGAGATTTGAAATGGCGAAATTTTAAATTAAAATTACAAGAATAAAGAATTAATTAAAATATTGATTAAATTAATTAATTAAGTGCATTAATTTGCATTTTTCTGTCGCAAATAGTTTTATATTCATTTATAGCGCATTCCCCAGAAATATGTCAGATAAAATACTTTATATGAAATGTAAAGATAATACATGTCGTTTAAATGTTTGTTAGTAGTATGTAACATATTTATATTCAAAGACTATCTTGTATAATGAAATACAGTGCAATATAATTATTATTAGCTTTATTCCTGTCGCTATTAATTAAGAATAAAAATAGACACATGCACATATATATGTACGTGTTGTTTGCTAATGAGATAAGTGCATTACCCTTCTTTTGTATGCATCTGAATAATGATATATATATTTTTGCTCTCTTTCTTCATTCTTATGTGCATTTTAAGTGTTACCTGGTGAACAAGATTTATTTCTCACTAAACTTATGAAAGACGGTTTCCTGATCACTTGTGGCATCCAGGTGACTAACTTGACCTCCTACAGTCTCACAAACCCTCAAACAACAATCAACCGTGGAGCGATAGATTACCCTCCATGTCCCATTTCGCCAAAAGCCAAGGGAATTCTTGTAAGGCATTTTTCTTCCTAAAGTTACTAGACAATTTATAGGCATACTAATTCGTGATATACAAAAGCAAATAATGCACAAAAGGTTTAATTTAATCAGTCTTTTGAAAATGCACATACAGATACAATTATACACATTTATAATACTATATATAGTATGACTAATACTTTATATAACATTTACATTTAATGATATATGGGCGTATTTCGGGGAGGGGGTGTCTGTAAAAGCACACTCTCAGTCACACATACACATACGAAAAAAGTGAAACAACCCTAGCATACAGACATTCATATACACATATGAGGGGAATAAAATGGGTATGAACGCATGCTTGTGTATATGTTTAATGTATAGTTCCAATATGAATACATTTTACTGCACTAGAAATAGTTAGTAGAAAATCTTTTAGTGTCAGTTTAAGTTGGTCGAACATAATGAGCGAGGGTTTAGGGTGGTACTAGGGAAGATCGATAACTAAACACCGTAGTCTTATTCCAACTTCCAGCACCATTCGTGGGATTTGGCTCAAAGCAAATAATTTTTCTAGTTATTTACATCACATTTCGGTTATTTCGTTTGCTTTAGTCCAATTTGTCCTATTCAATATGTACTTGTACCCTTTGACTCTTCGATTTTTATGTAATTTTGTTTATTGTAGTATATTCAATATTATTAAAATAAATGTTATTATTATTTATAATAAACTTGCAGATATACCTGGCGATGCCCGAGTTTAAAAAAATCACAACTGAATATTTATTGTATACAGTCTAAATCATACATGGCAGAAACAGATATAAAGCTGTTATTGCCTGCCTGAAAAAAAATAACTATAATTGTAATAGCTGATGACGTGTTGAGTAAATGTGTACAGCCCACAGAGACATGGCAGACTATGGTAGTTTTATTTATTGAACAAATATGTCTTACTAAAAAATAAACGCTATGGGTCGATGCTTTCCAGTTGAGGCAGTTTTATTTGATGACTCAATAGCAGTAGCATTGATGTGCCAGCGCAAACGACTTCATGAGTAATCACTTAATACTCGCCTGATGAACTATAGGTCGTTTATGTGACGCTTATGGCAAACACTGAATGGGAGGTCTGTGGGCGGTGATGTATAACAGATTATGGCATATAAGTGTCCCCCTTCCATCCCACAACCTTTGGCAAGACTATTGACCAGGCATATTTTATTCACATATATTTATTTGACCCAATAAAATTATCATCATCTGCCTTATGCATATCTGACCAGTCTGATTACCCATAGGGGAACATCACTCATATAACAAAATGTCTCAATCTAAACTATAAATCTACTAAAATATCATCTACCAAATGTACTAACAAAAGTCTGCTCTTTGAAAAATGAGTTTATTCCATGTGCAAAATGTCTAGAAGCCACCTCCACCATCAAATGCCTCTCCCATTCACATCCATAAACATGCAATTTTGTGGCCAGAGTTCTTTTGCCATGGAACAGTTTCCTGGGCTATGCCACATAATGCCTTATGCAGCCCCTTGATCAGCCTGCTTTTATATATAAGGGGTTACCACTGAATGAAATGAAATACATTCTTCTTGAGTTGTTTTATTTGAGTGAAAACTTGTTCATCAGGCGAATATTAAATGATTGATTGCTCTTAGATCAACAAATAAAACTGCTCAGGCCCAAAATAATCATTCCATATATTGAAGAAATGTCAGTCATTTATTATTAGAAAGATATATATTTATGCAACAAATAAAATTCCATCTCCCTCCATGTCTGCTTCACACTGTGAAAACGAAATATTAACTCAACATGGCTATTAAAAGATCACTTATGATTTCTTTTACTCATGCAATGTTGGGTATATCTGTTTGTTATAGATCATCCGTGGTGGAATATATTTACCTCTACATATTTCTAAATTGAATTGTTATATAGACTGTTAAATGTCAAAGTGACCCAACCTTGGGTACTGCTTGAGCTGATATTTTTAAGTATCAAAGTTGGAAGTAAACAGCTCTGGTAAAGAATGCTAGACTTGCTGATGTGTTCTAAACTGGCTTTAGGTGGATGGTTAGTTTTTATTATCCAATGATTAAGATTTATAAGAACGAGACCAACCAATGGGCTGAGATCAAAAGTTTACCTGAAGTAAAGAATTCTATTGTCTAATCACTTTGAATTTGCTGTTAAGAAGTCCAGTTATTAAAGGTGGCCGTTAGCTTAATGGTGAGTTAACTGACTGATTGAGATAGAATGGACTTAGAAAAATTTCGTGCATTTTGCTATTGATATATTATACATTTGTTTTATAAAGAGATGTGTTTTGGGAGTAGACTATTATTTCTACAAATTGTGAACTATGTTTCTTGTATGTAGTATGCTAAACACTTGACATTGTTTCTAGTGAAACTGGTCATAAACTATTATGTTGTATTTATTTTGCTGTGTGCATGTATCCGGCTAATAAATACCCTTACAGGAAACTGTAAGTCGAGACTTAATGTAAGAAAGAATGGAGTTAGAGGATGAATAAACTGGAAACTTAATGTTTGTTTCCTCATTATATTTTACAGGGAAGAAGTAGACATTTGTTGTTTTCACCAGAATTATTCGGTTTACTGATTAATAAACTGCTATGACCATGGGGGATGTGAGAAGTATCTACCCCCAGTGAGTAAGTGTAAGGAAATCACCACACTCTGTTGATGTATGGTGGCAAAGTATGCTCTGCTACATCATGGAATTTCTGGCTTCAACACTCAAGCATCTTATTTCAAACATGTGTAGAAATAATAGTCTACTCACATAATACATCTTACGTAGAACACAAGTATAATATAACGATAGCAAAAATGCAATTAAGGTCCATTCTTTCGCAATCAGTTAGTTAACTCACCAACAAGCTAATGACCGCCTTTCAAGACGGATTTCTTTGCCACTTCAAATACAAATGATTAGAGAATAGAATTCTCTGAAAAGGTCAAGTTTTATTTCAGCTCATTGGCTGGTCTCGTTCTCGTAAATCATAAGCATTGGATAATAAAAACTACTCACCCAGTTGGGATGGTTTGCATTACATCAGCAAGTTCTAGCATATTCTCAACTCGGGTGTTTAAAAAATACCATTATAAGGAATGCCCAAGGTCGAATTACTCTGAAAATTTAACAATTTATACAACAATTAAATTTTAAAATTGTGATAGGCAAATTTACTCCACCACAATTGGTATTTATCTACTGCTGAGCAACCATTGACCCCAAATCAATCCTTAATATTTGCATTCTTAGGTTGGTCGGAAAACATCAAATTCTGCAACAGGTACCAGTGGTGTCGTGTCTTGGAATATTGAAGGAAAGAAACGTCGTCTCGTCTTAATGTGGTGCGTGCCATTTGACAACAATATATACAGTAACTGGATGGCTGTGGGGCTGACCAAAGAAACATCTGAACATCGTAAACAGTGGTATGACCAAATGTATTATAACGACCCAGGAGATAATCTGTCATTCAAACGTAAAAAATTTCGTTGGGATACCAATGAAGTCGATATTAGCGATGACAATTTTACAGTGTCTGGGACTATGGGAACAGGACACAAAGCCGAAGTTAAAGTAATTATTAAAGAAAAATAACGTTACTCTATATAGCTTATTAATAAAATCGCTCTTATATTATTGTAGTCAACAGTAGGAAGGCTTGGTTTTTACATCTTTATGAAATGAACAAATTGCTTTACACGTATTTACAAAAATAGTTTTAAAAACTGTATAGAAATAATAGATTGTAATATGCGCAAAGAGCAAATGTACTACCACCACTACCATCGTAACAACAACAATTCTACTACTATTACTACCACTATACAAATAATAATAATAAAGTCTGGAATCTATCTATTGCCACAAAAAAAGCGCGATTGGACAATTATCTATCATCAATAATTATACACTAACATGCGCACTCACTCATACACAATATAATCAAAATAGTTTCATTGAATGTAAAGTTATGACTGTCTACATATAGCTACACATGTTAACAGTTTAATGTAACAAACAGAAATGATATTCTTGCCACACTCGAAATCTGACCATCATTGAAGTGTGTAACCCTGTTCTGGAATGTTGTCCTGTAGCATGTAACCCTGTTCTGGAATGGTGCCCTGTAGTGTGTAATCCTGTTCTGGAATGATGTCCTGTAGAGGGGATAGCTAATCTACATCGGAAAAGCTTGCATGCAATGTATGATATAATAAATAATATTCATTTATCAATGTGCTCTGGTGCTACAATTAACTAGACTACGTTTGAATCACCTTTCTATTATTGTCACGGCTCTTAGTAATTTCACGTTTTATTCTGCCAAGAACCCCAATGTAACAACCTGCCCTTCAATAATATGAAAAGTAGAAAGATACATAACGAATAGTTTATTAAAAATCAAATTCAAATTATAAACGGAATTATGTATATGACAAGAATAATATGCACAAGAAGCTCTCCGTCTCAATCTTAAATCATACTCTACACACGGCCCATTCACTCAGCTCCCTTATCTTTTAATAAATCTCACACATGCAATTTAAATGAAAATACTTGTAATTTGACTTGTAAAAAAATAATAAATAAGGTAAACACTATTACAGTGAGTGAAAATGCACGAGACATTAGTTGTATTACTTTAACCTTTGCACATTACAATTTAGGTGAGAATTTTCAAAATGGTTATATATTCACTTTGTTCATAGTAATTAATATGCCCAATGTTAATATAATAGTTTTCTGTATTTAGTTGAAATACTTTAGTTTGAATTAATATTTAAAATGTGAAATTACTTTTTCAGATTCCATAATGTTTCCATTATTTTTTTAAAATATTGTACCGATGCTCCACTTTACATATTCCTTTAGTTTGCTTATTCTTAAATAGTTATCTAATTTAAATATAATTACAGAAATCACGTGAACACATAAGAAATATTTAAACATTTGATACATAATTGGCTGCATGGCAACATATTAAATCGCTTAAGTACAAACATTTTTCTAAACTTATTGCATTGTTTTGAACTAAAGTTGTATTTGTATACAGCAATTTACATTTCTCTCTCCTTTCAGTAAGGTTATTTCTAGTTAGAGTCTGTCGTATTTTCTCAAATATATTTATTCATTATTTAGTACAGTAATTATGAATATAATAGTCTTTTTCACAACTACGTCGTTGTTCAATAAAATGAATTTATTATTTATATTTTATTCACGAACATACTTTTTATTTCATTTTGAATAAACAAATCTCTTATTAGAAACAGTGTGCAATGTGTATTCAGTTTTTATATTTATCTGACTGCACGTGTATGGAAGAGTACCGTAGCATTAATGGAATATAATTACCAACAGTCAGCAAGAGAACTGCAAAGTGTTTGACAGTCGTGACTTACGTATTGGAATAAGAACACAGCTCACTAAGGCACTAACAATGGCTTGTTTAATTTGATCAGCTTTTCCTTCTTCACTTCCAGTATTCCGATAAAAAATAATCCATAGGAGTTCTAAGAATAGATTGTTTAGATTTTCGTTGTCGGTCCGAAGTAGAAAGTCATAGGGTGTCCATGTTTTCTCTGTGATGGACCCGTTTTCTTCTACTTTCACCCAAACTAGTGCGCAGTCATCGATTTGCCAGTTGGCGCACTGATAGCGTATTTTTCCTCTGTTCCTCTTTATGAGCAGGTGGGTAAACATCATGAGTGAGTATTCCCATTCTGAATGGACTTTGGGTTGTAAAGTAATCAGCCATAATAAGGGCTTAGGCGCGGTGCTGGCTGTTCCACGGATGCGTCGTCTATCCTTATTGTTTAACACTGATTCAGTTTTAGTAGCAGATGTTGACACTGATTTCTGGAAAGTGTGAAAAAAAAATGACCAACTAATATTAGGCTTTATGGTGGAAAAGGCTGACCAACTACTATTAGGCAATATGAGGAAAAGGTTGACCAACTACTATTAGATCTCATTTGGAAAAGGCTGATTAACTACCATTACGCTTTATGTTGGAGAAGGCTGACAACTATATTAGGCCTTATGTGAAAAAAGGCTGACTATCTAGTATTAGGCCTTATGGTGGAAAAGGCTGACCAATATATTAGGCCTTACGGTGGAAGAGGCTGACAAACTAGGAGTAGTCTAAAGAAAATGTAATGAAAAATAGTACACGAATTTATGTGTACGCTATCAATATTTTCAGAATACAACTAATGAGTGTACCACATAGCATTAGATCAGATAGGTACAGAGTGTAACCTGTCCGCGAGGAAAGATGGAAATCTACCTTTGTCTGCAACTGTATTTGTAACAGTAACATTTTACAAACTATGAATATGAATTTTACAGCAGGCGTTTATAACACTGAGAGAGCAGAACAGTAAGAATACATTTAATGTGGCATACATTAAGGAGTAAACCAGCTCTCCCTAAGAAATATTTACATGACTAAGTAGCATAATATGTAAATATATCACAAATATAATTATGTTAATAGCTTTCCTATAATCACTCATATATTATCTAGTTCATTCAAATAAGGACTGACCATTATAAAATATTAATAAATTAGTAGAAACTGTACGTAACTTGGACTTTATGATGATGCAACACAAGAAATGGATCCCTTCTGCTTGGTACTTATTCATATCTAGTAATATGTCTGCATACATTACTGACTATTATTATCTAGATTCTAGAATACTCACAAAAATGAATCAAAAGCAAACTCATTGATAGAGTTTATATATATATAATATACATATCTTGGCACTAGACTGCCATAGTACCTAAATATTTCATTGATCGATTTATATAGTATGATAGCCATTTTCGAGCCTTTACTGACTGTGATCTGGCACAAAGTACGTTGCTGTAAGTAAAATTAAGATGATGATGAGAAAGTACAGACTAATGTAAATAGTAAAATTAATAATACGGAGGAGATATGCCAGTCTGTCCATTGCCATTACCTCTTCTTGTCTGGAGGACAAAGGTAGGTAAATAACCAATGCAAGGATCACTGAGTTTGTACCTAGGGTTGTGTCATGCCTTCATTTGGCCACTGCTGGTGTTGTTTGGTGTACTATCTTATATTAGTTTGGTTGATGTTTCATCCCTTTGTTGTTCTTGTTGATAATGATGGTAATGATGATTGGTTCTGCCCCAGTTATTTCTGTTGGGTTGATTTTTTGAGTACTTTCTCCAGAAAGGTGGTGAAGGTAGAATTTGCCGGTATCAGTAGATTGGTGGCTGAAATAGTCACATTTATGTTATTCAGTTTAGTTGTCTGTTTTGATGGTGTTGTTTGCTGAATCTTGACTGTAGTGTTCTTGATTCTGTTGTTGTTGCTTTTGTTGTCTTCTGATGTGGAGAGGCCTTTTCTTTTGTTTACTCTCACTCTTAGTTTTAAAAAAATAATTTCTTTGTCTGGTGAAGTTGTTGTTTCACTCTCTCTCAATTTGTGTGTCTGTGGTTTAAGTTTGCATATGAAGTCTTGCAGCCTGTCTGGTGAAGTTGACGGTGGCGACATTAGTTTGGCTTCTGATAATAATTCATTCAATGCCTGTTTTAATTCTGGATTAACTGCAGTAGACATTGTACGGATGGATTCAATGCTTTTCCTTTGAAACGTTTTACGGTGTGTGCTATGGCAACCATTATGTTTTCATGTGTGTTCTGCATAGCAGTTGTTGGCTTGATCTAGGCTTCTGCTTCTTTGGATATCATTATTGGTGAACAAAATATTTTTAACAAATTCTTGCTTCAACTTTATTTATTCAGTAAATATTTTCTTATGTATGTGATACTAAAACCTCTTAAATATTAATGTATCTAGCGATCAATATATATTAAACAAGAAAGGCTAAAATATCTAAGGGAGATAACTATATTCTGCCTTGTACAAACAAACCTTTCTCCAAAATATTATTCTTCATTATTCAGTGTTGCTTTTTAAAACGGGTTTTTATGGTCAATAAAACATTATATTCTTAGGTAGAGTAAATCAGCAATTAAGCATTATAATCTCTAGCAAAATAAAATGTTACCATTTAAAAAATAATTATCAACAACAAACATTAAAAATATTATAATAATGTAGCATTCACTAACATTTTAGTAAATACAAAATCATGGAAAAAATATCTGTGTAACAAAAAAATAAAATTTAAAATACATTTCATTTTAGTTTCTAAATTCTAGGGGTGATGCCGAGATATTCTTAAAATTTGTGAACACGACCAAGGCCATTTTAACAGCAATATAGGCTCACAGGCAAAGCAGTGCACTGGGGCCCCTACCTACACAACCACTCACATGAATAAAAATGTATATAGTTGATAAAATTAAACATATATGCCCCTATGCTCGTGAGGCCCGAGCAACTGCCCAGCATGTCCATGCATTAAGACGGCACTGAACATGACACAAGCACACATACACACATGCATGTACACATACACTCGTTAACAATTTTTATCAAACAGTGTGAGTTGATTGAGGTAAACTCTAGTCAAAAGATGAACATTAATTTGTTGACTCTGCAATGGAAAAACATTTGAAAGTTAATTTACTTGCACAGTAGTGATCATATACATACAACGTCTTTATATAGTGAAGTGTAAACAGGTTGAAAAGAAATCACTAAAAGAAACAACACAATTCTTACAAAGAAGAAATTACTATTGCACAAGTCTATACTACAAATATTTTATACAATTTATGATCCTCATTTTAAAGAACAAGTGAAGAAGAAACTATGTCAAACGTGTGAATAAATCACTAGGTGTTCATGTAACATACAGCAAATTTCATAGTCTAAAGAATTTTGGAGTATAAGCAAATGGAAGAATAATTATCTTTATACAAGATTTTCAGTTTTACCAATGTAAAGCTTCATATCAGAGAGAGACCCCACAGCCACCTTTTGAATGTATCATACTTTACAAAAGCAAAACATCCACTGTCCTAGTGTCACGTGCTAATTGCGTTAAGAATAAATTAAGGGCCTTGACCATATTATAGTCCAGAACAGTTTAGCTACTCTATGTCATCCCACAAAAGTCTTGTGCATCAACGATAACTCTCATTTAATTTACTTTTATTTTCTTTATTTTCTTTCACTTTTACTAAAATAACATTTATAAAAGCTATGGCAAATTGAGGTCTGCAGGGCATTTACGAAAGCTGAGATTCCTAAATTTTACTTTTACTAATATAACATTTATGAAAGCTGTTGGCCAATTAAGCTCTGCCAGTAGACATACACGCATATTCTTAGTAATTAAATTTTGAAGTACAATTAAAAATGTGTGCAAAAGACACGGAATATAGCAAATTGAAGTTTTTATATAAATTATCATATTATAAAGCAGTAATAATTTTAGTTTATATTTACCTAAAGTTTTAAATATTGTTTACTAAAGAAAGAGGTAGGATAACAATGTCAGAGTGTGATGTAAAATAAACAAGAGTATAAATAGAGGGTATAAATCTGAGTGGGATGTGTAAATAAGATATCACCTTTAGTCATTTTGTCTACCGGTATTTCTTTCTGTGTGTGTGGTGTATAGTGTTTCTGTGCACTATTCCTGCCATGTTGCAATGGCATTTATAAATTCTTTGCTCTATAAATGTAGTTTGGTACTTGTTAGCAACAAATAATGTTATCGTTTGTTATAGTCTGTTTTATTTACTGTCACAAATGTATGAAGATACACTATATGTGTGTATCAATAACCACTAGGTGCAAGGAACAGTGATCAAATGTAACTGCCTGTGCCAACAAAAAATATTATTATAAGTTATTAATGTTCAGAGATTAAAATTCAAAATCTCTTCAAGGCAGAGAGTGGATGCTTTCATTCTCTAGCATATATACTTATTAGCAAAGACTCAACTGTCTGAGGCCTAAGAGTGGGTTTTCTTCAGACTCTGGGGTGTATATTTAACAGTAATTTCAGCTTCTGCCTTGAGATATGTCCCCATTCTGCCAGAAACCACAAAGTCTTTATCTGCATACAAAACCATAGAATCATCCCAACAGAATTCTTTTCATGCAAAGGCAAAATGATCTGAACTCTCACTATAGTACATGTCATTGAGACAGGAAGAGTTGGAATCCTTGGATCCTTTGCTGGTCAGTTCCACACCCAGGCAATTACTGTATATGTTGTAGTCAAATGGTACTAACCACATTATAACGAATTGATGATTTGGGCCCTGAGTTTCCAAAGAACAGTGCAGACAAGAAGTTGAGTATCATTTACAAGCAGCCTCTAAAGACAATATGTATAGTACTGAAAGCAACATAAAAGTGAGTTAAGTAACCTTCCATTTTATAGTGAAGATTATTTTCTTTATATTAACCTATGTAATCGAGAATAAAAAGTGCTAAATGTAGGGTTGTTGGCAGGAAGCCACTGGAAAGCCTGCACAAAGCAATGGTTCTCAATTACAAGTGTATCTTATAAATGCAGTAGTCTAATTTAGACCCAAACCATTTTCGTACAGTAAAAATAGGTCTGTAAATACATTTTCACTCTTAGTTTAGTCTCTCATCTCTAACACAGAAGACCTTAACATTTGACAGATGTGTCTTTAACCCATTCAAAGCTTTACATGAAGTAATTTTGTCACTAAGTTACATACGCATCACATGTCATGTCACTCAACTGTGAAGCACACTAAGATATATCTAAATCGTTGCCAAAAATACTTTTAGTAATTTAAGATAGTGAGTCATGTTGTTTCTGCCCGTCTATTACTGTATAACATAAGGTAATTGTTTCTAATATTTGCTGCTGATAAGAACACATGAGGTATTCAGCTGTTTTCTGTGCACTGTCGTGTGCGTATATCAGTGGTTCCCAAACTTTTCACATCTAAATACCACTTTTCCAACTACATGTAAGTTGCAGACCACCAGCATACATATAATATTACAATATCATAAACACTTAATTGTTTTTATTCAATAGATGACTAGGCCTATATTCAATAACACAAGTTGCTAATTAGTTCCCCCTTTTCAAGGTAATTGTAAGGCAGTAGAAATAAACAATAAACTATACATGCAATATACTGGTTATTAACATAATGGATAATGCAACTATGGGTCACATGATAATACACTGCAGACCACAAGTCGTGAACCATTGGTGTATGTGATGCATAGTATCTGGGCAATCTTGAGTACAGACTAGTTTATTGAATATATTGGTGTTTTGCTTTATTCCACTGACAGGCCATGCAAAATATACTATTGTTTGGTTTCATTACATCAAGGAAATGCATTGTATATTGGTGCTTTGCTTCATCCCATAAAACGGATATAGCATATTCTTTTTTTCTGTCATCAGGATATGTCATACAGACTGATTTTTTTGCTTCATCCCATCAAAAAGACATGTAATATTTATTGGTGTTTTGCATCAATCCATTAACAGAATGCAAAATATACTTGTGTTTTGCTTCATTCCATCAAGAGAATGTATCATACAGGTGATTTCCTTCATTCCATTATCATGACATGTAATATGCACTAGTGTTCTACTTTATTCCATCAACAGGACATGTAAAATATACTGGTGATTTGTTTCATTCCATCTTTAGGATATGTCATTTACTCTAGTGTTTCCCTTCATTCCTTCAACTGGAAATATACACTGGTGTTTTTGCTTTATTCTATCGAAAGGATATAACATATACTGGTGTTCTGCTTCATTCCATCGACAGGATATGACATATATGAGTGTTCAGCTTCATTCCATTAACAGGAAATAATATATACTAGTGTACTGCTTCATTCCATCAACAGGACATATAATACACACTGACGTTTTGTTTCTTTTCATTGACAGGACATATAATATATACTGGTGTTTTGCTTCATTCTATTGACTGAATATATAATACAGATTGGTATTTTGCTTCATCCCAGGCCATGTTATGGGTAGAAGCTGTTCATCTATCTATCTATCTATCTATCTATCTATCTATCTATCTATCTATCTATCTATCTATCTATCTATCTATCTATCTATCTATCTATAATATAAACTAATGAAAGAGAAAATATTTTTTTCTGTGTAAATTCTGAATCTGGAAAGAGACATTTCACACAGATACTTGGGATCTCTTAATTTGCGTTGATGTGGTGAAAGTGAAACATCCACTATATATTGTATTCATGGTCAGTCTAATCTTTGCTAAAGTTACTGTGAACCTTGATGTTAATTATTGTAAGTAATGAATGCATTATTATGCTGGTTGTTATTCATTCAAATGGAAGCCGCTTCAATCAACCATTCAACTGCTACTCATACCCCGTAGCCTACTAAGCTACTGTTATAATAATACATGGCCACATGACTCACATACCTGTCATAAGCTTGGTCACATCTGGTAGGACCGGATGCTTTTAAGTTTGATTGTAAGTATTAATATAACATTTAAGACTGGAAAAATAACCATTATAAACTTTTTTAAAATGTCGGGTTTTGATTAATATTATTGTTATGATATGGATATGACTTCTAAACGCGTGATATATTTTCAGGGCCGAGACGGAGGAGTTGTCTCATTACAGCGCTAACCGCACGCTTAGTAGGCTACTGTTACTTCTTGTGGGGGCCTTGTATTCAGTTGTACAAGTCACCCTTTGTGTGAAGTAAGGCCTGCAGTATTATTTGGCGAAAATGATATATTTCTGACACAATGAAAGACCTGTCACAAGAGTCGACCATTCTCATAGCCTTGATTTCGGGGGTTGTCGCTTAGTATGCATTTGGAGCTTTAACTTACTTTATTCACTTTAAACATGCAATAGAATTCTTTCTTTCAACTCATGCATGACTGCTACCCTGCCCATTTGATGTTTAGCCAACACATCTAGTCAGCCCTTGGAAAACACTGCATCATGAAAACCTATATTTCATTCATTATGTGCACCCGAAATGAAAATAATTATTAAATTCTAAAATCTCTGCCAGTTTTGTCATTACAAATAGCACGTGTTGTTAAAGCAATTTTCAAAGAGTTAAAGTTAGTTTGAAATTTATAGGAATGTTGCAATACTTTGGATATTTGTTAAAGATTGTTACATATCTTGGTGTTATTAAGTATCATATACTGCTTTAAGAGTTATTTTGGGAATTGTATGGAACATGTTACATACTGGTGGCAGGAGAATAACATCCCAAGGGGTTAAGTCTCTAAGGATGATTCACTTTATGGAATTTATCCAGGAAGAGTTCTAACTCTCTGTCTGTCTGTCTCTGTCTCTGTCTGTCTCTCTCTGTCTCTGTCTCTCTCTCTCTCTCTCTCTCTCTCACACACACACACACACACACACACACACACACACACACACACACACACACACACACACACATTGACAGCTATTAGTCATACTTTCTTTTTCTAGCTAACCTGTTGTCGCCGCTATACTCTGGGGTGACTTTGTAATAATGACTTATACCAACTCTGTATAATTAGTTATGATACAAGACATCTACAAGTGCCGGTGCAGAGCATGGGTCACTGGTTAAATATGTATATCTGCAACTGTTACGCTGATATACTGGTACGTCGCCAATTTGGCTCTGCCCCCAACTCAGATTCAGCTGAGATTTAATGTTTATGAATAATATATATATAATGATTACAATTAACGAACAGAGGACAAGACGTACTCATTACATTATCACTTGAACTACGAAAATAACGATAGAACTAACAAACACGCGTTTTAAAAATAATAACAAGAAATTTAATAAAAGAAAAAGTTAACAAGATTTAGAAAATTCAGTTCATCCTAAGCCAGTTCATTGGACTGAAGTCACTGTCTGAATAGGCACTTAGCTTAAGCACAGAAATGACGTCAGTCTTGTAGACTTGAATTTTCCAGTCAATAGATCGACACGTCCCAATTCAGCCGGGACAAGTAGAACGGCCACACAGGCACAGCCACACAGGCAAACAACAGGCAGCTATAAACGAGCAGCCGAGAATACACAATAGCAAGAAAAAACCCTGCAACACAAACAATTGCAAAGCCTAAGTGTCCAGTCCAGTGCTCGATTAATAATTACTGTTTGGCCTATGCCTCTGAAAGGAAGAATATTAATATATTCAAAATAAAACATAGTATATAACATCCTAATAAAACTTAACCATTCACACAAATACAAAGACGCTTTTACCTATATAGCCAGGGTTTTCTTCTCTCATATACGACCCAGTGTTGTTTTGGGCGGACTACCCTTTCAGTCGTCACCCTCAGACGATTTTTCAGGAAGTAGTGAAGATAACATTTTCACTGTGGTTTTTATTACCCTGCTTAGACCAGCTTCTGACCTGTTCAATTCATTAGCTCTAAGACGATTATGTCCCTCTAACAACTCTAACCACCCGCTAAGCGTACGCACTGACCACACGCTGACCGCCTCGCTCGCAGACTTCAAACACCGCAGACATCAAACGCCAGTCCCTAAATCTTCCACACATGTCTCTCATTCGTTCCAGGGCTTCCCTTCTCTGTAAACAGGACGCAATACGCACTCATTCCACAAATGAAAATTTATATAAAATATATATGTGGGAATATTTTCCCATCATACAACACCTATTCTTAAACATGATTTTCTTTTCATTCAATGTAAGACTCAAAGATTGATTAGTTCATATGTTAACAATACTATTATTTTTTTTGCCTAGTTATTCTAGTTAATAAATTAATAGAAATCATTTGGCGTATTAGACGAGGTTCAAGGAAAGAAGACCATTATGAACTGTTTGGAGGAGCATTAGCAGTCATGTGACAAAATGTGAGAGAAGGATTAACAGGAAGATGAGGAAGACATGCAACAGCCACGTTTAACATCAACAACCTCTGCTAGAAACTCCTGAAGGAATAAAGCACATCACGAGTTTATAAGCAGATTGTTAGTGGACAGTGTGGTGAAATGGAATGAATGCTGGTGGGAGACATAAATGTTCTGTGTACTTGGAGAGATTGTAGCCATTGATATGGCTGTGAACAGTAAGTGGAAGGAGTAAGAGACAGTGGTAGTGTCTGTTATGAATGGTGTAAAGCTATGTAGACAAGGACCAGCAAGTAGTGAATGACTATTAGATACTGACGAAGAAATTAAATTGGTTGCATGAAGTGCTTTTCCTTGTCATAGGCACTACTTTGTCAAATTAACTATACACAAGCAAACACACAGAAAATACTTCCGTTTGTCTTTCAGTGGAGAAATTTACTCCCAAGATGTCACAAAGAGCATTTTCTTTATATTTAGCACATTATTTCTTTATCATCAAATGGTCAAATGTAAAGAATATTTTTTCTAAGACCATATAATATGATATCAAAGGTCCAACTACTAGGAGGTCAGTTCCTCTTTGTATTCATTGTATTGTAACAGTATACGTGAAACTCAAAATGACAGCTCACAGGATGCATGGACTGATTGCATAAAATAATGTTACGAAAAGTTGCTCCTATAGTTTAATCTAAATGAATTTGGCTTGTCCATAGAAACAAGAATCGTGTGTAAAATGGTAGGGTTAACCTGTTCATCCATGTCTGATTTATAAATTATAAAATTATAAAAATAAGTTAGGCTTATGTAATATGTATATAGTGATATGCATACAAATAACATTAGCAATCATGTCAGTTTTCCCCAAAGTGTGTGCTGTAGTGCCCCACACTACCTAACCTAATCACACTAAGATGCATGGAAACCCAGGTGGTAGATGTTTACACACTCTTGGCTCTTGTGGAAAATATCCTGATACACTATGGCGCCGTGAACTGAGAAAGTTTGAAAACCACTGATATAGGTATATAATATTATGGCATATAAAATTAACAGTGTAAGTAATGCACGTATAACTCTAGCGATATGTACCTAAAATGTCTTAACTGTCAATACTATGTACACTTGTATAATATTATTCAGTGCATGTAATGTGTTAACATTCAAATAGATGTGTGTGTCTAACCTGTTAACAGTGTTTCTCATATTGTCTGGATATTCAATGTTTTTCACTAATTTTCGTTTATCTGTTTGTCTGTTGCGTGAAGTAAAACAGTTAAGTTGTTAAAATACTGACTCAGTGAATTTTGTAAAATGTGCTGTACTGAAATTAAGGAATTCTCTTAACCTAAACGACAAAAATGCAATTTGTACTATTTGGAAAGTTCCGATATTTGATTTGAGTTAATTTAAATTAAAATATCGATGTCAGTTGTATCAGTAAAACACAATTTTATGGCTTTCCGTTAGTTTCGGGGAGTTCAAGTAATTTTCCTCATTAATTCCAGAAACGCAGAAAAATTTAACAATCGTTCAAGAAACTCTGCATGCAGACTTAGGCAAATGATTTCAACCGAAAACAGTTTTTAAGGTACTTTGAATAATTTTATTCTCAAACATGTGCTGTTATACATGTTCAACCAATAGATAAGAAAACTTTTTATTATTTATTTTTGAATTTGAAATAAATTAAAAATAATACTTTTAAAATTCTTTAGTATGTTTATAATAGGTAGTAATGTAAAATTTTAAAATCCATTAATAATTACATTCGCTTTTCATTTTTTAGTACACTAACCCATTCAATTATCGGTTAGCGTCAAAATACGGTGGCGTCTGCTGACGCATTAACGCCTGACGAACCCAAATGAGATAACAAGAGACGCAACTCAGCTTGTATTAATTGTGCTTATATTCAGAGTTGCCTCTGCTTACACGTTAGAGTTCCTTTAGAAATACTTTTACAGTATCATTTGTTGTATATTGAATATGTGTGACTCACTGGTTTGTAGACAAGTATATTATGTATGTCCTACTATATTTAGTGTTGGAAACTTATGAAAGCTGTGTATTTACAGGATAGAGCAAGCTCCCGATGTTTTGTCCCATGCGTTATAAAAATTCAAAGTTCTATCATAATGCTAACATTAGATTACAGCGACTGAACCATCACTTCGTAGTACCTGTGGTGCTGTTGTTATAGATACTATTTTACTAAGCCTACCACTTGGTAATATTCTTAGAACTATTTCTATTGGTCCACTTTGGGGTTAAATTATTAATGATCATATTGCATTATCACTTTCATCACTGACCTTCACACACACACACACACACACACACACACACACACACACACACACACACGGGTAATTTCCTTTGATCCACGCATTTACCCGTCATGCTCAGCTGCTTTCAGTATTGATCATGCATAGTCCTTTTAGTTTTAACCATTTACCGTTTCTCACACGTCTTGCTATAAGCCCTCATATCATAATACACACTTACGTCATAATATACACTCTCAGGTTATGATATGCACTCTTACGTCATAATATATATTCTCAGGTTATGATATGCACTCTTACGTCATAAAATACACTCTCAGGTTATGATATGCACTCTTACGTCATAAAATACACTCTCAGGTCATAATGTGATAGGTAGACAGGAAAGTTCGCATGTACGCTGCCCACCTCGATTTAGCGATTATAGCCTTTTTCCCGTTGTGAGTGTTGTTAGTGGGCAGATGATGTCTGCACGGAGCGCCTTGATAAGTAGGGTCAGAGGTGCTCCTTTGTTTCAATAGCGCAGTAAATTGGCGCGTTGCCAGTTCTAAGTGTGTAGTGATTTGTTAGTGTATATATTTTAATCGTTGTTTACTGTTTTGTATTGTATATTTAGATTGGAAATACTTTATAGTTTGTATTTATATATTTGTGTGTGCTAGTTTATATTATTTGTGCATTTTATGGTTTGTGAGTATGTTTGAGTATGAGTAGGAATATAGTTATTTATTTTACTTTATCTAGTAAATTATAGCATAACTTTAAATAGTTTAGAAGTAATTCATATCTACACCAAAGTAAGAAAACACAGAACATGGAAGTCAAGTCCAGTTCTTGGGACGATAGCTTATTTTATACACTCTCAGGTCATAATGAATTTCACATGTCCTAATATACACTCTCAGGTCATAATTAATTTCACATGTCCTAATATACACTCTCAGGTCATAATTAATTTCACATGTCCTAATATACACTTTCAGGTCATAATTAATTTCACATGTCCTAATATACACTCTAACATCGTGATATGTACTTTAATATCATGGTGCATTCTCGGGTCATGATACACACTCCCACAACATAATATTAATTAATATTAAACTCACTGGTACACTCTTGCGTTATAGTACACATTCTCATGTCAATGCACACTCACTTCATAATCATACTATACTCTCTCGGGTCATAATGCACACACACAACCATACTTAATAGTTTATTCTCGTAACAAATTGACACAGTAAAACATATGAAAGTACTTAACTGCAATTATTTTATTTCCGAGTTTCCAGCATGTTGCATCACAGAAGCTTTATAGAAAAGAGGTGCACTTACATAAATGAATCATTGGACAGGATACGGATGTCACAACAAGGGACCAAAGTTGAGGATACCATCATTGTTTACACTTTACACGATGACTGCTCGTACGAGTTTCATTGTAGTGAAAACTAAAAACGATTCTTTAGTGACAGTGTAATTATGATTAAGGTCAAGGATGAATGATTTAGGTGGAAACAGCATTATGAAAAATGAAATAATGGACTGATAGCTATGGCATTGAGTAAAGTAATTTAATTGAATTTGTTCCATCATTTTTAATCTGTCCTTGCAAGACGAAAAAAGATTTGCTTTGAACGTTCTGGGTTAGTGCTAAATGTTTTTGACTTCATTGACATGAAAATACAAATGATATACTGAAATCTCTGGACCAAAGACTTTGCACCGTACAAAAATAAGAAAAAGTTACGTTAGTCTTGCGCAGATTATTGTACAAATGTAACTTGTTCAAACTTGTTATCATCGAGACGCCCATAAGTTTTTTGTTATCTAAAGTATGTGATTTAACACTTAAACGTTAGGGTAAAAATAGGTATGTGTGACGCCGCCTGGTGTGTACCTTAATTATGAGCTATTAAATTTAAGAACTATTTTCATTAACAGTCATAATCGCTCATCAGTGATCAAATTGTAAGATTTTTAACTTCCATTCACACATCACGATAAGCTTACACCCCCATCGGACACATAATTTATACGGGTTCGCAGGTGGAACTTCCTACTAAAGGAGTAATTTGATTTGATTCAACCATTATTTAAAGAGCCCCCATCCACCCACATTACTCCAGACATACAACGAAATTTGGTATGCGTAAGAAGAATGAAAAGTAACAAAAAAGATAAATTTATTAACTATTATACAGATTTTTCACATACAAATTTAAATCAACAGTCACTTGAAAAATAATATTCCGAAAATTGGTTTAACACCCTTACTGTCCCACATACTAAATTCTTCTATCTCATCATCGAACGAGAGTTTTTAGGAGTATAGAAAAGTCAACAAAAGTACATGACCTGGCGTCAACTAGCACGCCGTCCGATACACACGCTCGCTCGCTTTGTGGCGTCCCGGCCTTGCGCTGGTTACAAGTTGCTGATTGGATGATGGTTACGTGCATATAAACTTCTCAGTTCCCGACTCTAGCTCCACTGCACGGGCCCCTGCACCGGCTTCTCACGAGACAATGTGTCGGTGGACCCGCACTGCCGAAATTCATGTGGAGGGCTAGGAAGACCGGAAACCGGAGAACCAACAAAAGTCCCGAACCAACGAAGGTCCCAACAACAGGAAGGAAAGAGGCGTGCTTCTGGAAGAATAATCCAAAGACGGCACTAGAATCTCTGTCTATGGAATTTCTATACTCACATCCTCTCCTACAAACATTCTCAACTTACATCTCTGCAATAAAATCGTTAGCCCTTCATTCATACACACAGCATAAAAGGACATAACTATAATTAAATTCAAATTAACCTTCACTGCGACATGGTCCTAAAATCCATAATAACGTAATATGATATAAAATCTCTTCTAATTACCAAATCAAAAAAAAATCAATTAGAAAGCTTAGAAATGTTCTGTACATTTGATTAAGCCATTCTTTCTTCCATTAATCAGATAACTCACCACAGCTCTCGGGCCGCCTCTGACCGGACTTGACTGGAACGGGTCGAAGTGCTGAGAATAAGTTTTGCTGGGTATTTAACTGATCTGGCTAGGTGGATGGGAATGGAACACCTGGCATAAGTCACCCCCCTCCCCTCTAGTTACTTCGCCTGGCAGTTGACAGATATTTCCTATCCCGTGACAAGTTTACATTGTCGAACCTTAAAACTATCGTTTTGTTGTTGTTTTTTCCACGCTACACTCTCCGTTCTGCACTAGTCACGACCCGGGGGTCGTGCCCTATAGATGGCATTCCTGTTTTGGTTCTTACCGATGGATGACAACCTGTCATCCGTGATGCGCCGCTCGCGTTTGTGTCCCCCTCTCGCACCTATTTCAACCCTATTTCGTTTCTTTGTTTCTGGCCTTCATGGCAAAAATTCAGTTAATTTTTGTCATAAGAAAATTATTAAAATTTAGAAAATTTAGGGAAATACATATGAATTAACTTAATGTATTGTTATTGCATTTTCTGCGTTACAGTATGCTTCTTCAGTGAAAGTGATTTAATGTAAAAGTATTTTGTCGGGAAGTTATACTGTTTTACAAATACTACTACCACTATTAATACTACTTCTGCTATGTACTATTACTACTACTTCTGCTATGTACTATTACTACTACTTCTACTATGTACTACTACTACTACTTCTACTATGTACTATTACTACTGCTTCTGCTATGTACTATTACTACTACTTCTCCTATGTACTATTACTACTGCTTCTACTATGTACTATTACTACTACTTCTGCTATGTACCATTACTACTACTTCTGCTATGTACTATTACTACTACTTCTACTATGTACTATTACTACTACTTCTACTATGTACTATTACTACTACTTCTACTGTGTACTATTACTACTACTTCTACTGTGTACTATTACTACTACTTCTACTATGTACTATTACTACTACTTCTACTATGTACTATTACTACTCCTTCTACTATGTACTATTACTACTACTAAAGAGTAATCAAATAAATACGTAAAGCAGAAATGATGAGTACGCGACTCTTTAGGATTAAGACTTTATATCTCATACACTTAACACATATCAAGATTTTCCTGCGATTTTATTTTATTTTAAAATATTTATTATCTCCATACTCTGAACCATACCACTTAGAAACTAGATATGATAAAATAAATAAATAATTTCTAATAGCAAAACTGTACTGTGATCGTTTGGGCATTCTTTACTATTTATGGCTATCATTTATTAACTAATTACAAGTGATCGAGAATATAAATTTATAGTTATTAATAATTCTCCCGCAACATCATGTCTCTCACTTGGCAGATTAAAAGGGTGTCGTAAAACTCTTCCCTACAATAATTTACTGTCGCACGATGTTTCTGCAGTTAGAAACTAAAGGAGTAATAAAAGTCTGTCTTTTATTTACATTTAACAAGCCCCCCCCCCTTCCATCCACTATTACTCCAATGTAAGGTTTAATATGTGTGCAAAAAGGTTAATAAATTTAACAATAAATTTATATATCAATAATCAAATATGCAACATATGAATATAATCAAAAGAGCATTGACATTTACATCACTTCACAACAATGTTTGATTAAACGTGGACACTCATTCAGTTTATCCTAACATAGACATCATCTGTCAAACTAACATATATATATAATCAAGTTTATAGATATAATTATCACAGAAATGAAAATTGAGTTTTAGAGATAATTATAGTTAATGTGCATAACCTTTCCAAGATGGCAGTTGGTCACTAGAATTTGTTCACAATCATGCAGTTTGCAACAAATCACTTCTTTCTTTTCTGATGACGTCCAATGTACCCCTTTTAGGCACAACTGTTCAGAATCTTCGATGTCCAGAACTTCTTTCAAAGAACATCATGAGGAGTGTTCGAGAACTTTAGTGTGTACTACTCAAACACACTATGATGAATGTTCAAAATAATCTTCGTGAATTCTCAAGACCAAACTCAAGCCACATATTTCATCATATTGGCTCTTGAACAGATTTTACAGGAATCAACTTAGCAACATGTTTACTTATAATTTTGATGACAACATTGGTCTGATATACTACAATAGTCATTGCAGTCTGAAATGGAAACAAGACTACAAAGCAAACAACAACAAAAAGGCGAGCTCCTGTCTGCAAAAGTCAAATTAAGACAGTGCTAAATTTCAAGCATATTTCATCTATAAACTCCTCTCTCCCTTACATATATTCTCAAGTTACAAATCCTGCAACAATATTCATTAGCCCGATATACAGGTATCATAAGAAATATAGCATCAATCAAAATTACAAGCATAATACAACCTAATCAAATTATTAAACATAGAAATAATGGTTCAATTACATAAGCATTCTCCAAATCAAATCAGAGATCAATAGCAAACATGTATGAAATATTCTAAGTCCATTCTTTCCTTATAACTCAGTTAACTCAGTATAAGCTAAAGATCGCCTTTATGACTGGACTTGAGTTATGTCAAAATCAAAGTGATTAGAAAATAGGACTTTCTTCAACAAAATAACTTTCAAAAGTCCATCCCCATTTGATGAAGATGTTATGAACAAGTATGAGACTATTAGTCAGAAAACTACTCGTCCGCTTGGAACTGGTTTGGATTGCATCAGTAAGTTCTAGCATATTCTCCACTTGAGTTGTCTGCTCCAACTCTGGCACTTACAAAAATATTAGCATAAGCAATGCCCACGGTCGGGTCACGTTAATTAACATTGGCAACAAATATATAATTATTAAGTTTTGAAATAGGGGTAGGCAAATTTACTCCACCACATATATTTTAATAGAAATAAAAACAATATATCAACACAATGATTTGCTTTACTGTCTATTTACAAAAATAAACAATAAAAAGTTTTACAGCCATTTTAAGCCAGTATCATATTCAGTTTAACTGCAGGTGAGTATTTGTTTTCCAATTTTAAAAATAGAGCTTAAATAAGTCTATTGTATTAAAGTAATATGGTAATGAAGGTGTGCTGTTCTCTTTGTTAGCCAATCTGTTATTTTACGTATAAATGACGACAAATATTGACATCATATTCTTCTTCTTCATGATCATTCTTTTCCCCACAGGAATTGCGTTGAAACTTTTCATCTTCTTGATGTTCTCAGTTTCTGTAGATTTCCTGTGGGGCCTTCCTCACTCTGTTCTAGGAGGGTAGTAATGTTAAAAAAAAAATTAGAAGATATATGGAAGTTATGGAATTAGCTTTCCACTTGCCTGTAATTGTTTACATTTTACTTGCATGCTTTATTCTTGTGTCAGTTATTGTATGCATTGTTTTTCCTAGGAATTTTGTTAATAAATTTATAGAAATTATTATTTTTTTTATTTTATTTTTTTTAAATATGAGGAATCTATTTGTAACTTCCTCTAAGTTTGTGGTTTTCTTTTTTATTACTTATTGTGTAATGGTGTGTGAGTGGTGTGTTTTATTAATTATTTATTTATTATTATTTATTAATATTTAATATTAATATAATAATATTTCATATAATAATAATAATAATAATAATAATAATATAATATTAATATGACATCATAGCGACGTCTATTGGTGATGTCTTAATAGCGAGTAATGTGGTGAGGACTAATTAGTTTCGTCGTACATATAGTAACGTCTTAAAACAAATGACAATGTCTTTCTGATGAGTGTCACGTCTGGTTATATTTAATGACCCCGTCGCTATATCAGACCCCCGAGTATCAATATTAGATTATTGTTTCACTTTCAATACTAGAGACAGCTGGATGGCCTGACTTATCTTTCCACTAATATGCCAAAGATTCAGGCTATTATTCAAATGAAATACCGGCAGATAAATCAGCTGACGTGCCCAGGCTGGTAACATTATCTCTCCCTTTTTATTAGTCCTCCGGCTCAGCCCCCATACTAGCTTTTAGTTGACAATTACAACAAATTATGCAACATGGGTGAAGATAACAAAGTAAGATTTAATAACAGTAATAGTAAAGACATCAATTTCCGATCTCAGAATATACAAGAGTTCATCTATCCTGCCCTGCATGATTATTCGAATAAAGTTTGTATTTGACTGATCAATTTATTTGGAGAGAGCACACTTAACTAGAGTTTCATGAAGACTTGCAACAGCTCACAGCATCCTTGACAGAATGTGACATCACGATGTGGTTGTCTTCCAGGTATGACTAACTCAGCATCAAATAGGTGTGCTAGACATTGTCGTCAGAGGATCCAGAGACCAGTATACCTTCAGACCTAGAACTGGTTGTAATGAACAACATTCTTCTATAGCAACCTATAAACATGAATAATCATTTGGGCTTCATGGTGACAGCAACAGACTACTCTTTGCAAATTCATCACAACTCGTTAGCTACAAGCTAACTTACAATTCATAAATTCAATGAAATATTTATAAATGAATAATAATGGTTCCACTCCTACAATTACATAAATTCATAGATACAATACATACAACAAGTGGTTTACAGTAATATTCATTAGACAATCACTTGATCTCTATCTTAGCTTTACCGGCTAAAAATAGTTTAACAATGCGTGATCATGTATACACATGCTTATGCCATCTCAAAATTTCTACATAAATGCAATTATCGCTAATGCTACTTAGCTTCTGTGAGAAGAACTGCATTAGTTTACACAATCATTTAGCAAATCACATTAATATTTTACACAACAAACAATCAATAATATATATATATATATACAATAATTTAGAGAAGTCAATTATATTTACCACTCGGTATCAACGTACGCAAGAAATTGACCCCTGTACCTGTGGGTGCGGTGAATGTGCGTCTGCAGACATGGGTCATTGATACGTATATATGAGTGGTCTCGTGGTCAGCTAGCTGATTCTACCACGTCACGACACAAACGCGAATGACTAAATATGGGTGTCTCGTATCCGACTAGTGGTTCCCCCATCCTGCTATCCCCCTTACCCCTCTGCATTCTTCACCGTTTTGAGTGACCTATTTTCTTAATAGGTGGTAAAAATCTATTGCACCGCAGGTATGCAATCTAGCTAACGGTACCATACTTATCATAAAACAATAGAAAACCATTAATTAGTAAAAATGTTAACTAATCTGCATAATTTGCCTAAAACTCATCTGACAACGAGCAATGGTCAATCTTGGTGACTTTTGTGACAACCATTAGTAACGCCTATTACGAACAGTGACTTTTGTGATGATCAACACTGACGTCTATTCCAAATATTGACTTCTGTGTTGATCAATAGTGACGCCTACTCCATAATAATGACATATTTCTCAGTGATCCAGTACATCGAGTGATGTCTCAGTTACATTGTTTGCTAAGAGTGAGGTTACAGTGACATCGTCGGCTTGCTTGTTGAAATGACCTAGTTATGCAAATGTCCCAGGACCGTGCATTTTCGATTAGTTTGTATGAGTCTGTAAAGGTGGAACACGTGTGATAGTTATGTAAATATCTTTCTTGCACCGTTTTGACTCATTCGGATTGCATTATTGTGTAGTTTCAAAAGACAGTGAGATCTAAAATGCAATGCATGCGGGCGGGTCAGGGCTCTCATAGGTCACCTTTCCAGTACAATGAAGAAAACGTACGCGTTCAAACATGTCCGTAAACACAAACGACTCTATTGCTCGCCCTTAAGTCAGATAAAAACACAGGCTACCTGCATGTTACGACAGAGTGCTGTATTTTTTCTTTTTATGCGTATTGATTTTCTTCTACGCCGCTTGAGGGGCCTGTCGATATCAGTTACAAGTCTTTTCCCCCCACTCTAGTATGCAGCAGATGTGTCGCAGTGGAGGGACAAGAAATATATGTTTTTGAGAAAAGAAAGATTTCTGGAAAACCTGAATCTATTATAGGTAGTCTTCGCTGAATGAACATGTTCGAGAATCACGTGAACTTAAATTAGTATTTACTTGTTAGCATGACTTCCTGCTTACTGCTTTTTTTTTCTTTCTTCCATTTTGTGAACATTACGCCAATTTTTCGCAGTTCAAACAGTGAGACTTGTAAATTTTATTATCCTCTACGGCGTTTACACCCGTGTACCCACTTGATTGGGTTGAGACCCAGACTTGTAAATTTTATTATCCTCTAGTCTACGGCGTTTACACCCGTGTACCCACATGATTGGGTTGAGACCCAGACTTGTACATTTTATTATCCTCTACGGCGTTTACACCCGTGTACCCACTTGATTGGGTTGAGACCCAGACTTGTAAATTTTATTATCCTCTACGGCGTTTACATCCGTGTACCCATATGATTGGGTTGAGACCCAGACTTGTACATTTTATTATCCTCTACGGCGTTTACACCCGTGTACCCACATGACTGGGTTGAGACCCAGACTTGTACATTTTATTTCCTCTACTGGGTTTACACCAGTGTGCCCACGTCACTAATCTCCTGCTCTAGTCCTTGTGACTATTCACTAACTACCTGCTCTAGTTATTGTCACTAATTCTTTTCTTTAGCTACTGTCGCTAATTTCTTCACTAATTTACTGCTCTAGTCATTGTCACTAATTTCTTGCTCTAGTCCTTGTCAATATTCTCTGCTCTAGATACTGGGTAGACTTTTGTTTTCTAGCACAAATAACTCATTTTAAGCATTTGTCATTGATCTCCTGCACAACTAATCCCTTGAATGTCATTGATCTCCTGCACAACTCATCCCTTGCATGTCATTGTTCTCCTGCACAACTCATCCCTTGCATGTCATTTACCTCCTGTTCTAATCATTAATCCCTTGATTTAGTCATTGTCTTTATCACTTATACAAATCTTTGTTATCTCACTAGCCAAAGATTACACACAGAAGGCTCACTTAATTTATGGGGAGCGCTTTCTGCCTAGACTAATTTCGCGTGAAACATAATACTAGTACTCTGTGTAGATTCTTACCAGTTCAAGCTCTCACTGGAGTGCATTGTTCATTTCCACCTCCCCGTCTCTCGCCCCAAGGCGGACATACGTCAGCGCAGAGAGAATGTAATGCTGGCGACAACAGTTTTGATGGTCTAGATCAAAATGAACTGACTTAAGAAGTGGACATTTAGCAGAAAATAAATCAAACAATTAATCACTTATATAGTTTTCCAGTTGTCTCTCCGTTCAAAATGATAATAAATGTGGAGCAACACTAAAGCGTCCTTGACCTTCAACCACACGGGAGCTTATTTTTTTTACATGGCCAACTAGATGTTCACCAAACAGACAACATCAAAGTACTCATCAAAGAAACAGATGGTCAAGGTCATTTGCTAAATGATGCTCAAGCACGTAGGAAGTTTTATAGAGCAGCACTAAAGCGTCCTTAACCTTCGAGTACTTGGGAGTTTTTTCACATGGCCAGCTTTATGTTGCACTGTCGTGTTCATGAAATAAATGACGGTCAAAGTCAATTGTTAAATGATGCTCGAATTTTCATTTCACAATGTGACTTATAATGTAAAAATAATAACTGAGCAGGTAAGAACAAAAGTTATAAAACTGTCAGCAGTCATTTGGAAAAGGAATAATAGATAGAATGATACAGTTTTAACTCCTGAAATGTTTCTGCAAACCCACTGCACACCACTCGATCAAATACGCTATGACAGCCGCAGGCACTTAGTTTAATTTCATTCCACTGATTGATCCAGCGACAATTAAAAAAAAAAATTGTGTCTGCCTGTAATACGTAATGCTGAGTGGTGCAATGGGCACCCATCTCAAACTGTAGCTTAGGTATAGTCAAGGTCATTTGCTAAATGATGCTAGAATTTTCATTTACAAAGTGACTTATAATCAAGCCTACCAATAAACAAATTCATTTATGTCCCTGGCAATGCATTCACTTTAATCTTCCACCCGTCATAACGGGTGTCAAATACTCTGGTTGCTTAATAATTATGGCCAATAAAATTCCCACTTATAAGATTGTTGAGTATACACCTATTCGTTAAGACAACAAAATATTGCAGATTTTAGACAGTTAAAGATAAACTAAAAATAGCAACAACAAAGGGAGGCAATGGAAACATTTTAATTTTAAAAAATATATAAAAAATAATATTAAAAAATAAAATAAAAAATATATCGATTGTTTTAAACAATAGTTTCAGTGATGATAAATTCCAAATAAACTGCGAGGAGAATCAATCAATCAATCAAATAACTTTGACAATTGAAAAGCTCATTCAAACATCAATGGCGTTTACATTTATTCATAAGATGGAAATGTGAGGCAGTTCAAGACAAATTAAAAATAGATTTAGGCAGTTAAAGACAAATTAAAAACAGCTTTAGGCAGTTTTCATGGTTTTAATAAATGCAATATAATAAGTCTGGGCACGAAAAATTTCAAAGCTGAATCACTCAATCACTCAGTAATAATGACAACTAAAATGAGCACTCAGACATCTATTAAGAAATTATAAATGCGAAATGTTATGCACTGCTGATGAGTTACAAAATATAATATGTGATAGTTTTATTTAGCAAATCAGTTTGAATATAGACACTAATTATGACATCTGGCAAAACTCACTCAAGCACCTGTGGTGTTTACATTTATTCATTAGAGTCAACGTGCGGATTTACTGAAGTTATAACGACAAACTAAACATAGATTATTAGAATTAAAATGTGATAGATTCAGGCAAGATCACTTTCAAAATAGTCAACATTACAAAACGTGCGGATTTTGGGCAGATGAAATAAAAACTAAAAATAACTTATTAGTAATAAATGGTGGCAGTGTTAATGACAAATTTATAATTACTGGTGGCAATGTTGATGTCAAACTACCAATAACTGGTGAATGTGTAAATTAAAAATATCACTAATGGTTTGTTGAGTGTGAGGATCTATTAAACAAATTATGTATTTTTGATAACCATTTTTCATATTATTAATTGTTTCTTTTATTAACGGGGTTTTCCCTGCCTTGCATATTTATTGCGAACGCTTCCGTTAAGGGATTAAGCTTAAAGGGTGCGAAATACCTTTTACGCGTTCAGAGAATGTAAGTTAGGTCACAGGTGAAGGACACACCAAAAACTACCCATGTATGATAATTTGCGTACTGGGCAATGATGTAGCACTAAATCGTTAACTGACCTTTATGTCCATTCATATACTGCCTGAATGAATCGGACCCGTTAGACGCCACCGTAACACACAGTACCCATGTGCCAAGGGTAAATGAGTGAATTGCATCCACCGTTGACCATGCCTAAGATATACATAGTGGTAATACACCTGATTTTTCTATAATCAAAATTCTTTCTTGTGGAATTGATACCATGTATTTTGTCTTGTAAATGTGTGTAGAATATTCTTGTGAATTTTGATGCTGCTAATGTTAATATATTTTCCCTCCAGGAAGCTAAGTGTCATAGCGATATTACACTTGTAAGTGGTGGAATATGCCATATGTATATAGCTGTACTACCATTGATTAATTGTTATCATGGAAGAGTTAACACGAGCTGAGTGGATCACTAGCTAAATTATATTATGATCAACTGTATTGTAATGAAGGAAATATATATTATACAGATTTTATAACTTTGGAACTTCATGTAAATTATACTATGAATTAGCTAAAGCTAATTAGTGAGATTGTAAAGAGTGATTTTCGTTGTTGCAACAAAGCTCATAGAATCCCTATTACCACACAAGGCTGTAACATAAATAACTATGTACTTCAGCCAGTCTTGAGTTTAACTCTCAAGCTATAATGCTGTCTGCTAATGCCTAGCTCAGTGGAGGGAACCTATAGTCTTATAGACGGGAATCCAGAAGCCAACCTGCAGAGTGAGTGAGCATCCATGCTAAAGTCTATACCCGAACCAGGAGACTGCCAAGATTGCTACATGACGTCAGCGTCAGGCCAAGTGAACAATAATGCACAGTGTGTTCCACTGTTCAAAGGACACTAAACAAGCTAAGTTCCAGATCTGAACAAAAGATAAACTCTCTGTCATCTGGTTAAGCAAATAATCTATCAGGCCACAGAATAACACTCTCTATATTAGTGGCAAAATCGAATTGTTCATTTCTTTGTTTTCTAATTTGATTTAATTGTTATTAAATTTATTGTTATCTCACCATGTTGTTACATAAGTGTTTGTAACCGACTGATGTGATTAGCTAACTGGGGGCTAGAGCCAGGAATAAAGAATCATAAATATTAATCTATAAATAAAGTGGAGATAACATTGTTAGCTAAGAAGTCAACTAACTTATCAGGCTTAGTGTTGTGAATAATTGGCCGATATTGTGGCATTTGTGTGGAAGATAATAAGTTAGATAGTCTGGCTGTCGCTAATGTTAGGAATTATCCAATAACCCAATATTGATAACTAGAAGCCTAAATTAGGACAGGGTCGTTAAATGAAAACTGGACATGTGACATTGAGAATAAATGCAAGCTTTGATAGATTCAGACAAGATAAATTCCAAAGTAGGTTGCGTGGGGAGATCTTTTCAGTCGACTCAGACTCGCAGTTTGAACACTGATGACGTCATTTTCTTCTAAGTGAAACACGCCAGCCATGTACATAGACACAGGCCCCACTTTGTCTCCTCGACCGCTCTTGCAAGATGACTCCCGCGACGTCATCAGCTTGCGAGTATTATCTTTTGTGTAGGGTTGCGTATCTCTGTAAAAATGCAGCAGTGTAATTCATCAGTACACAAGTTATATGAGAAAACTTGCAACAAATCCAAAGAATAATTAATTATACATAAATTGCATCTAGGAGTCATTTGAATCAGTTAATTGTACCGATTTTGGGGGTGGGTGGGGTACTTCTTTTTATAAAGAGACCTTTGCAATTTGCAACAGTAGGCAACTAAAAAGAAAAATTCTGATAATTTTTCTGACATGTTATCAAATTTACAAGCACCAGAGTAATTTCTTTAGCTGATTGTAAACGGTCATTGTAAAGAGGACACTATAAAGAGGTCATGGGAAAAAAGGACGCTATCATCAACATAAGTAAAAGCAGAAGTAGTAAGACATAGTCATGTCACATTGAAGTAATAGAAGCAGCAGTAAGCCGCAGTTGTAGTAATAGATGTAGTAGCTGTAGGCCCTAGTTATAGTACAAGAAGTAGTAGCAGTTGACGGCCGTAGTTATAGTATTAGAAGTAGTAGTGGCAGTAGGACGTATTTACAGTACTAGAAGTAGTAGTAGCGACAGACCATAGTTATAGTAATATAAGTAGTAGTAGTAGTAGTTGTAAAAATAAAAGTAGTGCTGGCATTAGGCCGTAGTTATAGTATTATAGTAATGGCAGTAGGCCAGAATACTAGAAGTAGAAGTATTTGAAGGTCGTAGTGTAGTTCTAGAAGTAGCAGAAGCGGTAGGCCATACTTATATTACTAAAGTAGTAGTAGTGGTAACCCGTATTTAGAGTACTAGATGTATTGTAAGTGATAGTAATAGTACTAGAATGAGTAGTAGCGGTACGCCGTAGTTGTGGTACCAGAAGCAGTTGTGGTAGGCCATATTTATATAGTAATAGAAGTAGTAGTTATAGTATAACTATAGTTAAGTGGTATTAGTCGTAGGCCGTAGTTATTTAAATAGAAATAGTAGAGGCGGTAGGCCGTAGTTGTGGTACAAGAAGTAGTTGTGGTAGGCCGTAGTTATAGTAGCAGAAGTAGTAGTAGTATTCCGTAGTTATGGTAAAAAAGTAGTAGTAGTAGTGGAAGTATCAAGTTGTAGTAAATAAGTAGTAGTAGAAGGTAGTTGTAGTTAAAGTAGTAATAGCAGTAGTAAGCCCTAGTAAGAGAAGTACTACAAGTAGCATTTCACTACTCCTACTGATATATATTATTAGTAGAAATAGAAGTAGATATAATACCTCTAAGTAAGTAAAAGCCGATTCTAAAATACATATTACCGTGGGTCATGACGAAATAAAATGCCTAGCAGTAATAGCAGTACATGTAGAAATATTGCGCCAAATCCCAAAGGGCACGCATAACACTATTAACACTAAATAATGTTCAAACAAAGAAACAAGAATTATGTGACGCTTAGTAAATAAGAGTGCGCGCGTGCCTGTGTGTATGTGTGTGTGTGTGTGTGTGTGTGTGTGTGTGTGTGTGTGTGTGTGTGTGTGTGTGTGTGTGTGTGTGTGTGTGTGTGTGTGTGTGTGTCCCAAACTGCAGGATCCTAAACCATTTTCATTTTAAGTTGTAGGACGATGACCACTCACCTGAATACGTATGCAATAATCGCCTCCGATTCTATTTCTTTGGGGTCCACCTGGAACAGGAGTCCTGTGTATATGAAGTAAAAGCCCGGCTTTTGGATGAGCAGGGAATCCCCTTTGTGTTCTAGACCGCCTGACACAAACGACCGTTTTCCTGGCATTTCCCAAGGAACACGTGTAGCTGTAAGGTGCGCAAATAACAAATGACAACATTTTTGTTAGAAGTGATCACAAATGTGTTCACTGGAAATAAAATCAAATATCCTTTCACTGAAAGCAATCATAAATATTGTCAATGGGAGCAATTACACAGATTGTCATGAAAGCAATTAAATATATTGTCACAGAAAAGAATCACATGTACTACCACAGAAAGCAATAACATATATTGTCACAGAAAGCAATAATATATACCATCACAGAAAGCTATCATATATTCTCACAGAAGTCATCGAAATACAATGTCACTGGAAGTATACACGTGATTTGGCACTGCAATAATCGCCCTCCATTGTCACATTTAGTAATCGCACTGTACTGTCACTGAAAGTAATGGCAGTGCACTATCACACAAAGTAATGGCACTGTACTGCCACAGAAAGTAATGCACTGTATTGTCATGGAAAGTAATGACACTGCACTGTCACATACAGTAATGACACTGTATTGTAACAGAAAGTAATGGCAGTGCACTATCACAGAAAGTAATGGCACTGTACTGTCACAGAAAGTAATGGCACTACACTGTCACAGAAAATAATCACACCGCACAGAAAGTAATGGTACTGCAATGTCTCAGAAAGTAATCACACTGCACTGTCACAGAAAGCAATGGCACTGCACTGTCACAGAAAGTAATCGTACTTATTGTCGTTGCAAATCATCACATATATTGTCATTAACAACCACCACATATATTGTCACTGACAGACAATTCTACACCACGAGTATCTCCATTACTGAACTTTCTTGTCCTATCAATAAAATCTCCAAAGTTTGCTTATGAATAATCCCCGTTTATTTTATGTAAACATTTTTCTCCATGATGTTAATTGATTTTGTTTTGTGCAGCCAAATGTTCTTCTGGCATCAACTGATTTGTAGTGAATTACATTGTTTCCAGAAGTAAACTGACATCAACTGGTTTGTAGTGAATTACATTGTTTCCTGAAGTAAACTTACATCAACTGGTTTGTAGGTTGTGACAGATTTCTGACCAGAATTCTTGTCATGAACTTATGACCCACATCCGAAACTCGAATATCATATTCGAATTGAATTCCTTTGTTTAGACCCTACCGTCATGCATCAGCATGAGGAAAAAACAATAGTGAGTTCATCCCTTGTTATGTAACTTTAGACAGCAGTCGAGAATGTTCTAGTCACGTGATACATTCATGCCTACAATAAATACTCTTGACGCGTTGATGTTCTTTACTCGCCACTTCAAATCGGTCGACATACACACGAGCACCTTGCTGAGTCGCCGAAATCTGCTGAGTCGGAAGGACATAGAAATAGGAACCCGTCTTTTGCAGTAAAATCTACTTTTAAAAGGTAACACGTCTACTTCTTACAATGAAAGTGCATTTTACTATCTGTATTTTTGTATATGAATTTATGTATGTATTTGTGCGAATTATTATAATTTCCTCCAAGCATACGTGATCGATAGAATGACTATAACCTAAAGATTTCATTGTATATAAATTAATTGTAACCTTTTAACTTTAATTTGTATAAACCTTAATTCTCTTATGCCGCAGAAATGTCTGTGCATGTTGCGAATTTTCATGTAATTCAAATGATTCTTTTGCTTGTAAATTCATTGTTAATTGTAAAGCACTCATATTTAATTTGAATTATATTTTATTCTCCTTGTGTGAATTCCCTTTTTGATGAAGTAAATGTTTGGAAATTCATACGTTTCATGTAATGTTAAAAATAACACACATGTGAATTATATTGTATCTTTTATGAATATAAATATATTGTAAAAGACACGATAGTCGAAGATTTAAAACTAAGAGCATTGTATCAGTCACACATGCTTGGTTGGTTTGCAAATGTAAATGCAAATCACTTATAGAACCACACTTGTATTTTCAGCACGGGTTCTTACTCTCAGCCACCTTGCATCACATCGGGTGCGTGGCATGTTCTTGTGCAACTTGACGAACGATGTGCAATTCCGTGTCGCCATTGTTGTTGGTGCTATGAGATGACGAAACCCTAGTGTAACAAAGTCGAGGGGACGACAAGGTTACTGGAACTACGGTCGTACATGCAAGCATCGCTTGATACGTGGAAGGATCGAACTGTCCTTGGACCACGTGTATATCAAGACTACTGAAGGAGTTAAGTGATTAACACTCGATTCTAAATCAATCGAAAGTGCTGCCAAATCAAACTCTAAAAACGCGATAATAGTCAAGCATACTGAAACGTGCTTTAGTTTAGATCTGAAGCTGTGTCTTCGAAATTGATTGTTATTGTTAAATATTAACTATTAAATTCTTTATTTGTTAATACCTCTTTGTAGTGAATTCTTATGCATAATAGACCTAATCACGGGCTTGGATGGGGGCTGCTTGAGCTGAATGACGTAATGAATGCATATTAATTAAGAGGAATTTAACGACTCCAAGTCGGCTATTGTACACAAGTTGTCTGTTCGGGGATCTGTTGTCTGTACTACAAAGGCGCATTTTCATATGAGTCGAAAGATAATTTGAGCAACCAGTCTGTTTATGGAAAAGGGAGAAATTAATTTATCTAATTAAATTAAAGTTCTGTAAAATTCCTAAGCAGGGTCTTTAAATAAAAACTGGACATGTAACATAGGTAATTGTGCAGTTTCCTGATTTAAAGTGACACCAACTGGTTAGAGGTTAATTATACTGTTTCGTGATTTAAAATGACACCAAGTGATTTGTAACCTTTCCCCATGGAAGAATCAGACTGATTATTGTTTTCCCCAACCTTTTCCAGTGGAATTTCCCTCTGGCAAAATTCCAACATGTGCAGCAGGCCGCGAGTCAAGTGCTTTTGAGTTATTCCGCAGCTGAATTATCTTTTCCTTTACATCCCGTAGTTTCTGTTCTGAAAACAGATAACAATCTTCACTGTAACATCAGAGGATATATTTATTTAACCACATTCATTCACCGGACTTGTTATGTATATTTTTTTCTAACTGAAACGATCAAACAATAGTCACTGAGTTACAATTGCATACCAGGGCACGTGACTGCTCTATAATGTCCGTATGTACTAAGAATATTAAGAGTACAATGTTACAGTTATGCGCAGGTTATTTGCTTGTCCTTCAACATCCATATATACTACGACTATTTAACATACAATGCTGCAGCTATACTTATCTTGACTGTACTGTCAACAACACAACATACTATATTACGAGAATGTTACATTACATATGCACCTCAAACAAAACTTTAAGGGGAAAAAATAGAGGAAACACACGCACACAGTGGCACAGCGACGGGGATGGTTAGGGGGCAATTACACTCCACCCCCAGATAATTTATAGTTTTGGTAGGAAAAATGACGAAATCAGAACAGACAAGAAGTCTCTAAAAGAAATAGAGAAAACATTCGATTTGATGTCGAAAATGACAAGTTTGTTGGGCAAATAATCGCATATCGCTTGCGCAAAGCTGAAAACATTTATTTATTTATTTATTTTAAATCTTTATTTCTTAATATATGTCACGAAAGAGGAACATGTCATTTATCTTTTATTTGTTAATTCGCGCGTGAAGATGTGGTAAGTGGTGACATTGTCTCTGGGCGCCGAAACCTTCGTGCCATCGGCACACACACACACGCATACACGCCCTCATACATACAAATGCATATAGACAAACTCACACACATATACAAAAACACATGCATGCTGGATTGACTCCTAATTACACAAGCTAGACTTATACTCTTGTTACCTTTTTTAAAGTCTATTCTCAGCCGCTGGTCGAACACCTGTGATAGATGGAATAGTACGCATCAAATTAAGGAAACGCTAAAATTAACACTGACAAATGCATGCATACACACATGTACACCACAAAGAACACACACACACACACACACACACACACACACACACAACCAAAACAGTAAATCAACCCATATTAATTAAAAGTTTGCAATAGGATACAATATGTCTGAACTATTTGTGAGATTTTACTTAATGACAACAACAATAAATATCAGTATTAATAGGACCACTGAGAAAGATGACAGTGAGCTTAAAGCTATTTGAATTAACTGTCATCCACAGCCCCACTGCTATCTGCTTGTAAATACCCAAATCCTCTGTCAGTCCTTTGATCTCTCAAAATCCTGGTAGAATTGCAGGGCCAAAATTCACAACCAACTAACCGACAAGTAATTTAAGCCATGATAAGAGTCAATATAATAATGACGATAACAGTGATAATGACAAGATGCAGAATGTGAAATGGTACTTAAGAAATACTGGAGGGTTTGCGGACTAACTCTCACAGAAGGCAGGGAAACACGCTACTGGCCATATCTGAACAATAATATCCAGTTATATTCACTGAGTGTCCTACAGATGACAATCTGAACAATAATATCCAGTTATATTACTGAGTGTCCTATAGATGACAATTTGAAATATAGCAATTCACAAAACACACAAATGAAGTCATAATCACGTGACGTGTTTGCTCACTGTAAACGCTGAAATAACTAAAGTGCACATAGCTTAAGTACATGTTGCAAAACCCAGCACAAATTTGACAGTTTCTGCAGAGAAAAAAACACGAAAATTAATTTGCATATTTTGGAACGAAGACGGTCCTAAAGATAAGGGTAAAAAATCAAAATATTGTTAAATTATTACTAATGACAATAACAACTACCCCAGTCCATGTGACTACACTGATACATGATGGGGAAAATGTGGTAGTAATTAAAAATATCCCTTTCCATACTAACATTTACAAATTTTCCCCCTTCTAAACTATTTTCCTGCTTGTTATTAAAAATAATTTCATGAAATATGTACACAGCCATAAGACAAATTACTCTAAATAATTATCCTGGATATCAGCTTTTTCTCCAGTGTGTGATCAAAGAGCCTTACTTTTGCGTGCAAAATTATATAAATGTATTAAGCAGGTGTATGTGGCTGTGTGTGTGTGTGTGTGTGTGTGTACTGTAACAATAATAAATAAGATCCAACATTTCGTTGATTATTTTTCAATTAATAGTTTATTTCCTTTGTCTCAATTCGTTGCTATTCTATCGTGCCTTCGGAGTCAAAACCGTTTGGAGATTTGTATGCGTGGGTGGACGGTTGAGGCGTGACCCAGTGAGATGAAGACTTTACTAAGTACCCCGTTGACAACTGAAGCGGGTACAGATGTTTGAATGATCATAGTAGTCTGGGTGCGGCGGAAACAAATTTAACTATCTGTGAGTGAAAGAGCGACGACCTAGACAGGTACGAGAACGAGAACAGAAAAGCTCACTTCCAAGATGGTGCCGGGTTAATAGTTAGTTGTTGTTGTTCATGTAGGGGGCGCTTCCGGCTTCCGCCGCTTTCGCGCTTGGGGAGTGGGGAGTGGGGGAGAGGGATTCGTCGTCTCTGTCTGGCGTCTTCTGCGTCAGTCTGTCCTCGCTCGTCGTCCAAGTCAGAAGTCAGAACCCTGTCACCACAAAAAGATACTTAAGTCGCGCAAGGCTAAGCCAAGAAAAACGGCAAAAACGAAGGTGGGGGTCTACATGGGTGAAATTGAGATTTTCATTTTAGCGTGTTCCCAAACCATCGAACAACAAATTACTAGCGAGTTTTTCCTTAATTCGAACTAGAAATAGCTTTATTATTATTTTTTTTGTGACCTACTGTCTAACTTCGAAGGAAAAATATGGCCCAAAAGTGCTATAATCTGATGATCGTAGACGGTAGAATCTCTGGCTGAACCTCATCATGTTGTATATCAGAATGCTCAGGAAAAAGCCTATTTTATGCTGACGACACTGGTTATTTATAACGCCTAATCAGAATGTTTTATAAGGCTGTGCTTGGCGTAAACAAAGTGAAAAGCGTCAGCCAATCCGCAGACAGTTTATCAAAGCTTGCTATAAAGTTACCAAGCATGCTCTCATAAAAAGACGGTCGCGATTGGTTGAAACGCACACAAGGGAGACAGTTTCGTAAACATGGAGAAACGAATCGCTAATTTGTTGAATTCATGTAAAGAAAGCAACATCTTAGAAAAAGAAAGCATTCAGATTAAAGATTTGATATCTGATTATTTAGCTAATGAGGATGTAGCTGATGGATTTTCATCTGAAAGTGACACGGACAGCGAATCGCGTGATCGAACAACGAAAAAGACGAAGCAGACGACAGCTGACGATAACTGACTGTACACTGAAGTGAAAGGTGTGCTATAATTATTGGATTATTTAAACGATATTTTTTTTAAGAATGTGAAAGTAATGCAGCTTTAATCTGTGATTTATTTAGTGGAGCTAGCATCAGATTTAGAAAGAGGTATCAATTCAATATTATGCCTTAATTTTAGAATATTCTGTGAGCCACAATAATCATTCTCGCATACAGAAATTCTAATCGCTATGGCTTAAAAAGACTGTTGTCTGTAAATGATGTAACAATATATTTGTTGTTTATAGTTATTACAGTGTTAGCTATTGTGTCTTCTTCAACTCTGATTGCAAATGAAGCAGATTAATATATGGTTGCTAAGGAAAAACCTCTCAGAAATGTGTTCAATCTTTGAGGCCGATTTTCTCAAAATGGCCGTCCGGACAGTAGTGCACTTCAAACAAACATAACTTTTCCATATTTTGTCCTACACTCTTTATTTTTATATCAACAGAAAGCCCTTTCAATTTTCTTTCTATTGATATATATATCTCAATACCCCCAAAATCCGACTTAAGTATCTTTTTGTGGTGACAGGTCACAGATTATACCCTGATCCCAGGAAAATTCAGTGAACCAGCCCAGTAGGACATGTTATGCTGTTCACCAGAGGACTTCCTGAAAACAAGGAAAGACCGTGGGATGACTCTAAGGAAAGTTTGTACTTTTCAGCCATTTTGGTTTTTATTTCGCTCGTTAGGTGCTCTGATGCAACTCTTGCTTTAGGATACTTCTTAATTTATGGGGAGTGCTTCCGGCCGATTTCGCGCTGGAGATTGGGGGTGGGGGAAGGGTTTGAGGGTTGTCTGAGCGGCACGGAGAAGGGCTGTGTCTACTCTTTGTTTGTGTTTGTTCTCTCGCAGACAGTTGTTTATAATGTTATTTGTTTCTCTTATTTTGAAGGTACAAATATTGCTTTTATCTGTTGGGTTTTGATGTAGTTAATATATGTGTTGGGTGGTTGATTTTGCTTATAAATTTGTCTGTGGTATTTTATTTTAATTGGTTAAAGATTTTGGTATTTAGGTGATCGTCCCAATCATCATTTTAGGTGGTTAGTCCTCGGACATTGGGAAGTCCTAGAGTGTGATGGGGTGGTCTGGGACATCATTGATATATACAGAAGGAATGTGAAATAAGAACAGACCTCCTGGGGCATCACTGATATATAAGACGGAATATGAAATAAGAACAGACCTCCTGGGGCACCTGGGAGGGACGAAAAATATTGAAATTTATAGATTATTTCCTTTAGTTCTTCTTAATTTGCCTCCTTCGATGGCGTGTGTGAATGTATTAAACAGGGACTGGAGTGTGTGAGACAAGTAGTTAATTAATTGTCATCGTGTCTGAAATTTTGAATATTTGATGGTCTCTCTATTTGTGAATTTATGGAAATTTTCTTTTTTAAAAATATTGAATGTTGATTGATGTAAATGTTATATTCCTACATATTATTTGTCAATGCACAAGTTTTAGCATTTTGGGGGGATCCGGACTATAGAAATATAACCTTAACAAAAGGGGCAGCAATTCTAATAGAAAGATAATAGGATGCAGATAACCTAATTTGTAATCTGGAGCACAAGTCTATAGTCCTATCATGTTCCCTGCACGCTGGAGTGGTCTAGTGTGGATTTGCCGGTTCACTGACAAATGCGCGAACGACAATTGCGCGCCGACAAAATCGCGATCGACAAAATTGCGATGATACATGTTAAATCGTACAAGAATGTAATAATAACAAACGTAGATATCAATATTACGATACACAAATCAATGTTAAGAGATACTGAGTGCAAATAATCCTCACACAAAGGCAATGAAAAGAATGAAACATATATAAAAATTAATAATTTTTTATTTAAAGATCAATATTAAGAGATACTGCATGCAAATAATCCTCACACAAAGGTAATGAAAAGAATGAAGCAGATTCCCTCCCTCCATCCTGGATTTGCGTACAGTTACGTAATAGAGCGAACATACATAACACTTCCTGGACCGTGTCGAATGCAGCTATTCAAACTTAGCATGCCAATCTTTATCGCGATTTTGTCGGCGCGCATTTGTCGGCGCGAATTTGTCGATTTCAAAGATTGCGATTTTGTCGGCGCGCTTTTGTCCATAATTCGCATAACGTTGTATAGCCTGGCTTGTCAGAAAAATCAGTTTAATTTGTAAAAGTTTCTACAATTGATAAACAAAGATGCTAGCTGTTTGTGTTCTGTTGGAGGCTGCACTTGTCAAACAAGCTGTTGAAAATAGTATAATATTCAAATTAATGTTCTAATTTGTAGAGGGCAGAGGACTTCACTCAAAAGCTGCATAATTTGTGGTGTGGCGATTTTGAAACACGTCTGTGTACAGCATAATTCTACGAAACAAACATATTTCAGTTGAATAGTTGGCCACAAAACAAAGCGAAACAGCTGAACTAGTTGTTAAAGAATGGCTTGTGACATCACAATTTCTGCCCCACCTTCCTTTTCTCGGCCACAACATATAAAACTTTTCCTCCTCCACCCCCCCCCTTCCTCCCCTCTCTTTGCGTGAAACATTCTACGGACATCCTTACTGATAGCAAGTATCACACAAAGAATTGAAAGGCGAAAAAAATATGCATCATGATAGCTAGATGGTTAAAGTAACCTTTTCATTTAAACATTCAAACATAGTGACCGACTTTGTGGGGTTTTTCCTAGCCTTTCTTCGCGCCTAAAATTTATCGACCTAAAAACTAGTTCAACAAAGCAATTTTGAACTTGGGATTGCAACGCTACATGCACAGGACTTCCCTCCCGCCCGAACTGTTACATTCGTTCGTGTGAATTCTAGTGTTCAACTGTAATGACGTATGCGCGAGTGTACATTTTGCTCAAATTTATATTGGTTACTTTGTTAAATATAAACAATTAAATTATTATTAGATGGTATACGTTTAACTAAGAGAAATTTGAGAGTTTCATTAAGTAAATATGGTTACACGAGTCGGAAACACGAATAATTTCATTGGTATTAGATACCTTTGTGACTGACAGATTAAATTTATCGAGTTAAAACTTAATTCAGTCCCACAAAACACAAAAAAGACAAGGCCGAAATCACGCTCGCAAGAAGGAAAATACTACGAGCTACTATGTCGTCATGACATACCCGCGTGAATTTCTGACAGATCTCAACAAACAGGTAATATTTACTACCCGGGCAATGTGATCTTAAACGGGTGAGCGGATGACTCTTAAACAATTATACGTTGCCTGTGAATTATAGGTTTCTTACTTTCCCAGGAAATAAATGGGGTTTGTAGAATACATTTACTTGGTTCTATATGTGGTTTTTAAAATTAAAAAACTCTCGACGCCAAAGGTCGATTCTAGGAAATATTTTGTAGGCTTGTAAAGTTTCATATACGCTTCCGGTAAAAGTGTGAGTACAGCAAGGGAACGAATCCAAATTATATTGAAGAAATTAATGAAAGAATATAATTATAAAGTGACAGATATTTCAAGAACAAACTCATAATATACTTTGTGAACATTACTGACAGGTTCTGTAAATATAGAATGAAGGACACAAATGAAAAGCAAAGAAACCCATTCATTAATAATAACACGTGCACTGCAGTAAAAATACCTCCTCCATTAGGTGGGTTACGTAGACATCGAGATGCGTACAGCAATAGTTTGCAGCATCCATCCATCTTGTTTCCAATCTTTCATCGTTACATTTACCATTGTTCGACAGAAAACAGTAATCGGACACTCTTTCCTTGCTAGAACTACTTTCATTAGGTTCGGAACACTGGGGTGTTTTCCATTTGCAGACTGCAAGCAAAGCAGACAAAACAATTTATGTACAGTGACAAATTTAACTAGAAGCAGAAATAAAATACACATCATAAAATAATAAATTGATATGGAGAGACAAGGAAGGTAGTATTTGACCGTCCTGCATAATGATGTGGCTAATTATTAAATTATCACAAAATATCAAGCCCGTTGTAATGTTAGCGAAGGATGTTTGAATAGCCGAGCCATATGTACGAATTTATCCATGTGTGTGCACACGTAGCCTACATGTATTTATATATAGAAGTCTTCTTGCTGTCAAAACAAAATGTAGCATCTCACTTAAGTCACTATAATCTTTTCAGTGATTTTCAGTCACTTATCTCCCCTAATTCAGCACTGAAAGTGTTAACGTCCTTGCTTTGGATTAGAGGACGTTTTTCTTTCCTCACATTTCTTGCTGTATTCGCAGTCTTTGGCCCTGTTGAACGCGCTACACTGTTTCTTTGTCTCCTTCATTGTATTCGCGTTACACCGTTTCTTTGTCTCAATTACTGTATTCGCAGTCTTGGGCCCTGTTGAACGCGTTACACCGTTTCTTTGTCTCAATCATGTATTCAAGGTCTTGGGCCCTGTTGAACGCGTTACACCGTTTCTTTGTCTCAATCATGTATTCAAGGTCTTGGGCCCTGTTGAACGCGTTACACCGTTTCTTTGTCTCAATCATGTATTCAAGGTCTTGGGCCCTGTTGAACGCGTTACACCGTTTCTTTGTCTCAATCATGTATTCAAGGTCTTGGGCCCTGTTGAACGCGTTACACCGTTTCTTTGTCTCAATCATGTATTCAAGGTCTTGGGCCCTGTTGAACGCGTTACACTGTTTCTTTGTCTCCTTTATATATTTGTCACCCATGGCACTGCTTAATCTTGGTTCAGATTATATGTGCCCCAAAAGAAATGAAATCGTTTCAAAAACTAGTGACTATTCAAGCCGTCACGACCTATGTTTTGTGTCGAATATGGCGCAGTCTCGAACCATTAAAAATTAATAATTTATACACAGCCATATCTTGGTATATTTAAGTCACTCTCCTTTGTTTACCAGACTGATGACATCGTAAAAGTTGATTATAACTTTGACAAAATATCATGGCAAACGAAGGAATTAATCATTTTATTAATGTAAGTAATAATACTATTGATTTCAATTATTTTCTGAGAATCTGAGAATAAAAAGGTGTGTGAGAGGCCTTGTGTTTTGTGTGTGTGTGTGTGTGTGTGTGTGTGTGTGTGTGCGTGTGTGTATTAATTACTACAGTCTTCTGGCATGGTAATACAACAGTGTATCCAAAGTCTTAATTGTCCTTGAATGCAGCAGTGAGCGTGCTGAATGAAAGTGGTAACATTCTCAGCGCAGTCAAGCATTCCTTGAGTCACGTGATGTTAGAATGGCCGAGAATGTCTCCCTTCGTTTTCTGATGGCTCGCCGTGCACGTCTGACAGCGAGATCTGCGGAACTGGACAGTCCACCATGTACCTGTTGGATCAATTTGTGAGGTGTACGCGCATTAAGTATCAAGAAACATGTATAGCAAAATTACTGTAATGGCCCGAGCACCAAAATTTAGGTCATGGTCAAATTCCTCCTGCTCAAGAGCATCGCTGTCTTTTATATGACTCAACTAAATTTGTCAGTTGGTACCAGTTCTAGCTATAGATTAGGTAGGGTGGCCATGGAGAGATGGACATAAAGAAGGTACACAGGTCAAGGATGTTACTGACCTACTATCCGTTAGAATCTTTAGATGATATCTATTAGTCGAGCAGTTGGAAAGTTGTGACGGACAGCGTTCAGAGTAAAAGTAAGTTTTTGACGTAATCATGTGAGAATGACATTCTTTGCTAGTGTAATCAATTTAGTTCTTCTATTTATTGAATATAAATAAAACATTTAAAACAGATTTATTAATAATAATTTTGTTTACGTAAATGTAAGGTCGATGAGAGTGCATCTGAAAGGCAAGAGATGGATGGATGGAATAGTGATAAATACGGAATATTCACTCTGAACTATACGTATTCAACAGCGCTCACAATTTCCACAGACTTCGTCAGGGTGACCAAGACTGCGTCGTTCTGCTGTCATTGCCAAAATCGAGAAATCAGTGTGTGCACACAGTCCCTTCTGATGGTTTCCACATGAAAGGACCAAGCTTGCATTATTCCGCTACCATTGCAAGTCCCAGAAAATAATACTGGCTACCTAGCTGAGAAGCTGTGACTGAAGACATAGTAGAAGATGAGGTATTCTTCGACTGAGTAAAGCGAACGGTGCATCTTCAAGAACGGCGCCTGAGTTTAAAGAGCACTGGATAACGGACTGACCAGTTCGCTTTGTGGCTGCCAACGGACCACGACCGACTTCACTGAATTAAGAGGAGGATATAAAAAAGAGTCTGCAAGAAACACAAAGAAAGATCAGGTGACTGTGTTCCAAACATAATTTGCATTCTTATATTACTCTTTATGATGTTTATTTTCTAACTATATTCACGTTCAGCAGACCGAATGAGTAGAAAATGAGAAATGGGAAGACAGCGCATAAAATTGTAATGAATTGGAAAAAAACCAAGAAACTGTTTAGGATATTTCGCTATTTATGATGAGGTAATGTGCAATGTGAACATTGAACTGAATGAGTCATGCACTATAAGCTTAATGATTCTTAGGATAGCAGTCTCTTTCGATGCCACGGTTTATTCAAACTGAACTGTGTAAATCCCTTGTCTTTGTTTGTTTTTGGTAAATACATACTTTTATTTCTTGTACAATCATTCTTTTTTACACAAGGATTCATTATTTTGTTGTGTTATATTAACTTTGTGTTCGCACGTTACGTACTTTATGATAAATATTCTCCTCGTCTTTATTAGTAATATGATTCTTATTATTGTGACTTGTTTGCACGTAATATGTAGATGATTCTCCATCCATCCATCCATCTATCGATCTATGAAGAGTGAAAGACTAACGGAAAAAGAAGAAGCGACAAAGGACGGAGAAAAGAGATGATACATTTACACAGGAAGCCAATTCTTTTAAAATAAAACTAACTATACACCGTGTGAATTTAGCCTATGTACAAATCACATATAGTCAGTGGTACATACATACACCATGTGAATATAGCCTATGTACAAATCACATATAGTCAGTGGTACATACATACACCATGTGAATATAGCCTATGTACAAATCACATATAGTCAGTGGTACATACATACACCATGTGAATATAGCCTATGTACAAATCACATATAGTCAGTGGTACATACATACACCATGTGAATATAACCTATATACAAATCACATAAAACCAGTGGTAAATACATACCTATAGATGCAATTAATGCAGCGACGAGTAAGACGTTGAGGACGCTTGCGATAATCGTACCCACGTTCATTTGTTTTGGCGTCATGGTGTATAACAATGAATACCTGTTTCCGTTTTGTGTGCTTTAAAAAAAAAAAAATCCGTCGATCTGTCTCAACATGACAAGAAATTTTCAAGATATTTAGAAATAATTACAAGGGATTAAAAAAAAATTAAACAGTACTTTCGTACAAAGATAGTAGTCTGCAGTATCCAGAAATTATAAGTTATGGGTAAAGCTTTGCTTTGGTGTTTTTTTGTTTCATGTTTTCAAAAATTGAACTTGAAAACAGTAAAAATATAATCCCACCAACATAAGAGGACGGATCATTAGCAGCCCAAACACTGTACTTCGTCAAACTGCCCTGTCATGAGGAAACTTAACGTTTAGTTGAAACGGGCCTGTTCAGTGTTTTATTAACGGCTTTTTAAATGACTTCCTTCTTTCATTATACAACATAAAAGTCTCGTGCATAACTGAATAAGACCAATAGAGAATATGCACAGGTCAAATCTTGTTGCTAATTAAATTAATTCATTAATATATTTTATTAATATTTTTATTGTAATAGTATTTGTCACCAGTATTATATTTGTATTTTTGTGCAATCTTCATGCATGTAAATTTAGTGAACTAATTATTTTATTAAACCTATGGCTTACATTTTGTTCATATTGTTTGAGGGAGGCGGTGTGCTTTTGAAGTAGTACAACTCCTACTAGATTATTGTTCTGTACCTGGCACTCTATATGGAGATGAGAATGTTTAACAAAATTCTTAGTCGGCTGCTAGAATTATAAGATTTTTATCATCATGTCACCGGCAGTGGATCTAAAGCAGCATCAGGAGAAAAGTTGTGCTAGATGCAAGAGTTCAACTGGGCGACCATTTGCTGTAACCTGAGAGTGATCATTGCATATGAATCGATGACCTCCTTAGGGTGAGTGAACAATACAGTAAAATTAGCAGAGGACAGAATGGAATGGAGGAAGCTGGTTGTCAGGTCATCAGTGGTGCCCCCAACGGTTGGCAAGACTAAGGGATAGATAGATAGGTCAATTCGTGGAATATTGATGTCAGGTAATCTATTTCTTAGTAATTGTCATATGTATATTTGATTGCTCATTTAATAAATTTATTGACCTTCTTACGCATATTGATAATCTTTATGTTAGAGAAGAAAGTGAGTGGATGGAGCTCGCTAAAAATAGATTAAAGACGGATTTGTCTTCTCCTTTAGTAAGAAGTTTTTCACTCACCGAAAGTTTATGTTACTGTAAGTGCTGTTTATGCTGTGGAGAGAGAAAACGTTTACAGCGCCAGCATTATCAGCCAAGTGAAAGACGGGTGGTGTCTGTTGGAGGATCACTAATAAAATAAATTAAGATTATCATCACTTGTAATTAGTTATGAAGATTAATTAATAATAATAATAATTTCCACTTCGTGCCCGTCACACCTTGTTCATAACATACTATTTTGGTATACTAAATATAATTAATTTATTTGTGTAGATAATCAAAACTTGATTGTGTCATTTTCCAAAAGTCAACATTTACAACAAAAAATGCAATGATTTATGAAGTCTGTAGTTATCGCACTAAGTAAATCCTGCATAAACATACTTTGAACTGCATACATACTTTATTCAACTAATCACTGTAAATGTATTATTGGACTGTTTCTTGAATTACTGTTAGACTTTGTATCTTTTATTCACTTGTATTTACAATTAATAAGTATTAGTTTATTATAAGCATTAGTTGCAATTTTTTCTGTATATTCTTTGTCTTTGAAATTATACTTCATTTTACGTGTCATGAGATTTGTTTTCCTTATCAAATATTTTCATAATTCACCTTAATATATCTTCCTTGTCATTGCTTTGTATGTTCACGGGAGGTGGAGGTTGAGCCACGAATATTTGAATTGAGAAGATATTCCACACCACTCTGCGAGTGGCTATCCTGTAAGTCTGGGATTATATTATAAATAAATAAATATTGTAATTAATTTATATCACTCTAATCCTTACGCACCGGGTAGCCTGGCGGGGGGGGGGGGGGAGGAGGGGGGCTAACATATTCCATCCAGTTCAGACTTACAGAATGTAAAAGTCACATAAGACTTTTGGGTTCATAAACAAACAAGAACACAACATCTGAGAACAAATCAAAGGTGTGGTATCATTCTTTAGTCCACTATGGTGCGGGACTAATTGCAACAGAAACACTTTTCAATTTCATTGGAAAATAGTCATGAAAGTATCCTAGGATCAACATATTACATACATAGGAGTTAGAAATAAGTGGAAATAGCAACCCAACATTAATTATAGTTTGTCAGTTCATATGTAGATTTTGGTATGTGTGTGTGTGTGTGTGTGTGTGTGTGTGTGTGTGTGTGTGTGTGTGTGTGTGTGTGTGTGTGTGTGTGTGTGTGTGTGTGTGTGTGTGTGCCAATTAAACTGTATTTGCAATTATTAACATGAACCAAACGCAACAACACGTGCACAGCTTATGTCATAATTACTTAAACACTCTTTAAAGTGATCTAGTATCTGTACACACTGTTACTGACACGTTCAGTCTCCATACTTTGACAAGAATTTATGGCAGTAGCAGTTCATCGATAAATCATTTATTTGTAGAGTGAAATCCTTCAGTATTTATAGTAATTCGACCTAATGTCACACTGTGAAAGATTATAATCTAGCACTGGGGTGGGCAAACTTTTTGTGCGTAGGGGGGGAGGCGCATATATATTATGTCCACTTCGTTTACAGCAACCTATCAGAATAAGTAATTATGAATTATTAATAGGCTATTAAACAATAAATAAATAACCAATTATTGCAATTTTATTTTACTTATACACTTATACATTATATTTACAATATGGACAAAAACCTTTACTAATTTGTTAACAAGATTTTACAATTTTTTTATTATAATATTTTTTATTATCTATCAAATGTTTTAATTTAGACACAAACCGACTACATTATCACTACAATTATTGATTTGTAATGAGATGTATATAACTGCTTGCAATTTTTGACAATATTCTTGAAATCTGGAGCAAGTTTACTTGTTGAAATTCGCATGACAGCCTGCAAGTTGCAGTCCGACAATAAAGACCTATTCTTAGATTTGTTATCTTCAAGCAAGAAAATGCTTGTTCGCAAATGATAAAAGTTTAGCTGCAAAGTTTTTTAATTTGGGAAATGATTCTTCTGATAAAGATCCATAGAAATCCAGCAAACCATATGACTTGAATTTCTCTTTCAGGTCATGATCTGCTTGTAAGTCAAGAAGCTCCAACTGTATGTCCTCCAGGGCTCTATCAGCTTCTGCACTAAAAGGGGAACTGAGAATATTGAACTGAGGCTCTAAGTTCTTGAAATCTTGGAATCTCCTTCCAAATTCATCAGTCAATGCATTGAATTGGGCTTTGTACTTTTCAGTCATTTCAACAGAAATGGTTTCTTGTTTCAGCAAAGGGAAGTGACAAAATGATTTTCACTTGCTTGTCTGGAGAAGAGTGAGAGTTTTGCCCGAAATGATTTTACATGTACATACATTTCATGTGCAAACACACAATTGCCCTGAAGTTTGACATTCAGTTCATTTAACTTTTCCATAATTTCAATGGCAAACATAAAGTCTAATTTCCACTCTTTAGTGACAATGTTAGTATTAAAGTCGCATTCAATGTCCTTCATCTCTAGGAACATCACTATTTCTTCTCTGAGGTCCCACACTCGCCAACACATTACCGAGACTCAGCCATTGAACACTGGTGTGGTACAGGACATCGGAATGTTCAGTTTCCAAATCGTCAAGTAATGCCTTGAACTGTCTGTGATTAAGTCCTCTTGATCTGATGAGGTTGATGACACTGACAACTGGGTCAATAATATGCTTGATATTCAAAACAGTTTTACACAGACTTTCTTGATGGATCACACTGTGATGTGGTAATAATGTGTCGTCAGAATATTCTGCTTTAATCTTATCATTTATCAACTTTACCAGACCTACATTTTTTCCAGTCAAAGCACGAACTCCGTCAGTTGTAACACTTGCCATCTTGTTCCAAACCAATCCAGTTTCAATACAATTATTAACAGCACTGAATATATCATGGCCTGTGGTTGTGCCCTTGAGTGACTCAACACTCAGTAACTCTTCCGTGAGTTAAAAAAAGAAGTGTTTATTCCACGTATAAATATCAATAATTGGGCAGTATCATGTACATCTGTACTCTCATCCAATGCAAGAGAGTACCACAAAAATTGTTTACTTGCATCTTGAAGTTTATGCATCAAATTGTCACTTATCTTGTCAACATTCTAGCAAACATTCCTTGATGAACTCGCCATCAGAAAGTGGCTTGTTGTGTTTTACAATTCTGTGTGACAGCACCAGACTAGCTTCTGTTGCAGCATCTTGAATTGAAGACTATTTAGTGAAAACAGTTTGTTGTTTCTCCAAATGTTTCACCAGCTCCAGGCATTTCCTTTTCCTCTCTTCGGTTGTTCAATTGTATCCGAAATAGGAATGTTTTGTTTGGTAATGTCTTTATAAATTGTAAAATTGTACTCTTTGAAGACAGCCACTGACTCACGACACAACAAGCAAACTGATTTGCTACCAACTTTTATAAAACAGTACTTAGTTGTCCATTCATCATTAAAAACATGGCATTCATCTTCAATCTTACATTGTTTTTTTTTAGTGACACTCATTGTTTTAATAAAATTTGTTAGAATTTTAAGGAAATGAAACAAAACCTACTTCCGGCTGTTTGTGAAAATAAAATATTCGGAAAACAAGGAGTAAACTCAGAATAAATTTCAGAAATAGATTAAGACTACTACAACAGATAAATTAATTTGAACATTGTAGATGTGGAAATAATTTATAACAGCAAAAGACTTTTAAATTTAATATTTTCGTGCAAAATAAATCGTTTTATTCCCAGAAAAAGTATCTGTTTTTCATAAAATCATCCTTATTAAATTTTTACATGTCAATAAATATTTCTCTATAATTTTATTAAATCGATAAATTCACATTTTAGCATTACATTACAAAGGTCAATGACTGTTTACAAAAATTAGAAAGAAATTTTATTAAAAATATTAAAATAACCATAACGGTACATGAAATTCTGTCAAATTCAACTAAATAACTTAAAAACGAAGTAAAAAAAAAAAAATCTAAATGCCCTTGAGGGCCGTAGTTTGCCCACACCTGATCTAGCAGATTACGAAAATAAGACCCGACACTTGTGTATTATTAATTCCTTGTGGATTTTCTGTCCGAAACAAAGGTTTGCTGTACGTCAAGCGGTGGTCAGCAGTAAAAATCAATAGAAGAGAAACCAATCTTTGAAATCGGAGCTCTCGTTCATTCGCAGACTAACTTATCACTATAGCAATATAACATGTGACGCCACGAGTGGCAATCCGCACGCTGTCGGTTTATATTGTCTTGCAACGCGTAGTTTGAAAAATTAAAACATATGCCGCGCATTGGAAGTCGAGCTCAAATTAACTTTAACCTTCACCATCTATTTATTGCTGACTATTGCGAGATCAGTACTTTTACCTTTTGATGACAATTCTGCAGTACTGACCTGATGGTAGTTCACATGTACTTTGCCAATCAATTGGGAAACTCGGATCACAAGTAGATGTACACTGTTTGACTCGATTTTGTGTTCACAAGGACGCTGATAAACATCATTGACGCGCACTACTTTATAGACGAGTAATGACATGTTTGCCTGTTGAGAAGCGTGTACATGGAAATTTGTTGTACGGAGTTCTTCCGCGAGGGTAAATTTCAACGACCCATGGCCTTTATAATTAACCATTTCTGCAAAAGATGACCGAAGTCCTTCAAAGAATTTACCTCCGGGTCCACAAGAGCTGTAGACTTCCCTAAACATATTATAGGTTGCTTCTAGCCCATCGTACTTGGAGAAAACCGCAAACTCACCCACCCTCACCTTTTTTTTGTGTGTGTGTGTTTGTTTAGTTTTCTTGGTGACATGATTAAAAATAGATAAATTTCGGTGCGAAGTTACTTCTTTCTTACTAGAGTTTTGGATTCTCTACAAGCTTATGATCTCCCTCCTTAAAAAAAAAAAAATACTGTCGCGTTTCGCTAGCCTTATTTCTCCTTCAAGGTTTGCATGATCAATCGGTTTTGGGATGGATTTTTCTCCTCAGTGAATTCTAGGCCACGCGCGCAGTTACGTATTCGACACCTTTTTTTCAATATAAAACTACTACAATAATATGGTGCGTAGTAATAAAAGTTATTCATTCGATAATAATTTTAATCTTCAACAATCATTTTTATTATTGTGAACATGCAATTAAAGTGGATATATGTGAGTATGCGTTAGTAAAGGGAATTAATCTAAAATATGAAAGAACCAATGAAAAGAAACATGTCATAGAGCCGCACAAAGGACCTGTAATCGATTTCTTTGCAATACAATTTTGGGTTTACATCCGCTCACGTGCACTCTACTTCCAGTTTCTTAGAACCTTATTCATTTCTTCCACTCAGTTAAGTTAAACTTACTTAAACTGTCTTATTTCTTTCATCCATTTATAATGAAATTTATTAAGAACAGCTAAATCCCATATATCTTACAAATAACAATATGCATGTACTAATATTTTGAGACAAGGAAAATATAAGATTCTTAGAATCTGTGTGTGTGCGTGCGTTTGTGTACGTGCGTGTACTTTTTTCTTCATAGGCTTTATTCTTTAAGCTGTTTCATTCATGATCTCAAGTAATAATTATATGTAATTAAATTGATTGAACATCCTAATGTATAATTATTGTACTTAATATTTTATTATATATTTTTTATTAACAATTTATATTATTACCTAGCAGAAAAAGCTCATTTTCCTTTCCCTAAAAATAAAATATTAGTTTTATCTTTTAAGTTTTATCCGATGAGTTTTGAAAGGATGCCAGTTTCCTTAGTTATTGCTAATCGTAATAATCGTATATGAAAATTGAAATACTACTACTACTAGATGTTATTGTTATACAGAATATGAGAACCACAGTTTTCTGAAGTATATAATTATATACTCTTTATGTCATTTAGCATTATGGTATTTGATATCTTGCTGACATTCCCACACTGTAATGGCCCTATAAAATAAATGAAGTAAGGAACAAGCATTTCAGCTAGTGACCAATGAATGGTTTGTGGGTGTGACCATGATATTGTCTAAGATATTTTGGAATGCATATAATGGAATCAAACTTTTCTGTCACCTGGGCAATGCATTTTTAGTTTGAAATAGCTAAGTTTTAATACACTCATTTAGTCATAGTAATACAGAGTTATGGGGTTTTCATATAGTTTGAGTTATTCTTACAGTTAAGTTACGCTATTACATTAGAAATAGAAAGAAATTTCTACAACAGTACAAGATGTCTAGAATTATAAACATGTTTGGGTGTAATAGAAATTGGTTTTGGGATGTCTAAAGTTAGACATAAATTACTGTTTCAGTCTTTCCATTATGTAGTAGAATATCCTCCAAAGTAATATTTAAAAACCTAGATTAATAAATAAGCAATATTTTTCAGATAAGTATATATTTAAGTTACTTGCCTTTAATTAAAAGAAAAAGCTAACAGCAAGAAAGAACTAAGAGTATTTAAATATCTTCATATAATTATAATTTGCAAATTGATAAATTTCCTCCATTATTTTGTTTATTATTACAAATAGTGAAATACAATTAGAAAAATGTTCAGTGAGTGTTTGCATATGTTGAAAAACAGAACTCTTCAGTGATGGCTGTAGGAAGTGAAGTGATGAATATGTCCTCAGATATGACTATGCCTACAGGACAATCAAAGTCAATGTCAACTTACTTTAACCGCATTGATACTCTAACATCTCAAACAGATACAGAGCCAGATTATTCACAAGGTAAATTAATGAAAAGGCAGAATAACTCAATAAGCTCTCTAATTAACTTATTAAGTAGCACTTGTACATGTATACAAAAATCATAATAATTGACATTTTTACTTTTATAACAACTTTGTAATCTTTATATTGATTAATATTAATAATCACACATTACATTGTTTTACAATCTAGTTATATTCTTCAGAGTTGTGGAATAACTGTAGAACTAGAACTTAAATATGCCTGGAAATGGAAATTAAAATGTTTTTCTGTTATATATTTGCCTACTATTATTGTATTAATTATTATATTACATTTTTTATTCACGTTTTGATTTATATAGGCAATGCACAATTTATTAAATTTAAACTTTGCAACATCTAAGTAAATTATACAAAAGTATAAACACTAAGCTGACTGCAGGTAAACCTGTCATGTATTTCTGGGGTCAAATTTATATTTTATAATTATAAAGTGATTTCTTAACCTGGAAATTGGGTTTTGTGGCTCACTGCTCAGTTTTCTTTTTTTTTTTGTGCATTCTTGAATTTGCATTTATTGACTGAGCCTTTCTGGTCTAACTGAGCACATCCTGTGTCCTCAGTTTGCCTGCTGTGAGTAATTCAAATGTATAACTCAAGACTGTAGCAATCTTTCTGGACAAAAGAGTATTTGCACATATATTGACAGCAGTATTTTACTGGGATTTATCAGTCTAACAATGTCCGCTGTCTCATCAAGAGTACCAAGTCTAGTGCATCTCAGCTTCTTAAATTAGAAATGAGCGGAGTTCTGTAATGGCAGTTTGCAAATAGTGATTAAATTCTATAAATTAAAATGAGTAGAGATTTGTAATTATAAATAGCAGATTGTGATTAAGCGTTTGTGGGATGTAATTGGTTTTCTTATATATATATTAGAATTAAGCAAGTGCTCTGTAATTATAATTGAATTAGCTAATACTAGTGATTAAGAGATGTACCCATCATCTTTTTCTGATGTGCTTTCCTTGCTATGATGTCATAGTTAAATTGCTGAGTTTGATTAAAATGTAAGTGGAACTATACAACACAAATCATGCTCAGAGTACTGGAAATAAAACTAAGTCATTGCAGTAAGCTATAGTAGTTTCTTTTACCAAAACATTAACACTAATAACAGGTAAAAAGAAAAAAATGTTGACTTTTATGAATGTGGTTCTCACATTTTTAGTAAATATACTTCATTAATTTTTAGTTTTACTGCATATGACCAGAGGAATTTATTAAAAAGTGTATAAAACTAAAATTAATATTCTTAATAAATCAGGATTTGTTACAGTGAGTTATAAAGGAATTGAAAAAGAGAAACCAACCCTTAAGTTAATAAATCAGGATTTGTTACAGTGAGTTATAAAGGAATTGAAAAAAGAAACCCTTAAGTTAATAAATCAGGATTTGTTACAGTGAGTTATAAAAGAATTGAAAAAAGAAACCCTTAAGTTAATAAATCAGGATTTGTTACAGTTATAAAGGATTTGAATAAAGTAACCCTTAAGTTAAGCTCTTGGGGGGGGGGGGGGGGGAAATGTGCACATAATTGAGAAGCTAGTCAGTAATCTGGAAAATGTTGCAGTGCACATAATGATTCTTTTGACTGATACTTGATAGTTTTACCAAATTTTCAAAGTTCTTGAATGCTTTAGTACAAATTATGTAAGAATAAGCAAAGGGAAAATTTGTGAATCCTTAGGAAAATGTTTTAATTTGTAATTTTATGCACTGGATGTGATTCCAGTGTTATTGTCATGATGTATAAAGTTTATCACTGGTGTTTCCATAGTATGTTAATTGACTGCTTGCATATATTTGATAACTTAGTTTATTTATTTTGCATTGTAGCTTGACTCTCAATCAGCATTAAAAATTTAAAAGACAAGCAAAAATTTATTTTGTAAAAATTATAATCTACATAAACTCTGCAAAAATCTGCAATAAGTGTGAAGTGAGCTGCACTGGTTTTGTAAATCAAAATATAATAATTAGTAGAATCACATTCATGGTATTGTGATTGAAACATGTTTTATCAATCCATGTTTTATCAATCCTTGCTGTGGACTTGGTTTTGCTCAGTAATGAGTTGGCTGTTACACTAATACACAGTGAAGGGTTGCTCACTAAATGGCAAATAATGTAATATGGAAACATCTCATATAACATTATAAGAGGTGTTTTGTGAACAAGACACTTCCAAAAAACACTGTTAAACTTTCTTAATAGAAAAAAGATTTGTAGTTGGATTATTCCTATTGTCACTCACTGAAATGTAACTGCTCTTTCAAATACTAATGCTGTAATTAATGCAGAAGTATTAAGGAAGATATTTCTGAATAGAAAATAGACAATTAGGTAAATTATTCATATCTCCTCATTCTCAGACTAAACAGTTTTGGCTCTGTGGAACCAAATAAAATCAGTGATATTTGTAATTAAATCCTACATATATTAGTTCAAGTGCAATGATTGTAAAATTGTAAAGTATCTATAATTAGTAGCATTTCTGATCAGTTTCTTATATATCTTTAATTTATTTATTTACTTTTTTATTTTTCCTGTTTGAACAGAGATAACTCGGAAACATTGGAAACCAGCAGAGAGTACAGCACGTTGTTTCAACAAAAGTTCATGTGGTAAACAGTTTTCTTTGTTGGAACGTCACCATCATTGTCGTCGGTGAGTTGATAATGTGTCTGTCTATTTTATCCTGTACCTGGTCTATATAATGCCAAGCTTTGAATATTGTTTCTTGAGAATATGTCATTAAAATAACAAGACTTAATAGGCAATGCTTCTATTTGTATTGAGTCCAGCCTCTTGCCCCACACTCCATCGTACAGAGTTAACTGTATTGGTGAATTGGTGATTTCTGCTTGAAATTACATTTTTGTTTTGTAGCTATCATTTGGTGTGCCCTGTTTCCTAAATAATTAAAATACCACGACTATTAGTCACTTTGCAAGAATGTAAAATGTATGACATGACAAAAACAAAGGCTTATATCATAAACGAGCTGAAACTGCACAGGAAAGGATAGTCTTTAACCTCTTCTACTTCAGTCATATATGGATCACTCATTAATATGAGGGACATTGAATGTGTTCATTATGTTTGAGTTCTTGAACTGTAGATATAACTAACTACAGGCTCCAGTATTTATTTCTTTAATAAGAAATGTTTTCATACTTGTTCAGTTTGACTGGAAGCAAATTAAGTGCTCATTAGCAGAAGGTGCTGATAACCTATACATAGACATTCGATAATTGTAGATAGAAAAAAAACAATACCTACGACCATACATAAATTTATCTCTTTAAATCCTAGCAGTTCTTCTTGATGACTTACATATATTCCCAACCTTTAAATATTAATCTGTAGATTTGTCTTCCTACTTTCTTAACACTAAACTACTTGAAAATGCCAAATATATATGCCCATTTAGTAGAACAAAACAGGCTCTGGCAAATTGTCCATCCAGTTCAAATCTTTTGGTTTAAACTCATTTTGGATTTTGCCTTTTTGCTAGCAGTATTTAATAAGGCATAATTTTTATGTCACAAAGTCAGAAAGTACTAAATATGAGTTTGCTAATTATTTAATGTCAGTCCAAAGATGTTAATTATTTAATGATGGCACAAAGAAAATAAACATGATTGCAGACATTACTGTTTTCACTAAACCATGAAAGTTCAACACAAAATTGTAATTGTTGCAACCACTGAGTTTCATTGCACACACAGAAAAATCATGAATGTTTATTTGATTTTCTTCCTTTAGCAGAATTAAATTGAATATTGTATGAATTAGTAAATGAATATACTTATGCCTAATTTATTTGAAATTTTACTTTTAATGAAATGCAGACAGTTAAAATTGCCCATATTTCAAAATATAGTGTATACTGATAGTTTGAAATCATATTTCCAGAATGTATTTCTTCTTAATTTTCAGGTGTGGAAATATTTTTTGTGCCTCGTGTTTACAGTACAAAAGAAAATTAAATCGTCTAGCTCACCTTGACCCACAGGGTCAACTGTACAAGGCCTGTCACAGATATTTTTATTGTTTTAGGCAGTTTTATTTACTTATAAAAATGTAATCATTGTTATTATTTTGATACAATTTTTTATTACCCCCTATCATTTAAAAAATTAATATTAAAACCTATATGTTATGAATTACTGTCTTTCACTTGTGATTTACCAAGTTGTAATGTTAAATTTGAAATTCTATCGGTACATGTAATAAGAATAATAACACAAATAATAGTGTTAGCAAATTTAATTTTACCATTTGTAAAAATATATTTGATATTAAATTTTTTAGCGCTTCTTTGACAGTATTCATGCTTCCTAAAACAGGAATTTAAAACGTCTCCCATAATATTCCCTATCAAATAACATTTCCTTCAGGTGTGTAAAACCTGTTACGAAGAAGGACAGAGCTATGATGGTTGCACCACTACCATAACAGCCTTGTTTGTCCAACTTAGAGAACAGCACCGACAGAGTTTGTCAGGGACAAAGAATGGAGGAAAACCAAGAAGGGGAGGGGGCTGGAGAAATCGTTTAAACATTGAGCTAGAGTGCCAGAGACTAGTGAAAGGCTTCCGCCAGTCGGTGGGGAAGTCTGAGGTTCTGCGGACATTGCATGAAATGCGCAGCATGTTATTAACTCCTGAGTGGCAGAAGTCAAGCTTGTGGTTGGTACGCATTTTCTTATTAAAGGGGAATAAGACTAAGAGTTGGGTATCTCGAAGGTCAGTCTTAAAGTCATTTTAAGGTTTTCTTCTTGAATTGACAAAATACATTTTTATTTTACTTTGGAGCATGATCGATCATTAGAACACTGATGTAGAGATTCTGTGAATATTTGTTATTTTTGTACTTTTATTATCTTATTTTAAAACACATAACCCATTGATTAATGTCTAGTCACAATTCTCTATTTTGTTTTTAATATGCAGCAAGAGAGCAATGCTGGAATGTGTCAGGTGTGTTGCCAGAATTTTGGCCTATTAAAGAAGCGTAATTTTTGCAAGGTGTGTAGTGTTGCTATCTGCAAAGATTGTTCCACTAACGACCTACTGGTGTATATTCCAGACAAGGGAAAAAATAATAGTAACTCTGACAACAACAGTGCAGAGCCACAACTTGCCATCATCAAAATAGTTGGCGTAAGAATTTCTTTTTGATGTTCAAACTTTTCTCTCAAATATTATCTGAGCTTCCAGCGAGTTGCTATTATTGTTAATGTTACAGTTTTTCTACCAGTGTACCACCTTGGCCTATTTGGTTTGTTCTTATTTAACTATTTTGATACAACATTAGTTTGGCTTGTTTTCGAACATTTAATGATCGCCTCCCAAATGCTTTTGGTTACATAACTGGATTTACTCTATACTTAGTTAACATTTGCTTTATGCATATTTGTTAGCTGACTAAATGTGTGTTTAAATGTTAGATGTTTAAATTATTTAATTTATTAGCTTTTAAAACTGTGTTTAATGACTGAAATGCTTGTAAAGATTTTTTAACTTTATGTTTCGGTGTGGTAAATTAAAAAAAAAATGTCTATCTATCTGTTTGTTTCTTCTTGTATTCCAGTCTGCCTGTCTGTTATAATCTGTTTAATTTTAGCATTTATTATCTTTAAAATTAACTAAAAATTATTAAATCAAATTGTTAAAAAGACTCATTTAAAAATAAATTTATAAAGTTATAAACTTATAAAAGTGGCACTGTCAGTAGAAATGCTTCAAAGTCTAGTGGTCTCCCTTTATCTAAGCCTTAAAAGATTTGTCATTTGTAGTATCAGAAGCAATGGAGATGGCATAAACTAATAAAATGCTTTCAAAAAATTAAAGTCTTTCAGCTTGGACTTAAATACATAGTGGAAGGGGATGGGGTAGCAAAAGTGCAGTGGAAGAGTGCCACCAATCCATTTTACTTCCTGTAGTTAACAATTCATTTTACATTCTATAGTTTAAAGTCCATTTTACATCCTATAGTTAGCAATTAATTTTACCTCCTATAATTAACATTATCTACTTACTATAAAGCAAACACATTTCATTCAAAATGCATTGAACAAAATGTTCATGACATCCTTTTCTCCCCACGTGAGAATCTGTCTCTTGATGCCAGCAAGGAAAATGGAATGGTCTGTAATAAAATGTTTATAGCAAAACTTTAATAGTAGCAGACTGCACATCAGTAAATGGCATTGTAAATAAAAATATTGCTCTTTATTACAGATATATCGTTGTTAATCATTGCCATTAGCCATGCTGATTCTAATTTGAAAACAGCACCTCTAACTTAGCATTTTCCCGAACTGACACACTGTTGATTTTTCATATGCAGTAGATGTTAAATGCATTTAATCATTGCTGATTTTTGTCTGTAGACTTAAATTTCACCTGTTGTCAGAATGTGGCCCTGTTTTGTGTGTAATCACAATAGTTGAACTATATGGAAATTGCATAGTAAAATTGTTCTTGCATAATCAAAGAAAATTTCCATAAAATATTTATTTATCTTTATTTGTAATATATTTATAATTTTTAAAATTTAAAGATTTATCATGGATATAGTGTTGGCTTTTGTGATTATGCATATAATCATATCTTATTATTATATAAGCATTCATTAAATTTTATTTTTCAAGTCAGATATTTATATCACAACTATGTACAGCAATATAAAGCAGAGCACAAGTATAATTCGTATTTTAAAAATAGTAAAAATAAATAATATTTTACTTTATATAATGCTTTCCGCACCTGCCCTAAAAATTCTGAGGTGGTTTAAGTTTCCCTGTTATCATATTTGGTTTAATCTTGTATTATCTCAAGTGCCCTGAAGTGGAACCAGAGATCAGTATGTACCTTACCATTTGCTCAGAATGCCGTGGAGAATTGATCAAGAGACAAGTGGAGCAGGTATTTGAGGATGAAGTTCCTGCAGGGGTCGACATGCTTGCAGAGATAGCATCCTTACACGGCAAGTTTTCTGTTGCCGAAGAAAATGTGAATAAACAGCTGAAAAATGTAATTGAATTTTTAAAAACCTTTTTTACACAGTCACTGAAGCTGGCACTAAAAATGCATTCATATAATTTTCAAATGACTTATCATTTGTAATACAGTCTTCATTCTAAATAGGATTTGATTTTGAACATCCTGAACATAGTTTTTGTTTGATTAATTAAATTAGCAAATAAAAGAATCAGATAGAATTATTTTTATTAGTTTTGTTTTTTATTAAAATATTGTTAAAAGTATAATAGTATTATTGTCTTTTTTTTATAAAAAAAAACCCCACCATTTTTAATTTTTATAAACATTATTTTGTTTGTATCTAAATTATTTAGTGGAGTGAAGTACTTAATTTGATGTCCACCATAAAATGAACTGCAAGTCACTTTTGGACATGAGATCTTGATGTCCATAGAAACTAAAGATAAATAATTTTTTAAAATATGCAAATTTGTAAGAAAATTGGACATTTAGCCACCAAGCAAGGGTCAAGATAAGATGGGTACCCTTTGGGTCTTCATATTGAGAAAAAAGACAAAAAATATCCACTGAAATTCTAATTTTCCTTATCAGCCACAATCATAAAACACCATATTTATTGGAAACAGACAATATTACACAAGTAAATAGATTTGAAAGTTTTACTGTATTATTTAAACCGTTGAAGACTTAAAACAAAATGAAAGATTTGTACATTGTTTGAAAATTCAAGGACACCTATTAGAGACAGAAGTACAATGCAAATGATAAATTTATAATATAACTCTTAAACCAATGACAGAAAAGAATGAAAAACCTGTAGCATTGATAATTAGCTTGATTTTTATATTTTTTTCTATCTAAATCAACTTTGGGAATAAATATACCTACTGTAATCCCATCTTGGGCATAAATATATCCACTGTCACCCCATCTTATCATCCTGGAAGTCTTCTGTAACATTATATCCACAATCTTGGACCTGGCATTTGTTGTCATGTGACTAGTTTCACCAGTCACTGAATCAGCAATGGAGAGCCTGCCCTAGTTACACATTGTTTACATTCTTCACCTTATTTTCCAGTCTTTTCAGTGGACAGTTATTTTAAGGTCATCCAATGAACTGTGCAGAAATCTAAACATTAGAGGATCAGAATTTTTCACTGATTCATAATTATAGTGGTCAATTTGGAGCAAAGGGGAAATAGTTTGAAAATAGGGCATTTTGACCCCTTTTAGGAGAAAACAAGCATAGTTGCATTTTAAAAAAATGTTTTTCTTTTAATATTTAAAATTGGGACTCTGCCAAAATATTACATATTCTTTCAGAATAAGTGCTAAACTTTCCATATCAAGTGAAATCTTAAAATCAATCTAATCACCCCCTCTTGCCTATTTTAGATCTAGCAGGAATTGAGGTCCAAGAAGCAAGTCATTTTGTGGTGGCACATCACCATAATAAAGCTTACTCTCTATTTTGCTGAAAGCAGAATATTATCAATTTTTTGGACGTGTGTGAATAATTAGGTGCTTTCTTTTTGTAAAACAGTTTTGCTGTTGGCTGTTTTTTATGCCTAGTACCAAGAAATAGTGGAATCACTGGAAGATAATAGGCGTAGATACAACCCCAGCTCCTTGTCTGGCACAAAGGGTAGCAGTCCACAGAGCAACATGCAAATACTTGCTAAAGCACAGGTACTCTCTGTAGTTCTGTAGTTTTGCATGGATATAATTGTTTACAGTCTAACTATAACTTAGTATAAGTTGTCAGATATATCTGTTTATTTTTACTTTCAAGACCAAGTGAGAAGGATTCTAGGTCAGCCTAGTTCGTTGAGTTAGGTGTTGTGACAGCATGTAGCAAATTTCAGTCACTCAAGATATCACTATTACAAGAATATGCTGCTGCAAGATTTTCATTGTTACCAGTATTACCAAAATACACAAACAAGTTTCATGATTACACAGAAGACCTAATTTTTTTTTCAATAATGTGCTTGCAGGAAGACCTTTCAGATTTTCTTGCTCAGCATGTGATGGTTGTACAGCACCTGAAGAAACTGGTTCCCAAGACAGATGCTCAGTCTCGCTTGCTGAAAAACTACATTAAGGTAGTACAGAGCCTGTAAACATTGATCTGTTTTAATTTAACAAACAGTTCTAATCACTCTCAGACTCATCATTGCTAATGTTATTTGTTGGGGATTTTTAAAGCTGTTTAAAGCTTGACACTCCATGAGAATTTGTAAAAGATTTGGTTTACATATTTTATTCTTTTCAAATTTGAGATTTTTGCATAAAAGCATATATTAATATCTTTTCTTTTAGAATCTATACATTTAATAAGATTGCTGTGGTTGTGGGTTTGTGCAGGTTTAAGTGAAAAAGTACTGGTAGATTTCAATCAGGTTTTTTTGTTTGTATACCTTGGTGCCCTAGAATCAAGATAGGCTATATAAAATCATGCTATTTCATAAAGAAACTCACAAGTAGCCCTAAAACTACCAAAATTTCCATTAAAAGTAAAAACATACGCCCACAGTCCTAACACCAATAGCCCTAAAACTTCACACATTTTTCATTAAAATTAATTGTGCAGGCCTCATTCCAGTAACCTTAAAACGATGAAAATTTTCCATTTAAAATAAAGCATGTGGAGGCCTTGCGAATACAATGCTGCAATCTCCACACACAGTGGACGATTCATGTTTCACTCAGATTATGTTTCTCACTTTAGTTATTAGATTTCAGGCTGTAGTAAATATTAGATTTTGTTGGGTTGCATTACACTGTGTAGTTAGCGCTTATTTTAAGCATCCTCTTTGTGATGACGATTAATAAATCACAAGACATTGTATACTGCAGGCATAATACCTTTATTCCATCTGCTTCTCATATGGACAGCTGAACATTTTGAGCTCCACAGCGTTCATAGCATCCTTGAAAGTCCTTAAAAGTACTCAAATTTTATTCTTTGAAAAGCACTTGAATGTGCCCATAAACTCTTGAATTCATTGAGAAGTCCTTGAATTTTATTTTAAAACATATACCCCACCCCTTTTCCTTTTCCATTAGTTTGCATAAACATGTTTATTTTAGATAAAATGCTGTGAAAACATGTGCAAGTCAATGCTTTATTTTCGATACTTTGGAATTCACTTTGTTTTTTTCCAGTATGTCGTTCAAAAGCCCAGATAGGATAACGAGAATTCCAACTTGGAGCACTCTATTAATTTTTTTTCAATTCTGGAATAGGACTTCTTCTTCCCAAAATAGTATCCAAGAGGAATTTCACTGTTATTAGTAGTAATTAATACTCTCATGCCACATCAATGAAATGTATGGTTTTCCATAAAATCAGTAATAAAATAATTACAAAGTGAATTTCAGTTGATGTATAAAGGTGTTGTTTTAAGACTTTGAAATTGTTTGCTTTGGGAATAGGATGCAATATTCCTTGAATTCTTAAAATTTACATCAGAAGTTAAGTTATTGTAACTGTAAATTGTAAATGAAATACTTAGAAGGACATATACTTGTTCTTATCTCATTTGTGTATTTTTACTAATGGGAGTAATGCATTATTATAAAAATAATTTCCTTTTAAATTAATTTGTGCACTAAATTAACAAATCAATAAGTTCATTGTAATCATAATGATTTATTTATTATTTAGTGATATATATATATATATATATAATATATTCTTATTAACTATTGATAGATTTTATTTTAAAATCTGACCTTTTTCAATAAAGTAAAATATACGACCATGAAAGGTAACTTTTCTAAAGTAACTTTTAAATTTATAAAGAGTGAAATACTATAGAAATATTTTTATTATCACACATAGTTGTAACTTTAGCCATTAGTAATCTTATGTGAAGTTGGTTATTTGATACACATTACAATTTGAAGTGTAAAATGAATGCATTTTCTGGCTATAATCAATTATATGATATATATATTAAATGTACGCAAAATAAAACCTATATTTTTTCCAGTTAACAATAATTTCTTTTATGCGTATTGCTAAATACAAGAACATTAGTAGTGAAGTAGACTAGAGAAGATCTTTAAAAAAAAAAAGTTGCATGTCAGAAGATAGAAAAGATATAACAAACTAAATTCATAAAATTGCATGTACACAGCCACACCACAACTCAAACCAAACATTCTTCCATGATGATACATAGTACATGTAATATTAATTATTGATTCTACACATAAGGCATTCTTATGCTTAGCAAAAAAAAAATATAAAAGATAATGCAAGTATATAATTTTAAAATTTTTTTACAATGAAATTTATGTTTTTTTCTAAAACAGTACATTTCATTTCATTGCTTACTGTTTGCAGACATAGATATAAAAAATTCTAATAAATCCACATGACTGAAACTTGACATAGTGACTCTTTATAAGCATAGGCACAAATTCATGGATAGATGAAAGTTTGTGTACATTATTTTAATTTATTAACACATTTTGAATTTTAAGTTATTAATTAATTTTAAGACTTTGGACAGGTTCTTTGTTAAAAATATTAGGCACATTTTATTTAAAATTTTACTGCACTCTTGTATTATTACAGACACATAGCTACATATTTAGGTCTAAAAACAATTTAAAATATTTAATTAAATGTGGAAGGGTGGATGTACGTGTACAGAGCAGTGTGTGTGTAGCGCTTGTTTTGCCGGGCAGCAAAGTAGGTCATCGGCCGCTTGTTTGAATCACGGCGCGGTCTGCTATATAGGAATGTGTGGCTGTGCCATTGGGTACACGTTTGACCGCCACTTATTATATTATTCATTTATCAAGTAAAGTTAATGTGTAGATATTTTAATAGTTAGTGGGATGTAGTTTATATTTATATAATTTTGTAAGTTAGTTTATATTGTTTTCTAAGTGTATTTTATGATTTATGTGTGTGTACATGGTTTTCCCCTGGCACATGAATATAGTTAATTATTTTATTTTATAATCTATTTTGTGAATTATATTGTAAGGAAGTATTGTATTTAAAGAGTATTTAATGTAGTATTTTTTGATAGTTAAAGTATTATATAACTCTAGGTAGTTTAGGAGGAATTTATGTTAGAGCGAAAGTAGGTTAGCACAAAAGAGCCCGTTAGCAGTAGTTTTAGTCAGCAGTTCCAGAATTGTTTAGTGGAGTCCCCTTTGCCGCCCGGACTTTTTAGATATATTGTGTGAGAGAGCGTGCGAGAGGGGGGTCAGCGTTCGTCTTGGTTCGTCTTGGTGCGTTCGTCTTTAGTCGTCTTTGGTCAAGAGAGGAGCGTGGTTGGCGGTGTGTCGCCGAAATAAAGATAATGAGAATGTAAACACGTGTTGCGTGTTCTGCCTGCTTCTGCTGTGGCTGCCGTAGCGGTATTGTCTGACTGTTTCACCATCGTTTCTCCTCGCATCCTGGGGTGACCCATAACAACAACATAACACCTCACCCCATCACAAATGGCGCTGCGAGCAGGATTGTTTGGGTTATACCCGAGCAGGATGGGTTCAAAGGGTGCGAGGAATGGCCAAACAACATTTTCTGGCTGGACAGACGGACGGCAGCCGCTAACATCATGGCGGCAGTGACAGCACACCGCATGGCACTGACACGCCGACGACCATCCATCGCGGCATGACGGACGCCAACATCATGGCAGAGATGGACGGCAGTGGCAGTCGACATGGCCCTGACAGAACACCGCATGGCGCTGACGACACGCCGACGACCATCCATCGCGGTATGACGGACGCCAGATATCACCAACAACAACAAGGTCGGGACAAGTAAAGATGTCTTTCCACACAGTGACAAACAACAACGCGATAGATCAGAAACTTTGTGTCCTGTTAAAGGTATGAACTGTATTTATAAGAAAGAAGAAAATGGCAGCAGAAAAAAAAGAAAGTGTCACAAAAACTTGCTTCATCTGAAAGACTTTAATTAAACTTATGACTTTTTAGTATTAGATGCGTTATGTAGATTGTTTAATTTGTATGTTTTGTGTGATTATTTAGTTAGAATGTTATGATAATGTGCAGCATTATGAATTGGATTGTTGGATATGATCAAGTTATTTTTTTTTAAAGAAAGAATATATAGATATTTAGATATTTTATTGGAATTGTGCTAAATTCGGGCGTGCATTTATTTTGCTATGTGATGTTACTACATAGGTATTGGGATGTAAGTTTTGTGGCAATACTTATTTTATTATAAGTAAGAAAACGTATGTTCCGTGTGGCAATACAGTTTGTAGTTTCATTTCTGTATCTTTGTTTAAGAGTTTCGCTGGGTTAGGAATTTGGAATTCCTTGGCTAGCCCTAGTTCATCATTGAGGTTTGGCAAAAGATAGTTTGCATCCTAGTGGGTGGTCTAGGTGGTGCTAGTTTTAGTCAGGTCACTGTGGACGCTGGCTGGAAAGCGTTTCTCTTGTTACGTGTTGTCTCGTCTGAGTAGATGTGTGTTACGTTTCCAGTATTTATTTAAAGACCCTGCTTAGAATAATTAAAAGACTTTAAATATAATTAATTCTTCCTCTCATATTCTACGCAGACTGGTTGCTCAATTTATTATCTGACTAATTAAAAGTGCGTCTTGTAGTTCAGACGACAAATTTACAGACTAATAAACTGCGAACTTTTAGCTAGATTTGAAAACAGTTAAATCCCTCTAAATTAATATGCACTCGTCATCAATCTTTCTGCTCATCCGCCCCCATTCAAATCTAAGAATTAATCTAATTGGTCTATTGTGCATAGAAATCAACTACTAAGAGGTATTAACAAAGAAAATAAGATTTAATAAAGTTTAACAAATTAACAATAAATCGAATGCAACGCGAATAGTCTTCACTCTGTCTTTACGCGCCTATGCCTGATTTTTGTCAATCTAAATTGCCAGAAAAGTGTTCCTTTGAGATCTGTACACTTGATTTTGCACTTAGCTCTATTCTTGTATCCTTGGTCTCAACACTCAGTCATGCTGGTTCGTTCCCTCAGTCCCCCTTTAACGACACACGTGGTGCATAAGGAATGATGTCCCTTTGTTAGTGGCTAGGAACTGGAATTTTTGCAGCATGGCCCTCAGAGTGGATTTCGACACGCTTACACCAATAAGCTAATGCAGGTGAGGCATGGTGACATGAACCATGAGCCGACCTTGATTCTCTATGGCGCCGGCTGCCTCTCACGACCCGAGTAAGCTGATGGAATTAGCTAAAATGTGCTCGAAGTGAGGGAGCGGAAGCGTGTGGGTACATATATAGAAAGGTATATTGCGTATCACGTGACTGTTCGCAAAGCATGTGGTTGGTTCGAGAACTGGACAATGGTCCTAAAGTTACATAACATCTTGACCTGTTCTAGAAGCACCTAGAAAAAGGAAGCTTGGAACAAAGGGCCAAGGGTTTCAAATATTCGAATTTGAAGTAAACAAGGCAAGTGGGTCACGAAGTCGGACAATTTTATCAGACTGTGACACCCCCTTGCTTTTGAGGCGTTTATCTTGCCAAAGATAAAATGCCTCCTACAAATTATGTATGATAAAATGTAGAAGTCCACAATGAAGAAAAATTTACACAAAAAAAAATTTCGACATTCCTAGAAATAAAGTGTGCAACTATATTTCATATTTACAGGAAGGAATCCGTAGGGTTCAGTTAATTGATTAAACAACATTCTATCAGTACCGGCACTTGATGGCATCAAGCACGACTCATGTAATCTGCGCCAACATTCAAAGACCCTTTGATGTAATGAATATTTGCGTCATACTGTGTCAGAAACAAAGACCAACGCATTAAACGGCTGTTCGTAAATTGCGCCTGTCCGAGAAAGGCCAACGGCTGGTGGTCGCACTCAATGACAAAGGTTTTTCCGTACAAATAGTTTTCGAACTTTTTTATAGCCCAAACTATTGCAAGACATTCCTTTTCACTGGTGGAATATTTCTGTTCAGTAGTTGTGAGTTTACGGCTTGCATATGCAACTGGGTGTTTGGTGTCATTGTGTTCTTGTAATAACACTGCTCCTAATCCTGTGTTGCTAGCATCAGTCCTTAACAAGAATGGTTTTGTCAAATCTGGCAGTTTAACAACTAAATCTGAAGTCAGTCTAGATTTCAGTGTGTCAAAAGCGTTTTGGCATGCATCAGTCCACACTACTTTTGTAGGCATATTCTTACGTGTCAAGTCAGTCAGAGGACATGCAATGGCACTAAAATCTGGTACGAATTTTCTGTAGTAATTAGCAAGACCAAGAAAACTTCTAACTTGTGTTTTTGTTAGCGGTTGTGAAGTGTCCTTAAGTTGTGCTATCTTAGCTTCACTTGGCGACATAGTTCCATGACTCAACTTGTGTCCCAAGAAGTCTAAGGAGAATTGTGCTATTTCACACTTCGTAGGGCGGGCAGTGAGGTTGGCTTGCTTTAATCTGGCTAGCACGTCTCGTAAGAGTGTTAAGTGCTCCTCCCATGTCTGGGTGCCTAGAATTAAATCATCCATGAAGTTCTCAACTCCGCGTCCGTACAGTGGTTCTAACAATGACCGCATCATTTTAGAAAAAATGCTTGGAGCGTTTGAAACTCCGAAAGGCATAACTTTCCATGTGTAGTTTCCTACTGGTGTAGTGAAAGCTAGTATGTGTCGATCAGTGTCCTTGACCTTGATTTGCCAAAAACCGCGTGACAAATCTATTTTGGTATAGTAATGAGCGTTAGCTAGCTTAGTGAAGATGAGATCCGGATCAGGAAGAGGTTCGGCACAAAACTCTGTCACTTGATTGAGTTTGCGGTAGTCTACGCAAAAACGGAACGAGTTATCACGTTTTTTAATCAACACGATGGGTGATCCGTAGGCACTGTCAGTCTTCTCTATGACCCCTAGATCTAGCATAGTCTTAATCTCACGTCTAACGTCATCTATCTTAGCGTGTGGCAACGGATACGGCTTCAAACGTATCGGTTTGTTGTCAGTCAGCTTCAGTGAAAATTCTATTAAGTCTGTCAACCCTGGTTTGTCTGTCAGAGTAGATGAGAACTCATTAAGCAATTCATTCACTTCTTTTTTCTGTCTTTCTGTCAAGGCTTCATTTACCCTAACGTCTTTGACAGTTTCGTCCGTCTGTAGAGGACAGTTTGGTAAAGTACCAGTGACGCAATCAGTATCCCCCTCGTCTTCTGTAACTATCGTCGCTACGACAAAATCAGCTTGAGTGGTTTGATCCTCACGGCTTATGTACTTTTTGAGTAGGTTAACATGAAAGATTTTCTCTCTCTTTCCTGTCTGCACCTTATAGTTCAGTCCCCCTAGCTTGGCGGTAACTACAAAGGGCCCCTTCCATTTCATCTGAAGTTTGTTATGTGCTTCAGGAAGCAACAGTAACACTTTGTCGTTAACTTCAAATTCTCTAGGTTTGGTGTGCTTATTGTAGTATTCTGCCTGTCTAGACTGAGCTATTGTCAGGTTTTCCCGTGCTATCTTGCCTATAGTTTCAAGACGGTTTCTTAAGTCAGTGACGTATGTATAAGTTGTCTTAACTTCGTCATCTGTCTTTTCATCAGTCCAAAGTGCCTTCAAAATCATCATCGGTCCGCGTACAGTACGTCCGTAAAGTAGCTCGAATGGTGAAAATCCAGTGGAAGATTGTGGCACCTCCCTATATGCAAATAGTAGGGCAGGGATGTATCTGTCCCAGTCTTTCGGTTTATCTGTGGCGAGCTTTTTAAGTGCTGTTTTTAATGTCCCATTGTATTTTTCAATCAGACCATTTGCCTGGGGGTGGTATGGTGTGCAAGTAAGATGTTTGATGGAAAGTAAACGATTTACTTCCTTCATTACGTTGCCTATGAATTGACTCCCCTGATCTGTCAAAATTTCAGTAGGAATTCCAACACGACTCCATAGACCGAAAAGGGCTTCGGCGACAGTTTCAGTATCAATATTTTTCAATGGTACTGCGTCGGCGAATCTTGTTGCGTAATCAATAGTGGTCAGCACGTATCGATTACCTCTCGTTGATGTGGGTATTATAGGCCCAATCAAATCCAATGCTACGCGCTTGTAGGGTTCACTGATCAGTTCAGGCTCTCCTAACGGTGCGGGTCTGATTGAATTTTTAGACTGTGTTCTCTGGCATGTGTCGCAACTTAACACGAATCTACGGATATCGGCAGTGATGTCCGGCCAATAAAACTCACTTGTAATACGACTAGTTGTTTTTTGTACACCCATGTGTGCACCAAAAAGACTCTCATGACCTAATCGTAATACGTCATTTCGTTTGGTTTGTGGAACGACTAATTGTTTCCGAAATTCGTCTCCCACTTTCGAATAGCGGTACAATAAACCCTTTTTCAGAATAATGCACGCTTTCTTATTCGAATCGTCAGTGTTGACGTCACTAACAAGTACAGCTTGTCTGCGTAACTTGTCTAGTGTTTCGTCCTCAGCTTGTAATATTTTAATCTCGCTAACTGTTGCTTTATCTACGGCTGGTGCGGCAGACATCGGTGCAGTTACAGATTTGTCTTTACTACTCGCTGCTCTGGTTACAGCGTTAACCAGTGGTGGTTCAGTTGAAGTTTGTTTTTTGCACGGCAAAACATACTTGCAACCAAGGATCACGTCATGCGGTGAGTTTTCCATAACTGCCGCTTTGACTGTTCCTTCTACAAAGTCTGAAACAATCGAGACTTCAGCTACTGGTAAAATGTCTTGTTCGCCGTTTGCAAAGGTGACAGAGATTGTCTCCCCTGTGTAGTCGGTACGGTTAACTAATGATGCATTTACAATAGCGTCTAGCTCACACCCTGTATCAAGCAAAGCGATTGTATCGTGACCGTTTGCCTGTACTGGTGTTCGATTCGACTTTTCTGTTTTAGGTGTATGACTTTCTACTGCGTAAACTTTAGCTGTTTTCTTTTCAGGACATGTTCGTGAAAAATGGCCACTATCACCACAAGTGTAACATGCAAGATTCTTTTTATCTTTCTGTTTGTCGGACTTGTTTTTAGTGTCGGGTTTAGATGTTTTATCATCACGCTCACTATGTGCCTTCCCGTCATTTTTCTTATCCTTTCGAGTCTGCGGTTCGTTCGGTCGAGACTTGTTGTTCGCGTGTGCGTTCGAGAATTGAGAATGTGCGTCATCAAAGCGATCGGCGGCGTTGCCTATCTCCTCTAGCGTAGATTTTTCCCTTATTGCTAAGTGAATCAGTAGATCTGATTTGTATGACCCGAGAATATGGTCTTTTACCATTTCATCCCTAAGACCTGCGTACGTCTGTGGAGTTTCGGCTAGATCTATCCATCTTTGGAACAAGTCAGCCACGCGTCGTATGTACTGTGCGTGCGTCTCTGAACTGGCTTTAGTGGCCTGTTTAAACTTACGTCGGTATGTATCTGCTGTGAGTTTGTAACGTTTCAATAATGCGGCCTTGACTGTGTCGTAATTATCTGACTCAGAATCGCTAAGCTTATTGAACTCGTTTTTCGCACTGCCCTGCAATAATCCCGATAAATTTATCGCCCAATGTTCCGCTGGAATGCTTGTTGCTCTGGCTAACTTTTCAAACGTTTTTAAATACGCGTCTATTTGATCTTTGTTCTCATCAAATGGGACCATATTTATCTTTGGAATGATGTTTTCAATTCTACTGTGATTATTTCCATCGCTAGAACGCGAATCACCACTGCTTCTGCGATCACGGTTTGGATTGGTAACTTCTAGTTTCTTTACTTCCCATTCTAACCGTTTTATTTCCGCGTCTGCGGCGATGCGTTTGGCTTCTGTGTCCGCTGCGATACGTTTTGTTTCGATGTCGGCTAGTCTTTCAGCCTCTAATTTTTTTGCTTCGCGGGCAGCTAACCGTTCTTCCCTTTCTATCTCTTGTCTCTCTTTTTCCGCTTTTTCCGCTTTCTCTAGCTCAGTTTTAATGTAGCTAGTCAGTTCGTCACCCTGGTATCCTATCATGATACCGGTTTCTTTCAGGTCTTCGATAACCTGTTTGCGATCCATTTTACTGTCTTAGCGCGCTGGCTACAATAAGAATGTATCTCGTGAATTGTGTGTTTTAACCGTCGGCGATAACTCCGCTTATCCCGAAAATAACTTTTAGGCTACAACCTTACAAAAATTATTTAATTTACTCAGAACACCTTCCGAAATAAATTGCGCGTTAACTCTTACACGTTTCACCTGCTTGTCACAGTGTCCGCTGTTCCAAGACTTTCGTAATGTCACGGCTCCTACCATACAACATTACACATTATATCTAGCACCCTAAATATAATAGTCCGAAGTCTGTTACTACCGATAGCTCTCCTAGCTGGCGGTATAACCTTCGACTCCTCACAATGAAGTACTCAGTAACACAATACTAAATAAATCATTCAATAGCTAACATGACATATTTAACTACGCTTAAATATATCAACATTAACTAACATGCACGCTACTCTGCAAAAGAATACATGCACATGTCACAACAAAAGCAAAGAAAATCAGTGATACAAAAATCAAAAGAACAATTGGCAATTCTGTTCGTTCGTTCGTTTCTAGGTTATGATGCGCCCTATGTATAAAAATGTTACAATTTACAATTTAATACATATCAATCCCGCGACGACCCACACTTGTTACGTTTCCAGTATTTATTTAAAGACCCTGCTTAGAATAATTAAAAGACTTTAAATATAATTAATTCTTCCTCTCATATTCTACGCAGACTGGTTGCTCAATTTATTATCTGACTAATTAAAAGTGCGTCTTGTAGTTCAGACGACAAATTTACAGACTAATAAACTGCGAACTTTTAGCTAGATTTGAAAACAGTTAAATCCCTCTAAATTAATATGCACTCGTCATCAATCTTTCTGCTCATCCGCCCCCATTCAAATCTAAGAATTAATCTAATTGGTCTATTGTGCATAGAAATCAACTACTAAGAGGTATTAACAAAGAAAATAAGATTTAATAAAGTTTAACAAATTAACAATAAATCGAATGCAACGCGAATAGTCTTCACTCTGTCTTTACGCGCCTATGCCTGATTTTTGTCAATCTAAATTGCCAGAAAAGTGTTCCTTTGAGATCTGTACACTTGATTTTGCACTTAGCTCTATTCTTGTATCCTTGGTCTCAACACTCAGTCATGCTGGTTCGTTCCCTCAGTCCCCCTTTAACGACACACGTGGTGCATAAGGAATGATGTCCCTTTGTTAGTGGCTAGGAACTGGAATTTTTGCAGCATGGCCCTCAGAGTGGATTTCGACACGCTTACACCAATAAGCTAATGCAGGTGAGGCATGGTGACATGAACCATGAGCCGACCTTGATTCTCTATGGCGCCGGCTGCCTCTCACGACCCGAGTAAGCTGATGGAATTAGCTAAAATGTGCTCGAAGTGAGGGAGCGGAAGCGTGTGGGTACATATATAGAAAGGTATATTGCGTATCACGTGACTGTTCGCAAAGCATGTGGTTGGTTCGAGAACTGGACAATGGTCCTAAAGTTACATAACATCTTGACCTGTTCTAGAAGCACCTAGAAAAAGGAAGCTTGGAACAAAGGGCCAAGGGTTTCAAATATTCGAATTTGAAGTAAACAAGGCAAGTGGGTCACGAAGTCGGACAATTTTATCAGACTGTGACAATGTGTAGCAAATATTTGTTGCCCGACTTTGAGCAGATATTCAGGTTTGATTGCTGCATATGTATGTAGTTTAGTCATTTTTTGATTAGGCCTAAAAGTGGTTTTTGAATTAACGGCTGGGTGGATAATTCTAAGGACTATATTTTTTTCTCTGTTTTCCTTTTTATATTGTCATTGTTTTGATGTATCCTGTTTTATTGTAATTGATTTTGTATTTTGATTATTGGGTATATTTTTCTGGTCTAAATTGTAATTGAGAGGTGCATGTTAAATTCTGTTAGAAATGGTTAGTCGTTGATAGACTTAGAAACGGTCATACAGAAAGGTATCCGATTTCTCAACATATCAGACTAATTTGATCTTCTTTGTTTAATGGGCAGCGTTACTAGCATTTAAGGTGTTAGTAAAGGATATCTGGATCTCTTGTTGGTGAGATGTGTCTATCAGCTAGGGGCTGGTAGGGGTTTAGTGGCCAGGGGGGGTAATAAGTGGGATCTTGTTACGGCCGGCCATGTGTTAGATATCTGCTGACCCCAGTATGTACTCTTAGGCATGTGTACGCATGCGCGGAGCCGACCGCTAACCAGTTTACCCATAATGTGTACTTTTTTAAATAAGAGCGAATGGGCTGAGATGGGTGCACATGTGATGTTGTCTCTTGCATTTTTGTTGAATGTAGTATGAAAGATTTGTTAGATGATGTTATTTTTTAATCAGCGAGGACGCTGATTCAATCTTAGTGGCCAGGAATGTGGAAGGGTGGATGTACGTGTACAGAGCAGTGTGTGTGTAGCGCTTGTTTTGCCGGGCAGCAAAGTAGGTCATCGGCCGCTTGTTTGAATCACGGCGCGGTCTGCTATATAGGAATGTGTGGCTGTGCCATTGGGTACACGTTTGACCGCCACTTATTATATTATTCATTTATCAAGTAAAGTTAATGTGTAGATATTTTAATAGTTAGTGGGATGTAGTTTATATTTATATAATTTTGTAAGTTAGTTTATATTGTTTTCTAAGTGTATTTTATGATTTATGTGTGTGTACATGGTTTTCCCCTGGCACATGAATATAGTTAATTATTTTATTTTATAATCTATTTTGTGAATTATATTGTAAGGAAGTATTGTATTTAAAGAGTATTTAATGTAGTATTTTTTGATAGTTAAAGTATTATATAACTCTAGGTAGTTTAGGAGGAATTTATGTTAGAGCGAAAGTAGGTTAGCACAAAAGAGCCCGTTAGCAGTAGTTTTAGTCAGCAGTTCCAGAATTGTTTAGTGGAGTCCCCTTTGCCGCCCGGACTTTTTAGATATATTGTGTGAGAGAGCGTGCGAGAGGGGGGTCAGCGTTCGTCTTGGTTCGTCTTGGTGCGTTCGTCTTTAGTCGTCTTTGGTCAAGAGAGGAGCGTGGTTGGCGGTGTGTCGCCGAAATAAAGATAATGAGAATGTAAACACGTGTTGCGTGTTCTGCCTGCTTCTGCTGTGGCTGCCGTAGCGGTATTGTCTGACTGTTTCACCATCGTTTCTCCTCGCATCCTGGGGTGACCCATAACAACAACATAACACCTCACCCCATCACATAAATAAAATTATTTCATATCTCAGAACTGATTTCTCTCATCTACATCAAAAGCAATATGTATGCCAAATTTGAAAACTGTAGCTTGAAAATAAATTTTTTTGTTGTTATAGTCTGGTCCAAAGACTAATATAATTGCTAGTCACATCAGTTTCTTCGTGTTTTATATGCATTTTTTTTCAAGAAATCCTTTAAAGTAGCCTTTAACATACACAATATTTAATTTAAATAATTTTCTACTTAGGCCAAGTGTGATTTCTACCTTGAGAATATGTCCATTTTTCGCAAGATGAAGAACAAGTTGTCTGAGTCATCTCCCCCTGAAGTGTTGGAATTTATTCAGAGGACCATGGACAAAAATGTTAGTTTTTTATTTATTATGCATATCTTTTTTCTTTAACTTTTGCAATTATTCCATAGTTTAGAAAGAGTTTTTATACTCTCTCCTAAAATCAGAAAAATGAAAATATATGTCACTTAAAGTCCTATTCATGTATTTTTCTCCCAACACATGCACATTAGGTTTTGCTTATGTTGACAGTTTTAAGCCTTTCTTATTAAGAGTTCTCAGGTGTTTGGATGTTGGGGATTCGGAACTATTTCATCACTTCTTTTTGTGATAGAGATTAGTATTGTAATTCTACTTTGTGTATTGTTCTTTAGTGCTGTTTTGGAGGGAAAAAGAGGTGATGCCTGACAGTTCTGTATGTGCTAGATCGTTTTATGTTAAGTATTGTCTTTGATGATGGGACATAGTATTAAGAAATGTTCTGTGGTGTTCTTTCTATAGTGCATGTACATTTTGTTGTCTCTTTTGTGAAGAATTGTTGGGTATAGTTATAGTCTATTTTTGTGCAGCTATCTATCTGTCTGTCTTTCTCTCTAATCATCTGCCTGTTTTCCGGAAATACTTATTTTTGAATAGAAAAATTCTTATGAATGAATACTATATTTACACTCTTAAAATATTTTTTAATCTCAAAAGTTATTTGGTTTTTTTGTTGTTTTTTTTTTTTTTTTAAGAAAGAATTTTGTTATTTCTTTTTAATTTCATCCAGGCAATTATAAGTGCACACTTGTACTTGAGACAACTGGTGTATGAAGCATTACACCTGTGTGAAAAATATGAACTGCAGGAGGACGTGCCTCAAATACTTGTCTCTATTGATCAGGTAAAATGACTTTAGACATGTTCGGAATACATTAGTACTGATGGTTCTGATCTGGTCTCTTGTATTTATGAAAACTGTCAACTCGAACTGAAAATGTCTCTAAGGTCACAATATGAGTTGATCGATTAGCTGACATAGCATTAGTGTATTGGCTGGCACTTATAAACAATGTTAAAAAGTATGTTTAACTGGCCTCTAGTATTTTTGTGAAATATTGACACAAGAGTAATTAGTTAGTTGAAACAAAGGTATAACATTGAGTTCTTTCTGTTATGTAAAGATATGCTGATTTTGCTTTATGCAAATATATAAGCATCAGCCAACAGTTACTTTATAAGTAATAATTAACTGATAACTAACTTTTCTAATTTATAAGAAATATAACCTGTTGTTAATTTGCATTTGCTGAAGTAATAATTAACCAACAGCTAATTTTTGTAAATTTATAAGAAATAGGTTGACCTGTTGTTGATTTGCATTATGTAAAGGCATTAACTTTCTTTAGCTCATCTGTTATAAATATGGACATTTAATGATAATTTCCAATGCTTGAAAATGGTTTATAAAGTTGAGTGAAGTGAACCTTATTGATCTGATCTGACACAAAGCTAGTAAAGTTAGTAGTGTTTAAATGCCATTAACATGTTAATCATCTCTGTGGGTTTGACATAGGGTGCAATATTGCCTAATGGGCCTTTTGTTTGATGAGAGAGCTAAGTATGTCATACATTTAAAAATCATAATCTGATCTTGCTGTCTAAATCATATCTGTCATCTTGTACAGGTTACCAGTAATTTGTGTTTTTTTTCCCCCATTTTCTTCAGTGTATAACTGTATTACCATTTTGTTTGTAGTGTTTTCTTACATCTAGCAGTGGTGTCTTTTTTAAAAAATAAAAAAAAAATGTAAATCCTGGACATCTCAATGTAATTTTTATTAAATACAAAAATTCAGAGTTCAGGGTTGCCTGAAACAAAGCATACTCAAAATCTATGCTTTTTGATTGCCTGATGCTCAGGAGAGTCATGTCATGTCATTGACCAACTCCTTAGTGAGAAGATTTTTTTGCTCTGAAGTTTGATACTCTCTCAGATTTTTACTATTTCAATAGTAACTTTAATTATTACCTATGTAATAAGTATTTCTCCTTTAATTTATCCATTTTAATTATTTCTGCATCATCTATACTGATTACAGTTTACATCAGTTTTCATCATATCCAAGACACATACAAACAAAGAAAAAAATCATGAAAATTGATATGTCGAAGTCATTTCTTGGGAGATAACATTTCACTTAATTTTACTATATTTTTAATTTCCTTTTTTTAAAAAAAAAATCTGATATAGAAAATTATTTGCTTTGTTAGACACATTGGTTTTTGGACTAAGGGAAGTAACCCACTAAACTGAATTTTTTACATTTTATCATACTTGCTATCCCCATTTACTATTAAAAAATCCCAAGTACAACACTTATTCCTAGTTCCTTTATCATGATTCTTTAAACATCAATAATGATATATCTATGTAATTTTTATGCATTTGTATGTGTTCATTTGAGAGGAAACTTGAAGTTGTATTACCTATAAAGTCAAAGGTATTACATCCAAATGACAAGTTCAGCCAAATGGGTGAGAAAGTTGTAAAATAAATATTGGCACTATGCAAGAGGTTGCACATAATAAATTATGCACAAAATAAATAAAAAAGGAAATAAAGTTGTAAAATATAAATGTGTATAAAATTAGTTCTTGTATGGTGTTTGCTCTTGTAAAACTGGATTTTTTATATTGTTTTGTGTAAGGCTTTTATTGGTCTGATATACAGGTTTTCCTGTCATGGGATAGACATATGCTAAATCATAAATTTGAATACAATACCCAATACTTGCTAATTAAATCATAAATTTGAATGTATTACCAGATGTTTGCTAATTAAATCATAAATTTGAATGTATTACCCAGTGTTTGCTAATTAAATCATAAATTTGAATGCATTACCCAGTGTTTGCTAATTCATAAATTCAAATGCATTACCTGCTGCTTGACCTTCAGGTGGTGGAAAAGGAAGTTGCTGCATGCTTGCAGAGAGATGGTGAAGACATTGGACAGCACCTGGAACTTTTGAAGGAGATGATTCGAACCCAGATGAAGGTGTTATGTTTGTCAAAATATTCTTCCCTTTTACCTTTGAGTATTAGCATGAGATTTTTATTTTTAGAATTTTTTATTTTCTGTAGCACTTTAAATATTTTCTTCCTCATAAGAATATCATCGATATAGGTCATAAAACTTCAGTACCGAAGTGCTGTGCTTTCTGGTTGTACCATCACAATTGAAGGATTTTTGCAAACTATATTATAAAGCCTTCCAGGGAACAGGAACCCTTACATAGGGAACTTTGCACTTACTAATGTTTAACTTTTCCCAAACTTTAGTGTACATGAACAGAAGATACAAATGATCTCAACAAAAAGTGAAACATTTTTATAATTCTAAAATTCTTGTTCTTAAACATTTAACTAAAGACAAAATACACCCATCCCCTCCCGTGAAATTGCAAACAGTTGAATTGAGACACATACTCACAATTTTGGAATCAAAATATGATTGATTAGAAAGCAAGTCTTTAATCCCTCTAAAACAGGGGTCGGGAACCTTTTTGTCTGAGAGAGCCATGGACACCACATATTTTGAAAAGTAATTCTGTGAGAGCCATACATTATGTTTAAAACTAAAAATTCAAGTAGATGTGTGCATTTTGTGTAATTTTAACAATAAAAGTACAATAATTATGTCTCTGAATTCTTTTTAATAACATTGTTATGCTGTTGCTAATCAATAATGAGTATTTCTTACCATTAATGCGACTTCTGGTGCTGCATGGCTTTGCTGATGGCTTTGTAAACTGGTTGATACGTGGTGAGGTTAAGCTTCATGCAGGCGTTGAGACTTTAGTAGACTTTAGCTCATTTGTAGAATGAAATATTGATATGCAAGTATATGTAGATGATAGGAGTCTAAAGAAACTTTTTTTTTTTATAATCGAACATTTGTCTGCGAGCCAGATGCAGCCACCAATAGAGCCACATCTGGCTCGCGAGCCATAGGTTCCCGACCCCTGCTCTAAAAGGAGGATTCATGTATTGCTGACCTGATTGTTGTTTAGAGCCTAAGGTGGCTTTCTTCAGAAATCAGCAATTGACAATGTGATGATGCAACCAAAAAGTGTTTACAGGCAGCAAGGCTTTTATTTTATTAATATAAACATTTGGAAATATTTTTCCTCTCATAATTAGGGCTTTTCCTGTATGATGATTATTTTCTACATTTTGTTTTTACATTCACCATTACACACAGTAACTGGTCTACTGTATATAAAAATGCATTAAAAGTGACATAATTTATTAGATTTGAAAATTTTTAAACAGTTTTACCAGTAATTGCAAACAGTATCAATATTAACACTATTAAGACAGTGCTCCAATTGGTCTCTATTGTACATTTGAGTTTGATGTTAACATATTAAGACAGTGCTCCAATTGGTCTCTATTGTACATTTGAGTTTGATGCTAAATGTAGGGGAATGGAGTTCACATCCTGTCCAAATTTTGAACATGAGACAACAATGGAGAAAATTATACTTATAGTTTATAGTAGTTCAGTATTATTGCACAAGGTTTGCTAGTTTTTAACAGTTTTTTTTTTGTTTTCAGGAGCACACATTGATTCGGCCCTCTCGGGCAGCCTTGATGAAGCATGGGAAGACACATGTGCAGATTCTGTTGGGGATTCGAGTCAGAGACATTGTAGAACAAGTTACCCTTCAGCTGAAATTCAAATCAGCCAACCGTAGCTTTCCTGCCACTAAGCAAGCCTTGCATCAGATCTCACAGCAGTTGTTGGCTACCTGAAAGACTTATAAAACTTAGTATCATACACATAGTATATCATTATTGATGATATCATATAAGAAAATGAGTATCATACACATAGTATATCATTATTGATGATATCATATAAGAAAATGAGTATCATACACATAGTATATCATTATTGATGATATCATATAAGATAATGAGTATTATACACATAGTATATCAGTATTGATGATTTCATATAAGAAAATCTGAGACCTTGCATGTATACATGTGAAGCAAAGCAAGAGTTGATAAAGATTTTGTGTGCCCAAACCCAGTGGTGATTATTGTCCAATAATCACTTAAAGTTATTTTATGATATTCAAAATATGCTATATTACTTAAGTAATTCGCCATATTTTACACTGGTTTTGGTTTTACATTTTCCTGCCAAATACTTGGTGTTTTGGAAAAGATTGATGTAGTCAATGGCTGACCCTTTTGAATCATGAATTAATTAATTTGACAGATTGGGTGGAACCTACTCATTTTGTATTCCTTGGGCTGTGAGAAACAATTTGTTGTATAAAGTAGAAGTTCCACTGTTTAAATAATAATGAAGATACCATTGATAGTTTTATAAAGTAGAAGTTTAAATAATAATGAAGGATAACATTGATAGGTTTATAAAGTAGAAGTTTAAATAATACTGTTTAAATAATAATGAAGATAACATTGATAGGTTTATAAAGTAGAAGTTCCAGTTAACACTTTTAAAATAATTATGAAAGAAGATATGGAGAGTTTACATTTAGTGTGAATAAATCAGAAATTTAAATTATTCATGTTTGCACATTTAGCTTTTAGAAAAATCATATTGTTTATAATGCAAATATCATGATTTAAAACATTTTTTAATTTCATCATCACCAACTGAGTTTATTGTGTATTTGTTTGAAAGTAATGAACTTAAAGAAAATTCATGGAGTCATAAGTAAACATTAGGTAGACTTTTGGATAAAACATACACTGGTACCTTGATAGGTCTTTGGGGCCTGAAAAATTCAACCATATTGTACGTGAGGCTGTGTTATAACACAGAAAGGATCATATAAACAACTCATGTCACATGGCGGCTACTATTTATTAGTGGTTCACTATATTTCACCACTTGTACTTTAAGCCTATGTAAAACAGCACTTTATGGCTAAATTAGAAAATCATGTATATATAGATTTTTAGCATTAATCAAACATGTAGTCCATTATGCCCAAAATTTCCAAGAAAAACAGTGTACAGTATGCACAATGCTTGAGTGAATCTGAGAATTAATATACAGTCTACAGTATGCACAATGCTTGAGTAATTTGATAATTAATATACAGTGTACAGTATGCACAATACTTGAGTGAATTTGATAATTAATATACAGTGTGCGACAAATGAGCATATGAGGAGATGCTGGCTGCACTGCTTTGTATCCTTGCATACTGTCAGGAGTTGTCTCTCTTTGTTCGTATATGCAACCAGTCATGTCTCTTTATTAGATAAATTTAGATTTTAAAAAGTTCTTTCTCTGTAAAACAAACTTGTTACTTAATAAGTTTGGTTGTAAACATTTTCTGATGTGATAACTGTTTTAGGTATTTTTTTTTTTTCTTGGATTCATGTGAGCTACACCTAATTTTAAAAATAATTGTTTAAAAATACTAGAATGAATGGTTCTTTTCTTTATTGATTTTTTTTGTAAGGAGATAGTTGAAATAGTTGGTTAAGTATATGGATTTGCGTAGCATTTATATTCCATGTTTTTAACAATTTAAATCAATTTTTCACAATTTGAATACATTTTTTTTTTACAGCTGTTCAATGTGATGTTTCTAGACCTTTTGAAAGATTTTGTGCTATCATAACTTTGTATAGATAGAATTTCAGGTCATGATGTTAACTTGTATTTAATGGATTTTAAGTTTTTGATTGGTTTGCTTAATAGGTACAAGAAAGATGAGAATAAGAAATTGTTTCCCAATTTTTTCCCGATAATGTATCAAACAGTGAAAAGAACTAAGAAAAACTGTGTACCTTTAACTCTGCCCACTTATTGATTGTGTTTGGGTAAGTTATCATTATTGTGTACAAGATAAATCTATATAATTTGCTTAGAATTCTTTATACCAAATCTTGTTTTGTACGAGATAAATTTATATATTTTGCTTTGTATCCCCTCTATCAGATCTTGGTACTGATACATTTTTTCACTCAGACCCCTGTTCCCCTCTTCCGTGTTGTCATAGGGTGAGTTTGAGACTCCTTACTTGTGTTGTTGGTGTGCTTGTACAGAAACAAATTATTTTCATATATGCCCATGTATATCAAAACTGTTTAGTGTAATATATGTGTATGATTGCACTTGGCTGCTTGTGACAGTGTATGCAAGTGATTGTATGTGTCATTTAATTGAATATTAGCAAGTTCCAAAGAGCAATCACAGTGTGTGCTATAATAAAATGCATAAGTGACTTATCACTGATTTTTTTTATATTGATTTTAGAAAACACTATGAATAAAACAAGTGTGAGTGACACAAATACCTCATTAATAGTAGTTGATGTTGCAATAATGTGTTTTTGCTTTTAATCACTTTCAGCATTCCATTTAAAACTGATATATTTAAAGTGAAATATATTCACATTATAAATTAGTCATAGATTTGTTTTACATAAATATTATTGACAGTTAATTCACATCTATCAATCGTTAAATAATTTAATCAGCCCTGTGTATTTTTAATTTTTAATGTTTCAATGAGCGCAAATGACTTTAATCAATTTTGACATAGTTATTTGATTTAAATTTTACTGGTTAAAATGTCTTTGCATTTTTGCAGCATTTAGCGGTATTTAGATATATTTTGTGAATAGGCATAGAAAATCTCGACCCTAGTAAAATGTTGGACTATGTTGTGTTTCAAAATATATTTTCTTAATTTCTGAACAAAGCCAAAATGATCCAATATTATTATACATCTTTTGTGATAATACTGTTTGTTATTTTTAAAATTGTGCACAATTTTCATTAAATTTTAAATTTGTATTTGGCCCTTTGTGATAAAATGACTCCTGTTACGCTTAAGATAAACTAAGTGCTGAGGAAGACACTGAGGGTTTTCTCTGTCGTTTTCACCTTCTTTCAGATCTCTCTTCTTTGAACATTAGTATACACCAAGTACAACACTGTGATGTGAAATTAGAGAAAAATGCAATCCGTAAATTTCATGTAAGGCATTTTGATTCAAAGTCATTTAATTTTGATCAGACAGTACTGTTAGTAAAGAGAACCCTTGCATTAGACATCATTAGAGTGACATTTTAAAAACACGATACTAAACCAATGGCTAGAATGACTGACGGTCACAATTTGTGACTTAATTTTGAGTCCACTTTTCTCCAAAGGACATATTGGCTTCTAATTTTAGCAATTTCTTCAGTTTTTATGTTAAAAAAGAAAAAAACTCTGATCTTTTTGTTTTGTGTGACCAAGATAAAGAGAATTGGTTGGGAAATTTCAAACCAATAACTGAAAAACGTCTAAATGTACCTTAAAAACTAATTTTTTTAGAAATTGTCACATTATATAATTAAGCAGTTTCACAGAAATTAATATCCGACTGTTTTAAAAATGTATGCATATGTTCATGAATCACATCATATATATATATATATATATATATATATATATATTATAATTCAATAAAGTGTGACTCACATACTGAATGCCAGTTTTTAAGAAAAACAATGAACAAATGATTTACTTGATTTTTGATACTAACAGATTTATTCATATTATTTGTATAATTATTTTCTTGAGATTTTATTAATAAGTGTCACATTTTTGATTAAGTTGTTTCCATATTAAATTTTTTAATGATTTTACAAAGAAATGAAAATAAATACAAAAAACATATTTATGCTTGTTTGCTTGAATGCTTTCTGTAAGAACCTACTCACATTTTACTGTGAACTCACATTTTACTGTGAACTCACATTTTACTGTGAACTCACTTTTTACTGTGAATTCACTTTCATTTCCAACTGCCTTGTTGAGGCAAAACTGGTATCAGATAATCAAACCCTAAACTTTGTTTTCATTTGAAACAAACGCACACAAAATGTTAGAAATAAACATACATCCCCTACCTCCCAGTTATCAATGCAATGATAAAGGCAATCAGATTAGTGAGGAATACCATAGTGGCTGAGGTGAATTGTGAATCAAATAATATATATCAAATATTCAGTCAGTAATGGTACTTTATATCATATTGCATTATCATTAATTTATGCAGACAAATCTTAGTGTGTATGGATGTCTACGGCGCCTTTGCGTCGGTAATAGTATTTTTTATCGTATTAGTTCATAGTTTACTTAGTTCATGTGGATATCTATAGCCACTTTGCATCAGTAATGGTACTTTATATGGTATTGCGTCCTCGTTTATTTATGTAAACAAATCTTAGTTTGCATGGATATCTACGGGCCCCTTTGTGTCATTAATGGTACTTCTTATATTGTATTACGTCATGTTTATTTATGCTGTGGATATCTCCATACCCTTTTGCATCAGTGATGGTAGTTTACATTGTATTACGTCATTGTTTATGCAAACAAACCTTAGTTCAGGTGGATGTCTCATCGTATTATGTCATCGTCAATTTTGGGCAGCACGTCTTAGTCCGCATGGATATCTCCGCGCCCTTTGTCAGTAATTGTCTTTCTTATATCATATTACGTCATCGTCTATTTTGGGGAATACATCCATAGATCGTGGAGGTATCTACGGCCCATTTGTGTCAATAAGGGTACTTTACACTGTATTACGTCATCATTTATCTATGCAAACAAACATTAGTTCGTGTGGAAATTCTCTGACACCTTTTGTGTTATGGTACTTTTTACGTGCCTCATCGTTTATCTTTGGGAACACAGTTTATGTGCCCCATCCTTTATCTGCCCCCTCATCAGCAATGGTCCAATCTTACATCGTATTAAGTCATCGTTTGTCTTTGGGGACACATCTTAGTTGGAGTGGAAATCTCTGCCTCCTTTGTCAGTAATGGTCTTTTTTTACATCGTATTAAGTCATCGTTTATTTTTGCTAGTTCGTGTTTATTTACAGCGCTGTCACTTTGCTCTTATAGTGTATGGTACTAGGCGTTTCCTTATGAAATTAAAATTAGAATCTGCCTGATCCAGACATCGTTTATAAATGACCTTTCTCTTGGACCCTCCCCCAACAAAAACCCGAAAAACGTGTACATGTAATCCTAACGAGGCACTTAATCACTTTTTTCCAGCCAGAAGCTAATGAGATATAAAGTGATTAATTGGATGGAGCAAGTCATAGAAACTGATACTGCGCAGATCCAAGAGTTATGGCCGTATTTTTTTCCCCTTAGACAAAAAAAAAAGTTTGTGAAATTATTTGTATGGGGATTTCTTATTTCAAACTGATGCACAAGGTTGACTTGATCTAAAATAAAACTGGCAACAATTAAATAAAATAAAAGTTAGGTGACATAAATTGGGAAGCAAGCGATAAATTTCTTCTATTGCATACAGCTTTTGGATTGTAAAAAAAATTGACTTCTTTAAAATGTACAGTTTGCAGTGTACATTTACATTTTATAATTTTCGATAACCAGATACTAGATAATAGTCTAACATAGCTAAGTGTGTCGTCTTACCATGTAGTGACGTCACTTTTAGTTGTAATCTGTGTCATTCAGTAATGGAACATCATGTTAAAGTTCTTTCTTAGGTCTCTAGTATTTTTTAACCATGATTACTGACCGTAGGTGTTCCACGACAAGTTGAACTTAAACCAGAGATTTCATAAACTTATAAAATCTATTCTTACGCAGCCCAAGTGTCAGCAGAATGTGATGTCACCAGCTTTTGCCCTTAGATATATATATAAAATTCATATTTCGTTGCAATATTATTTTTTCAAATTAATCTTTATTATTTTAATCTCTTATTTTTAATGTTATTTATTATGAGATGTTTAAAAAGTACCCTTCTATACGGAATACAATACTTAACCTTGGTCTGATTAACTTTTGTTTCCATTCAGGGCTAAATGGAAATAATGTAGGTCAAAATGTATAACAGCAAATCAATATAATAGTAGTAGTAGTAACTAAACAGGACAACGTTTAAACAAAGAAACCACACTCCAGTCTCCTCTCCCACAAGATTAAGACAGATGCACAGACAATCTACATCAGACACAAGCGTACGAAAAACTATCAATAACAAAGAAGACATACTATTGTCTAGTTTCTTGCTCTGCGCCGCAGATTCCTCCGCATGCTGCAAAGCACAAAAAGCAGCGTTGCTGCGAAATACTTGCGACCATTAAGAAAGATTCCCTCAAGAAATCAACTCAATCTACGGTGCAAACAGCGGAAAATGAACTCGAGGAACACACCAAAGTTTACGACCGGTTCGTACGAATTCCCGTCCACAATTGAAGTCAATTCACGAGGTCGTTTCGTCGACCTGTCTGGGGATAAAAAGGCGAAGAAAGCTGATTGATCGAATGGAATTGTATGACACGACTTATGACACCACGAGTCATAAATATCGAAGAAGGGACAGTACTCTTTCCAGAATTATGCACCCTTTGATGATCTTATTTTCTGCGCGGCTGAATTGTCCACAGTGGGAGGAAGAAATATTTGGGTTTTTTTGTTGTTTTTTTTTTTTTTGTTTCTTCATTTCGACAGATGCAAACGCATTTTTTTTTTTTTAATATATAGAGTTCATACTACGGTTGTTCGCTGAACTATTCAAAGAAACACATGCTTTAATATATACCTGTTTTTAAAAAAAAAAAATAAAGATACTGCCGTTGTTTCAGTCGGGTATTTCCTATGCTGATGGTTACAAGCAAAAAGTACAAGAAGACGCCATCGCCATTAAAACAGTGGTACTACCAGTTTCCATAGCAACTAAAGCGGAAGGTATGAATAGGAGTTGGCATATTGCAATGAATAAAGATGTTACGCGCTTCGGCCATTGTAACCAATACACATCATCAATGGACACTTGTCAGCTATACGATCAAACCAGTTATTTATCGTTCCTTGTTTTAAAAAATATCCTTTTTGAACGAAACAGAAACGAAGAGCGGTCATTGCATAACGAAACGGTCGGATTTGAAAGTAACTGTATATTGATGTCACATTTAGAAATAAAATTTTCAAGATTTATATATATATATGCATTTGTGTAATTATGTCAGTAAGTGTATATGTGTGCCTGACATCTATCTGTCCGACAGTCTGTCTCTTCGTCCGTCCGTCCCTCTATCATTATCTATCTCAGTCCTTACATCCATCTAGTTCTGTTAGTAATTCTATCTATCTGATTATATCTACCTACCTATCTATCCATGATTTTTCCCACTCAGTTTCTTCTGATCCCCCACCCCTCCTTTGATCACTCCTGTCAGTAAACAGCTATCAACAGGAAGGGTTCGATTCCAAGGGAGGCAACCTTTGCAACAATCATAAAATGTTATTAAAATTGAAATGACGTGATAAACAAGAGAAAACTTTAAAACACATTAGTTAAACATAATTATATTATCGGTCGAGATTCGCATATCTGCAGTTTCAATTAAATGGCCTATTAAAATACAAACGGATGTATATGAGCTTTTACATTCTTTTACCATGAGTGTCGTGATGATCAAGACACCCTATTATATATCAAAAGCAACGCATGCACACACGTGCACGTATGTGTGTACTTATTGTAAACAACGAAATGAGAAAAACTATCGAATAGTTTATCTCTTTTCGCCCTCAGCCCCCCTCAAAAAAAAAAAAACTTTACTAAACAAATTTTTACAAATGCTGCTATGAGTGCGCAACAAAATATATTTTGTATGATGGAGCTGGATATCTTCTTGGCCTGAGGACAAGAATTCAAGGATAAGTAATTGCTAATGCCGTATATTTTGTATGATGGAGCTGGATATCTTCTTGGCCTGAGGACAAGAATTCAAGGATAAGTAATTGCTAATGCCGTATATTTTGTATGATGGAGCTGGATATCTTCTTGGCCTGAGGACAAGAATTCAAGGATAAGTAATTGCTAATGCCGTATATTTTGTATGATGGAGCTGGATATCTTCTTGGCCTGAGGACAAGAATTCAAGGATAAGTAATTGCTAATGCCGTATATTTTGTATGATGGAGCTGGATATCTTCTTGGCCTGAGGACAAGAATTCAAGGATAAGTAATTGCTAATGCCGTATATTTTGTATGATGGAGCTGGATATCTTCTTGGCCTGAGGACAAGAATTCAAGGATAAGTAATTGCTAATGCCGTATATTTTGTATGATGGAGCTGGATATCTTCTTGGCCTGAGGACAAGAATTCAAGGATAAGTAATTGCTAATGCCGTATATTTTGTATGATGGAGCTGGATATCTTCTTGGCCTGAGGACAAGAATTCAAGGATAAGTAATTGCTAATGCCGTATATTTTGTATGATGGAGCTGGATATCTTCTTGGCCTGAGGACAAGAATTCAAGGATAAGTAATTGCTAATGCCGTATATTTTGTATGATGGAGCTGGATATCTTCTTGGCCTGAGGACAAGAATTCAAGGATAAGTAATTGCTAATGCCGTATATTTTGTATGATGGAGCTGGATATCTTCTTGGCCTGAGGACAAGAATTCAAGGATAAGTAATTGCTAATGCCGTATATTTTGTATGATGGAGCTGGATATCTTCTTGGCCTGAGGACAAGAATTCAAGGATAAGTAATTGCTAATGCCGTATATTTTGTATGATGGAGCTGGATATCTTCTTGGTCTGAGGACAAGAATTCAAGGATAAGTAATTGCTAATGCCGTATATTTTGTATGATGGAGCTGGATATCTTCTTGGCCTGAGGACAAGAATTCAAGGATAAGTAATTGCTAATGCCGCATATCTTCTTGGCCTGAGGACAAGAATTCAAGGATAAGTAATTGTTAATGCCGCATATCTTCTTGGCCTGAGGACAAGAATTCAAGGATAAGTAATTGTTAATGCCGCATATCTTCTTGGCCTGAGGACAAGAATTCAAGGATAAGTAATTGTTAATGCCGCATATCTTCTTGGCCTGAGGACAAGAATTCAAGGATAAGTAATTGTTAATGCTGCATATTTATAGGAAAGAAATGTAGCACAAGACCTCATATATATTTATAAACCATTATGAGTTCTTTTTCACTGACGACACATCAGCGTACCCTTCAAGCAGGTGCACATGGGTTATCATAAAATAAATAACAATTTGTACACATATACGGCATGTTAAATATCTCCTTTGTACGCGTGTATAGTGTGTTGGAGTACATTTGCCTATCTCCATTTCTAGACTTAATTGTTATATAAATTGTTAAAGTGATCCGGCCTTGGGCACTCCTTGTGATGGCATGCTGTGTGATGTGCCTCTAGAAGGGACACGAGGGACCTCACCTAAATATGAAAGGCAGTGGCTTGTTGCAAACTGGGTGATTGTGAAACACGTGCAGACGACAGCTGCCATCTTTGAACAGGTTACGTGCATTGACTTTAATGATTTCTCTGAAACTCTCCTCTCATTTCCGTGATGATATCTATGAACTTGAATATATTTAGGTTAATTGACTGCTTATGTATATGCTAGGTTAAACTGAATGATTGATTGTCCAGAGTTAATTGAACATTGTTGTGAACTGATGCAAATATCATCGCTCTTTTGATTATATTCATGTTGTATATTTGATTGTTGATTTAATAAATTTAACATTAAGTTTATTGTTATACATATTGATAACCATATTATGTTGGAGAGATAGAGGGGGACTCGCTAAATATAGATTAAAGACGGACTTATCTTCTCTTTTAGTAAGATTTCCACCTACGGAAATATTGTGTGACAGTAGATGTTTGTCTTCAATGTTGTGGAAGAGAGAAAACGTTTACAGCGCCCACATATCAAGTGAAAGAGGCGAGTAGTGTCTTTTGGAGAATTATTAATTACATAAATTAAGATTCCCATCACTAGTAATTAGTTATGAATGATTAAAAATAATAATATTAATCATACCATTAACTAGGTGGCTTAGGCCTCCCATACAGTAGGCCTATATAGATATCTCATTCGTACGCGCATATTGCATATTAAATATCTCATTTGTAAGCGTATATTGTACGTTAAATATCTCATTTATACGTATATATTGTATGATCAATATCTTATTTGTACGCGTAAAAATATAGCATGTATTGTATGTTAAATATCTCATTTGTACACATATATTGAATGATAAATATCTCATTTGTACGCGCATATTGTATGATAAATATATAATTTGTACACGTGTAATGAGTTTTAAATATTTTATTTGTACGCGTACATTGTATGAAGAATAGCTCGCGGATATTGTATGTTAAATATCTCATTTGTTCGCGTATATAATATTACAAATATCTCATTTGCACACATTAGTTGCATGATAAATAACTCATTTATAGTGTATGATAAATATCTCATTTACAGTTATATGATAATTAACTCGCATATATTGTGTGATAAATATCTCTATTGTATGATAAATATATAATTTTTACGCGTACATTTTGTGATAAATATCTCATTTGTACGTGTATAATTTATGATAAATAATTCATTTGTACGCAAATATTGTATGTATCCAAGATTTAAGCCGATCAAGACTGATCAGTGCAAGAACATGTATTTAATTTTCCTTTCTTGTTTGAGATTTGTGATTAAAGGTCAACTGAATAATTAATGTCTAAAGGAGAGAGAGAGGGAGAGAAGAGATCTGATCAAATTGCACATTACTAATTCAGCAGCAGTCAGTGGTCCAAGCGTAAGACCTCCAAACTGAATGCACTCGGAAACAAACAGTAATATGTTCACAATGTTTGTCCGTATTAACCTCAGGTAAAGAAGATTACACACTTGGCCTACTTCATTCAATGTGTCAAGTGTTCGGCACCAGTTTGCGTAGGACATTTTGCCGAGAGTTTGGGCTGTAGGGTGAAGTGTCAGGCATCTTGAAAAATCCACACATGAAGTGACAATAGAACACATAATCATGCAAAGCATTAGCACGACTTCCTTAAAGAAATGTTCCATCCAGCTCAGGCAAACTCTTAGGTTTGCAGGATTTGGATTTTAGTTTCCTATTCAACTTTCGCTGATTTCATGCTCGGGTGCAAGCGGCGAGGAAGAGACTGATCTACCGAAAGTGAGAGATCTAGTAGATCTACCATGACTGGAGTTCTGAGTGGATGTTTTATTTTTTATTTTTATCTTGTGCTCTTTTTGCTGGGCAGTGGTCCACGATCTGACCTTTCCAATTTATCAACTGCCAATGAATCTTCATAGTGATTTTTTACACGAGACCCGTATATATTCTACCCAACTGATTACACTCTAAGCCCACTGCTTTTAATTGCATATCGGTTAAAAAAAAATACTGCACGTTTCACTAGCGTTACATAATAAAAACTTGTGATTAGATGTAATCAGCTATGGGCTGGCCTCAGCTCCCATCACTGTGTCTGGGGAACCCACTTCATCAGTGTTACGTTTCCAGTATTTATTTAAAGACCCTGCTTAGGAAATTATAGAACTTTAATTTACTATTTAAATTAATTCCCTCTCGTTTAACCTAAACAGACTGGTTGCTCAAATCATCATTCGACTAAATTAAAAATGCATCTTTGTAGTCTAGATCACAGATTTACGAACTGATAATTTGCGTACATTAGCTAGATTGGAAATCGTTAAAAACTCTCTTAGATTCATATGCATTCATTACGTCATTCGTTTAGCTCAAACAGCCCCCATCCAATCCACGTCTTTTGGTCTATATGCATACAAATTACTACAAAAGGAGGTTCTTAACAAAATGAAATAAGATTTAATAAGTTTAACAATTAACAGCAACGATTAATCCCGAACACGATGTCTTAAGTTCTATTCAGAGACTCTCTCTCATCTACCGTCCTTGTTAAAAGTTCTAACGAGAATTTTCTTGCCAAATAGTCACTTGATTCTGGACCCTAGTAGATATACTTAACTACACTCTTGGTCGCATGTGGGGTTCAACTGGTTAGAACTGGTCCACATCCTTTGGCTCATCGTCAGTACTGCATAGCATAACAGTCAATCGTCCACTCAATTACTGCATCGCTAATGTACTTGCGACGAATCGTTAACCGTAGTTAACACGAGGTACTTCTGCATAGTTCACGTATGGGTCATGAAGACACCCGAGTCGGTATACGACTCAAGAAGTACGAAGGTAGAGAGGAGTAACATAAGAACCCGGCTGAAACAAAGGATTTGGGCTCTGTAACTATTTGCGTGTATATTCGCAAAACCCAAGCACATGTTTCTTTGTTTAAGGTTCTGAATTTAGAATCTTTGACTATCGTGTCGTTTACAATTCAAATATAGTTATATTTAAATATACATTGTGGTTCACGTGGGTGTTACATATAACGTTACACGAACGTATGAATTCTCAAATATTTACAGCATTAAAAATTGGAATTCACACAAAGGATTAATTCAAAATGAAGCATGAATGCTTTACAATTTTACACGAAAAATTATATGCAAGAACAATTTGAATTACAAAGAAGAATTCGCCACGTGCACAGACATACTGGCGGCACTAGTGAATTTAAGATTTATATAAATTAAAGATAAGAAAAAGTTACAATAATTTATATACAATAACTTTTAGATTTGTCCCTTTACATCGAAACACGTGCTTTGGCTAAAATAGCGCTAAGCTGCACAATATACATACATCAATTCAATTACAAAATACAATCAACAAATGCAATAGATACTGTAAGAAGTAGACGTGTTATTGTTACCTCTTAAAAGTAGATTTACTGTTCTAGCGCGGGTTCATCTTCTCTCTTACGACTCTGGTATGGCGGCGGGACGGAGCTAATGTTAAAGCTGCCTTGTATGTCTGCCGGTCTGGGAGTGAGTGAGGGATTTTGCGCCTTACGATCGTATTTTATGAAACTGCATTGAACGCATCACGTGACCGTTCACGTGGTATGTTGTTGATCTCGAAGGTGCTGGACACTGGCCTAAAGTTATGCAACAATCCGACCTTGCTAGAAGCTCTCTCTCGATACTGATGTATCACGGGTGAATTTCAACAAAGGTCCGTTCAAAATTTTAATTTTGAAACGCGCAATTGGGTTACGAGGCTATGACACAGAATTTGTCACACATCGTCACAATCAGAATGACCGCTTGCTCAATATTGAAACCCCCAACCCCACACTCTCAAAACAGTAAGGGGGGGGGCGGTAAAGGTGGGCGTTCGCTGTCCTTTTATGTTTTTTCTTATATATCGGTCTTTTGAGAAATTGTAGATTAGCTTATGTAATATTTGACGTAAATAGTTTCCTCAAGGTCTTAGTCCACCAGCGGTACTGACGTTTTTAGTCATTTACATAATTTCGCAGAGTCACATACGTCATTTAGCAGAGTCACGTACCTCATTTTACAGAGTCGCGTACATCATTTCATAGAGTCACGTACGTTATTTCAGTCACGTACTTCATTTCACAGAGTAACAAACGTCATTTCGCAGTTTAAAACTCGAATGTGCAAATAAGTTGGCAGTAGACTGTTCACTTGTAGCCTCGAGCAGGACTAGTCTCAACCTTTTTGGTCACAAGGCTCCCTAAATTTGATGAATAAAATTTCAAGGCCTCACGCCCCAATCCCGTCCGATTTGGTAACTAAACTTTAGTGTGGAATATTTCAAGAACTATTTATTTATAAAAATAATAGTAAATAGTAAAACAAATTTATTTTTATTTTTAAAAAATATTTAATTAATCACACAAAAGAATATTTTATAGTGCACCCTTTCATACATATTTTATTGGTGGATAGGTAGATAGATGCATGTGTCATAGCGTACATCAAAGATTTGTTTTAACAACTTGACTGACAAGTGCTTTTTAAAAATTGTTTTTCACATCATTATAGTTACGCTTATTTCTTGCAATTATTCCACATCAATGGACACTTGTTTAAAGCAGTCTGGTGTGCAAATAATGAACAGGCTTTCACCAAAGCAGCAGAGAACTTCGACAGACTATGTTTATCTATTGCAGTTCTTTCAAAGGTGTTTTAACAAGCATAGGAAACAGAAACGATTCTTGGCTGACACACTGACCTTTCTCAAAAATGTAATTAAGAGAACTACTTTAAAAAAAATTATAGCAAAAGCAATGCCTGTAGGTTTACAATGTATTGATTGACCGGCTATTAAGAGATTTTGTTTCGATGGAAATCGAAACCTCTCTTTTCACAGTACACAAACACGATTCAACGCATGAATAAGTACAGGAGTGTTAGGTGAACCATAAATCACACTCGCCCTTTAAAGTGCCCTGCTTACCATAAACAATAGATGTTGACGAACAACACATCTGGTGGCCGCATCATGAAGGAATTGTTCCGTGCTCTTTGACATGTTTTCAGAATTAAAGTACACGCAACAGGCACAAGTGATGAAAGTATTTGCCTGTTGCGGTATGTCTGTTGGTTGCGTGTGGTAGGAAATGCTGGTGTGACTGTACGTAGTGGTGGGTGTCGAATGAGAAAGAGAAGGCGGCAGTCTTTATGCCTAAGAAGAATTTGTTTAGGAGGATGTCTTATAACATAACGAAAAGACAGCTGAAGAGGACTGGCTAAAAGAAAAAAAAATCGAACTTTTTTGAGGGGTAAAAGTCAAAAAAGAGTCTTACCAAGTTCATGCAAGTAGAAGGCAATTCATCGCCAGACAGATAGATGGATGGCTGGATGAATGGACGGATGCATGGATAGATGGATGGATGAATAGATAGATAGATTTATATGAATGGTGGATGAATGAACAGGCCGATGACTGCTGGATGGGTTTGTGTATAGACGGGTTTGTGTATAGATGGGTTTGTATATAGATGGGTTTGTAAGTAAATCGGAGAATGAAGGGATGGGTTAGTTGGTAGATGGGTTTGTAAGTAAATCGGATTTTGCCAATTGATAGAACAAAAAAAATATTTGAACAGGGGTAAACAAGGGAAGAGAATCGTTATACCATTCTTTGGTAATAATTATGTTTTAAAATTTAGAGATTGCTTCATAAAATCTATTTTATGAATAGATGGACAGACAGATATGCTTATTCTCACACTCACACGTCATACGCACACACACAAACATATAATCTACAAATGTATGACTGGAACTCAACAAAATAAAATAAATACTCACCAGCATACAATCATGCAATTTACAGATATCATTGATTGTCATAAATATAATAGGTTTGTATTTACAATTTTGCACAAATAAAGAGCTTTTTCATTTACATAGTTACTTAAAATTTATACAAAATATCTTACACTGCTGAACATTCCTGTGGATAAAAACATAGACATAAATAAAAGGCAATAGTGTGAATAAATAAACAGCAGCTTAGTAGATAGAAATGAAGATAACTGGTGAATAGATTTATATAGGTAGATAGATAACCAATGAGATATAGGGCGAAAGATAAATTGATTTCTGATACGTAAAAACATACGTTAAAAAATAGTTAGATAAATAGACACATAGATAGATATATACAATCATATAGATAGATAATAAGTTGGATATATGGATGGTACATATATATTTATTTAGTCCTCAAGATTTTACATGTAATGATACACGTAATATCTTTATCACTATTGTCTTTTAAGTTAACCCTTCATTATCCTCATTTGCAACAAACAAAATAAGTCTTAAAAATAGCTGCCGAAATATATCTATATTACAAAAAAGTTACTAAAAGAAGCTGTCAGTATTCAGGGAAATGGGTTCTCTCATTAGTTACAGTTATTTGAAAAAAATATTAAAACGACTAGATACCTGCATGAACTGGCGTTATACATATTAGGAACTCGTGAGAGAAAGTGTTAATAAAATAATGATCCAGGAACAGAGTCGTGCCTAAGAAGCTTACCTGTTAAGGACTAGAAAGTGAAGAAACACTGCACACGCCTTCAAAGTTAACGACACGCACGCACGCACATACACACACACCACGCACAAACCAAAACTTAAAAATGAAAAGATAGACCCTCTCTGAAGGAGAAGGCGACGTACATCCTGTGAGTACGTTAATGCCGTTAGCACGTGATCGTTAAACGCGAACTTCTGTGTGTGCAATTGCCATCTACTCACCCACTCCTCTCGCCCGCACCCCCCTCTCAGCCACTTACCACCACACCTTCCTCTGTGCTTGCTTTCTTGCCAAATCTCCGGAATCTTCAAAGAAGCCAGACATGCTGTGTATCGTGAATGCAGAAACAAATACATTTGTGCAATATTCATTTTTTTCTCCCATCGTCAAAGACATCAGTGCTGCAAGTCAAAATATGATATATTAGAATGGCATTCGTGCTATCGCCAGGTATCGTAAAATGTTCTGTTGCAAAAACGTCAGGTATAGCATTGGGAGATGAAAACCCCTGCCATATCCCCAAAGCAGCAACGGTTTAGTGATTTTTCACCCTCATACCTCACCGTACACACCCACCCACCCATCCAGCGACCATTTTTAAAACCATTTTCTCGCTCGTTAAAAAATAATTTAAATACTTTCTATCTATCATCGTTATTGAAACTAATATAGACATCACCACTGATGTTATCAACCAGTCAACAATCTCATGAAAAATGTCACTTGTTCTTTTTTTTCTCCCTCCCTTCTCTCGTGAATTGTAACTTGAGGTACGGAGAATACACTATGTCTGTGGAAAGGGGGTTTCTGTATGTTTTATATTGTAGGAATATATATGGTGGTCAAGTATTTTTGGTATTCTGCTTATGTTCGGCAGACACTAAAGAAGAATTAATCTGAACGAACGGAAGTAAGAAATGAGATGGATAGACAAACATGGTGCTTGATCTTACAATCAGCATATCTTTAAACAGTATCCCCAAGCTGTTCTAAATACAACAACATGCAGAGGATGCACACAAAACGACAGATTACGAGTAGTTGTAGTTAGGGTTAGTTCTCAGGATTGGAAGGAGACAGATGGAGACATTTTTGCTTAGTAGAAGTGTAGGGGGCGCTTCCGGCTTCCGCCGCTTTCGCGCTAAATTTGATTGGAAGTTGATTACAAATTTGTACGTCTCTCCAAGAAAACGTGACATGATAGTTACAAGCTAACCAATGAGCTATGAAAATGATAGTTACAAGCTAACCAATGAGATATGAAAGCATGACAAAGCGCGTGACAGCTGACGTCATAAATTGACCTCGCGCCAGACAGACGTAGAAACAGTCTTTCACTCGATGCTACCTTATCTGCCAATCACCCGGCATTGCTGTCCTGGCATCGACATTTATTTTTTTTAATCCATGTGTTCAATGCACCAAATGCACAGAACATGACAGAGACAGACTGAGTGTAACGTCAAGTAAAGCTACAAACTGAGTTTCATGTAACTCACATCGAGTTCGATTGAAGTTGACTTTTTTTTCTCCTCATCCCACCCACTTCCCTACCCCCGCCTCAAATTCTTTACGAATGTTGTTGAATCCGTCTGGACTTTGAAGAATCTTTTCCGGAGGTTGATGAGTCCTTACAGCTTTGATGGATCCTTTCTGGATGTTGTTAAGTTTGTGCTTTGTTGAATCTTTTCGAAGGAAAGACTGTTTCAGCTGCTTGTTGGTTTTGTAGCGGAGTAAATTTGTCTATCCGTATTTCTAAACTTAATTGTTACATAAATTTTTAAATGTCAAAGTGACACGACCTTGGGCACTCCTTATGATGATCTTTTTGTAAGTGCAAAAGTTGGAGTAAACAACTCAGGTAGAGTATATGCTAGAACTTGCTGCTGCAATCCTCCAAACCAGTTACAAGCTGATGAGTAGCTTTTTTCTGAATAAAAGTCTCACACTTGTTTTATAACAGTTTCATCCAATGGGGATGGACAATTGTTAACTACTGCACTCTATTGGATCACTTGGTGTGTGTGAGTCAGCATTGTCATCGAACTTATCAGTAAACATGTTGCTGTAAGTTGACTCATGTAAACTCTGTTTGAGAGCCAATAGTGTGAAAATTGAGGCTCGAGGTTGGTCTCGAGAATTCATGAAAGTTTCTTGAACATTCTTCATGGTGTACTGAGTAGCGCACATGAAGATTCTAGAACACTCTGCATGATGCACTTTGATAGCACATCCAAAGTTCTGGACAATTCTCCACGGTGTGCTTTGTGAGTGCATTGAAGATTCTGGAACAATTGTGTAATGTTCCTAGAAGGGGTTCATTGGACTCTCACGTAATAAAAAATGAAAATGACTTGTGAATCGCATGATTGTGAACGCATGCCTGCGACAGCTACCATCACTGTAAAGGTTTTGTATATTGTCAATAATTATCTCTGTGAATCTCCACCCTCATTTCTATGATGAATTATATCTATTAACTTGATTATGTATAAATGACTGCTGAGGTCTATGCTAGGATCAACTGAATGATTGTCTAGTGTTAATCAAACATTGTTGTGAAGTGATGTAAATGTCAAGGTTCTTTTGATTATATTCAAATATTTGATTTAATAGACTTATGTTTAAATTTATTAACCTTTTTGCACAGATTTTAAGCCTTATTTTGAAATTATAGGGTGTAGATGGGGGCTTGTTAAATACAAATAAAAGACGTGTTTTTATCACTTTTTAGTAAGAAGTTTCCACCTGCAGAAACATTATGTGACAGTCGAACGTCTGTCTTATTACTGTGTACAGAGTAAAGTTGTTCGACACTCTATAATCTGCAAAGTGAGAGACATGTTGGTCCCGTGAGATAATTATTAACTATAAATTAAGATTCTCTATCATTTGTAAATATTTATGTGTTATTAATAAATAAATAATAATGACAACGAGTGAAGGGTGCCCAGAGAGTTGTCACAGGTTGTAAATGTGAAACGTATCTAATATCCTTTTCAGATCTTGTTAAGCCAGTCTTGGCTTCGTTTTATTTATTGTTTTTAAGTCTGAAACTTTAAAAGTCTTTTAGAAATGTCGCTGCTTCTGTCTCGGTTGTCGGTTGAATCCATCTGAAACGATGAATCATTTTACCGGTTATGCTAAGTTTACTTTGGCTGTCAAAATATGTCAAGTTGCTAAGTTTACTTTGGCTGCCAAAATGTGTCAAGTTGCTAAGTTTACTTTGGCTGCCAAAATGTGTCAAGTTGCTAAGTTTACTTTGGCTGTCAAAATGTGTCAAGTTGCTAAGTTTACTTTGGCTGCCAAAATGTGTCAAGTTGCTAAGTTTACTTTGGCTGTCAAAATGTGTCAAGATGCTAAGTTTACTTTGGCTGTCAAAATATGTCAAGTTGCTAAGTTTACTTTGGCTGTCAAAATGTGTCAAGTTGCTAAGTTTGAATCAAGTCTGAATAGAGGCCGTAGTGAGATTGTATCACTTGATAGGAATGAAGCTTGAATATAAAGAAAGATGTTTGTAAATATTTTATGATTTTCATGAACTTGTTTGTGTAAACGTTTTGAGCAGCGATGCAAACACACATACACACACACACACACACACACACACACACACACACACACACACACACACATACACACACACTTGCATTCGTACGTTATCACGCAAACGTATGCAAAAGCACGCAAATGCACTAGCGTTTCAACAAAGTATGACATCTGTGTTTTTTCTCCTAAAGTTTTGTTCACCTATTTCATTCCATCCATCCATCCTCAATTATTAATCATTCTTCGGTCAATGACTTTTTTACCAGTCGTATAGCGCAGACAAGTTCTACGCGAGAACCCACCAGCACACGTGATACATTTCAATGGATGGCATTGTTAATTAAAATAAAGGAAACATGCGAGGAGCATACAACTTTTCCTGCCTACGTCATAAACATATATTTCACAAATCTTACCAAAATGGCAGGACTGAAAAAAACCGGTTCACTTCATTAACAATAAATAAGTGTTGTTTCCTTCCCATCCCCCACAGAGCTGCGAAGAGAGATGTTTATATACATATTTTTAAAAATGGTTTGAACCGATTAATTTCTGAAGCCAGCTCCATCAACACGGCAGTAGTGTTAACAGCTAAAATCTTTCATCCCTCAACACCTACTTTCTCTATTTCCTCTTTATTTGTCTTTTTTCCTCAAAATAAAAAAATAGCAACTAAAACAAATAACTTACGACCTTCTGCTTTAAAAAAACATTAAACAGCTAAAATATTTTAACGTCTTCAAGTCTCTTGAACGCTAGAAGTTATAAATAAAACGCCGAATTAATAAGTATCCTCTCGCTACATACAAATCAAGTACGTTATTATGATGAAGTTTTACGCCGGGAAAGAAAATAAAACATTTGTTTGTCTTTGAAGCAAAGCATAGACGGATTACTATCTTTGATCCTAAATACCAACACTGACAGTCTAACCTAGCGTAGAAGTTTTGTAGCCCAAACTGTGTCAAGTTTTTGCGCAAACACGGCCTTTATTAATTGAAGTAAGCCACGACACATATTATTCCTTGAATAAGTTTCCAATAGGACCTGACAAATGTAAGTGTACTGTTATTAGTTTCCAATAGGACCTGACAAATGTAAGTGTACTATTATTAGTTTCCAATAGGACCTGACAAATGTAAGTGTACTATTATTAGTTTCCAATAGGACCTGACAAATGTAAGTGTACTATTATTAGTTTCCAATATGACCTGACAAATGTAAGTGTACTATTATTAGTTTCCAATAGGACCTGACAAATGTAAATAAAGTAAGACACAAAGTTTCAAGTCGCTGCACCTAACTATTGCAATGCCACTGTTGCATAGGATAGTAGCGATGAGACTCCAAGTCATACGTCAAATCATAACATAGGATAGTAGCGATGAGACTCCAAGTCATACGTCAAATCATAACATAGGATAGTAGCGATGAGACTCCAAGTCATACGTCAAATCATAACATAGGATAGTAGCGATGAGACTCCAAGTCATACGTCAAATCATAACATGAATAAAATGTAACAAGTAAATAAATAATCAACCCTAAGAAAAATTATATAGCAAGCAAAGTCACGCAGCATCAATGACAACAATTCGGCAATACGAATAACATACATACAAAGCAAAACTAAAATAAAAAAGAAAGACAGGAAAAAAAAGACAACCATTAGCAACACAAGAATATCAAAGGAAGCTAAAACCTAAAAATACTCCTCCGAAACAAAGAGCAAATACTCCCTCAAGTAAACAACACCAAGAGAACAATAACAAACAAAACCAACCAAAGAAGAAAACAACAGAGCAGAAACATTTGCAAATTAATCTTCAGAAAACAAATTAGCAATCAAACAATCGGACAGAAAACAAATTAACAATCAATCGGACAGAAAACGACTAACAACAAACAGTCCAATAAAGAAAAAAAGCTATTGAATAAAACGTTTCAACAAGCAACAAGAAGAATGGCAGCAAATTAAAGGAAACTGAAGAAAATAATTGCAGATAAGATTTTTTAAAAGAAAAATTTATTGAAACGTGCGAAGGAGAAAACAAGCCTGAAGCTGAATGTCAAGCAATGGCGTTCTTTATAACAAAATTTTAAAGATCACAAATAAACTCGCCAACCAGCGTTGACATATTACAATGAAATAATTTTTAAAAAAAAGAAATAACCAAAATATTTCAACTTAATCTTATGAACATCTCCTATCTCACTAACTGAAACAGCATAACAGTTGATTTAATATAACGACTCTGGAAACAAAAGTACAAGACCGATAATTTTTCTATTTAGAACACGCTACAATAGAACACAACACGGCACAGCAAAAGAACCTACAAACATTATATATCGCAATTTATGAAACAACAGAACACAATATAGCAATAATTTTACAGTTCAAAACGTAATACGATAAAACTTGACACACCACAACATAACACGATACTACACAATAAAAGAACTTAAGAACACGACACGTTGCAATTTATAAAACAGCACAATATGTAGCACATCCTTAACTGATACCACAACACATAGTCCTTAGTATAATATACATTTTAGAATTACAACGCGCGACAGAACACAACTCGACAATACTGCACAACGATAGAACAACGGGTGCACGCAATTTACAAAGCAACACCACGCCAGTGATGAACAACAAGAAAATTGTTCATACAATGATATATAATTTGACACTAAGTTAATAACACCATGTGCTTAATACACAAGAAATTAAAAGCAACATAATACAAAACAGCACAACTCATACAAAAACAATGAAGAACGCACCATAAATTAACGTAAGTAAAACAGTACGTCAGAGTTCACAAAATGTAGCACAGCTCAGTTGGCAATTTACAAATCATCGCCATGTACCAATTAACACCAGAGACCACAACATTGCAAATCGCAGAGTACCAGTTAACACATCAGTGCAACATTGCACAACTTAGTGTACCAGATACCACGCCAGAGACCACAACATTGCACATCTCAATTAACAACACATTGCATTTCACAAACATGGCAATGTATATAACACAAGCACAGAGCAAGTATCAACACAACATATAGGAATTCACATCATAAGGCATAGCAATTCACACCTATACATAGTAGGAATTCACATAATAAGGCATAACAATTCACACATATACATAGTAGATCACAATAGAACGCAACAAATACAATACAACTTAATAACTAAACTTACACTTTGCTAACTAGGCAGGTTGGTTTCTTTATTGTAGACGATATTTCTGTTTTTTCCTAGACCCCACTTCAACAATTTTCTGGTTCACTCATTTTCTAGAACAATTATTTATGACCATTTTTTAAAAAATCCCCCAAATTTTCCCTACCAAGCATCTCCGCTTCCTATGCAACATCACATCTTTCTGTGATGGAGTTTTATCTTTTGGACAAGGACATGAATCAAAACGTCAGGCCGGTAGAATGGGATCGTTAAGAGAGCTAATAAATTCAGACACCAGGACCCTTTAGTTGCTCCGCCGAAGTAAAAGACGGGACGTTTATGGATTTGCTCACATTTGCCGTAATGGGAAACACGAAGGCCATTCTCGAATGAGGAGCTAGAAGATGATTTCGTTTTCTTTCTCTCTCTTTTTTTCTTTCTCGCACGGACAGTTGAGACCGAGGGCGAGTTCGCGTGATGTGTTTCGGATGAACAAATTGATAATTTGTGCGATGAAAGATTCCTGAAATAGATGGTAATGATAGTTTGGAAAACAATTAACAGTTAAAAGCAGAAAAACAACCCTCCACTGCCGATACATATCCATGTGCCTAATTTATATCCGAGATTTAATTAAACATAACGGTAGTTATTTGAAGATGAATAAGGTTTATCATTGACAAGATATATATTTCGTACAATGTAAATTCTTTAGACAAAATATTGTTAATCTCTAAAGAATTCTGCTTTAAACTCTCTACAGTTTATGTTTTATCCATTTACCAACGAAATGTTGGCGAAGAGGTGTTATGATATCAATACATTTTGCTTAACTCAGTTATTTCAAAATTAGAAAATGAGCAGGTACAGTACGGATTCAAATACGGACAGAATGCCTCTCTTCCCCCCCCACCCTTCTTAGAAATATTAATAAAAAATTATAAATATAAATTACATTAGACAACAAACAATTACAAAACAAATCTGAAAAGCTAATTTTAATACGTCTATCTTTTTCATTTACTAATTATCGTAAGTAAGTAAATTGCTGGATTGAAATTTTGACACAGCTGATTTTAGGTAAAGAAAGAATGTTCCTCAGTTGCATCTCTTATGGAAAAGTGTGAGGTTGAACGTATTCCTGTATTCTCTAATGTCTGTGATGAGAATTCCTTTGGAAAAAGTGTGGTATTGCACGCATTCCTTACTGTCTGCAATGAGAGTTCCTTATGGAAAAATGTGGTTTTGCATGTAGTCCTGTATAAATGTCTGCAATGAGAGATCCTTAGGGAAATGAGGGATTGCATGTAATCCTATATTAATACGTATATTTAAGCATGTGACTTCATATCGAAAGATACATTTGCATACACACACGCGCACGCACACACACAAACATATGTATACATTTAAATTTATACAAGATTTGTTTTCAGCAAAGAAAGCACTTCTATATGTGAAAAATTTTAATGAGGAAAAATTTAACAAAGAGCAAAGAAGTATAAATTAATTAAAAATATCTTTTCACGCACTGTACCCTTCGCAGCAAAGAAGTCTTCCCGAACTCTTTTCTCTGGAGCCGGCGGCCTGGCCAATTACACCTTGTGGGCTTGGCGGGTCGAGGAGGTTACGAGTGGTAGGGCGGTGACTGTGGCTCCGATTTAATGCAGTTTGATGGCTGACGGCGATTTTTCTTCGATTCCTCTTCTTGTCAAGCCTATCTCCGGTCCAGGTTTAACTACCCGAGATGAAAGTGAGGGATCTCTTGTTGTGGTTGTTGCTGTGTTGACTTCTTTCGCCTCTCTGTATCAAAGTATCAAAACATTATTGAAGGGCATGAGTACGTTTTTCGTTGCTGCACAGCAACGGGGTTAACCTGTGGGATTAATAGAACAAATGTGCTAATACAGGCGCCAAGCATGAATAAGACATGTATTAACGAGACAAATATTACTTTATCTTATTTCATCTTATAAAACAATATTCCCCCCAAAAAAAACGACAGCAAAACAATAAACCAAAACAAAACTGTTAGAACATTTGTTAGAACAAACATATTCCAGAGCATGCATACATCTCACATAACAAGAATATACATCTCACATAACAAGATTATACATCTCACATAACAAACATATACATCTCACATAACAAACATATACATCTCACATAACAAACACATACATCTCACATAACAAACATATACATCTCACATAACAAACATATACATCTCACATAACAAACACATACATCTCACATAACAAACACATACATCTCACATAACAAACATATACATCTCACATACAAACACATACATATACGCAAACATGTATAAAACAGTTCTGTGCGCATGCACACTCTCGCACTCCAAGAAGCAACAAGACAAACAATGCAGAAAAACAAAAGTCCACAACAGATTTCTCAATGCATGGAGATACTAAATTAGTCTGGATTGCCTGTCGAATGTTAACCATTAGTCGTCTGTTATGTGGTCGAGAAGAGGCAAACATTTCGATTTGGTTTTCAATCAGCGCATAATTACCTCAGTGAACTAGCGTCGTAATTCTGTCCCCCTGAGGATCTCTGGAAGGAGCGAGATGGGGAAATGAACAGATTTTATTGCATCTGTGAAGTTAAGAAACTCTTCCATCATATAGAAAGCGATGAATAGTGCTGATACTGCTACAATAATTAATGTTGTCAATGGTTTCAATTTAGACTGATATCCTTTTGCTTGCTCAAGTCTACCATGAGGGGTAAATTTTATTTAGTCAAGATTTCAGTGTTACCACTTGCCATCGATTCCCATGACAACGGTAATCCCTCGCTGGCTTACATGCGACGAATAGTGTTTGGTAATTGTCGGCAGATGAAATTGTTCAAGATGGCAATGGTGTGGTTTTTGAAGAAGTAACGGGAAAAGTCGTTATGTTTTAGTAATGATTTATGATATTCATGGCGCTTGTTTGAAAATGATTCTACCGTTCTAAAGCATTACTCCGGCTGGCCCTAAACCACAAGTCTAAAGCATTACTCCGGCTGGCTCTAAACCACAAGTCTTAAGCATTACTCCGGCTGGCTCTAAACTACAAGTCTTAAGCATTACTCCGGCTGGCTCTAAACCACAAGGCTTAAGCATTATTCCAGCTGGCTCTAAACCACAAGGCTTAAGCATTACTCCGGCTGGCTCTAAACCACAAGGCTTAAGCATTACAGAGCCAAACGAAGTTAATATCTGTGATGATCGCATTTCCTTGATACTTTGATTTTCCCTTCTGCAAGACATGTTGTGCATAATTGCACTTTGAAATAAATAAGCGTCAAATTGCTTGTATATTTTTTTCTTTACTAACAAAAATGCACACACTGTAATAGCTAGCTTGCCAAGTCAGTTTTAATGAATTAGACAGAAATGAAAAAATATTGCTTTCTCCTAAAAATAAAGAAGCCAGGAAAATGTTTGAAAGTGAAGTCATTACTGTTGTGTTTTTCCGGTTGCGCATGTTGTGTGCGTGAGAGAGAGAGAGAGAGAGAGAGAGAGAGAGAGAGAGAGAGAGAGAGAGAGAGAGAGAGAGAGAGAGAGAGAGAGAGAGAGAGAGAGTACGGATGTCTGTGATTGTGATTGTAGGCGGCCCTCAACTTGTGGTAGAGGAGATACAACGAAGTGTTGTGTGGTGATGATACTGTCTGTTTTTAATGAACGTGTCCACGGGAAAGGATTGCTAAGGTAGAGATTTGCTGAGCGTGCAGCTTTATTTATTTAGGTTATTTACAGTCAATTGTAAATCGTTACAAATCATGTTTTTACAACAGGCGTGACTTAAACCCGCCACCTCATAAGAATTTGTTTAAAAATATTATATATTTCGATGGAAGAAAGATTAGTGTATATATTTGCAAACATGTGTGTACGTGCTTGTAAACAAAAGTGGGGGCTGTGGCAGAGCACAGTTCGAGTAACACATAACGTATTTAAGTAGTTTAATAAAGATGAGTTGATTTTTAAAGTCCGCTTGTGTCTACCAATAAAAAAATTGTGTTTCTAAAGAAAATAGTGTTCTGCAACAATTCAAAAAAAGGGTGATGGCAACACTTGTTTTCATTTACTGGACTGTTTCTTTATTTTCCTAGTTTTATTATTGGAAGCAGTAGTGGTAATAGTAGCAGTAATGTTGTTATTGTTCTTAGTTATTCATTTTATAATTTTATTCTCAAAATCGTCTCTGTAAAAGGCTTCAGTAAAACTGTAAATTCCTTATGTGTTTTATTTTTTAAAATTAATTTCGAATGTAATCGTATTCCTTACTGGATCATCACATGATTTGTGTGACACTTAGAGATAGGTTTAATATTTTCTTAATGAGAACGTGTCTGGAGACACAGTAAAGAGCAATTATGATTTGGACTGAACATGCAGCAGATCTGAGTGTTTGGTTTATGCAGTTATATGAGCTCTTTCTAACAGGAGGTGGAAGGTCCATCACTCCACAGAATGTTTGAAACTCCGACAAATCACCACCAATACAATGTATTGCAAACCAGATCATGCTTAATGCTGCATAACTAGATAGTGCGATAGGTTATTTTACATGATGAGAGGGTCTCTTGATTATGAGAATATTATCATCTCTCCACGTCTATGATAATACACACCTCTCAAATTGAGGGCAAGGGACTGAAAGAGCAACCTCCCATACCCCTTCGAGAGCAATCCCCAGTATTATAAATAAACACTACCTAGTAACTCTGACCTGGCAAATGTCCAACAGAGTAGTGGACACCCTCTACAAAAGCCTACACTCCTCGTATTAATTATTATACCACCATCCCACTACTCTGGACCTTGTAACCCAGTTAAAACATGAAGTCAAGGGTATTGATAAACAAAGAAATAAATTTATTAACAATATAATTAATTAAACATTACACAACAATTCAACATTGATCAAGTACAAATAATGATATACACAACAAAGATATACAGAGATACAAAAATAAAATGCTCTCTTAGTAAATGTTTATAAATGTGTTCCTGAAAATTATCTCTAGCTCCACCCAGAGACTCCTACGGTGAACAATGTTCATTAATAATGTTAATTTAATCAATTGACATTCAGACAACAGTAATGTATGTCATAGAGTAAAAAAAGTTCAGTTTGCTTCATGAAATGTCAATATGATCTGAATCAAAGTTTCATCTCTCTGTTACTTTTGAATGCAGAAATTACGTCATGCACCCTCACCAGATGCTTCACGGATTCACAAAAAAACCTACAATCTGGCAGTCCAGTTCAGTCCAGGGTTTGACCCAGAAGTTCAGTTTAAGGAGGGTGTAAAAAGGACTGCTGCCAATCAATGAGGTAGACTTTGATCATGTGACTCCCAAGAACAGAGACTAAACAAGGAAAACACGTCTTACTGAGTGCAGAATTTCTTGGCAAGTGATTGACAAAAGGATACTTTTTCACAATAAGGGTTTTCCCCTATATTTTTGTTAGTATCCATTGGTCAGCTACAGTTGGCCAGTAAATTGCCATTGGTTAGCGCTACTCGGCTATCATCTCAGGAATGCTCGCATCATTCGATAAGTCATTTATCTATAACAAATGTGAGAGGTGGACTCACGCATTCAATAAGTCATTTATCTATAACAAGATGTGAGAGGTGGACTCACGCATTCAATAAGTCATTGGACTATTAAATACCACTAGGAATGACACCAGTGTCATTAATTATAAATACGACTTAAGACAATGTCTGGTCATCCGTTTTGGAGAACTGTTGCAATTTTCCTTTGCTTGTTTGCTTAACATGCACTGTGCAGCGTCTACTTTTAAATCTTACTGCATAAATATCAGTAATTTGAATAAAGTGCTCTACAGATTTCACCACAAAAATATTTCATAAGCAAAAGTATATTGAAACAAGTGACAAATAAAGGAAGGGGTGAAAATATTTGTATCAAATAGCAATGCTACTTTGCACGTAAACACAGACCATACTTAATTCAGCATAGCTAGATAGCAATGCTACTTTGCACGGAAACACAGGCCATACTTAATTCAGCATAGCTAGATAGCAATGCTACTTTGCACGTAAACACAGACCATACTTAATTCAGCATAGCTAGATAGCAATGCTACTTTGCAAGTAAAACAGATCATTCTTAATGCAGTGTAACTAGGCAGCAAATCCTACTTTTTAAGAAAAATAAAATAACTTTGCTAGTCTTATTTATTACCTTACTGTTTGGTTCTTGTGGGTAACTTGCAAGAAGGGTTCGATTTCAAAATTAAAATAATTGATAGATCTGAACATGGAAAACTGGTAAATGGTAACGATATAACTCACTAAAATCAGGTTTACAAAAGATATTCTTCATGTAAGTTTATGAGAAAGCTGAAATGATTGGGATTTAAATGAAACTCAACAAATGAAAAATTAAAATAAAAACATGGACAGCAATTGATCCCATCGAACGACGGTTTTTAAAAAATATAGTTTACAGATACATAGCCATGTTACTCAGTCAAGAGGTTTTAATTTGGGACCCAAGGTCACACAGTGCAGCAATGTTAACTTGCGCCCTCACCAAGCTGTCATGGAGCATTGTAATAACAAGAGTATGGGATATTTGGGTAATAAATGTAAATAATTACGGCTAACATGTCAAACAAATAAAGATATTTGCCGAATAAGCGTTTACACATTTTCCAATCTACTAACTGTTCGCCCAAACACAAAGTCGTTTGCATATTAATTGTTGTGTACAGCTGCAATCCTCGACTTAACTGGCAGACCAATTTCAGACATTGCTGGTCTTAGAAATTACTGTCATTTGTTAGAATTCCTATTATGAAATGTTCAGTTAAAAAATACAAAACGAAACCACAAAAATCCTCAAGAAACAAAACAACAAGTCGATAGGGATGTCAATATGAAGAGCAATTTGAAAATACTAAATGCATTTTGCTAAGTGTTTTGAACACGTGACCTGGCATTCAAAATATACAGTCAGTCCTGGACAAATATGCTGCTGGTTTGGCTATCCTTTACGCTTATGACGTCCAGAGAATGATGCCAGCAGCTGTCAGGGTACATTGGAAAGGATCTCCAGCATAATATGTGCACATGTCTGGACGAACATTTTGCAGATTAAATCGTAAATCTTTCAATTAACAATAAGTAAGATGACGCCTTCAGAGAGAGAGGAGAGAGAGAGAGATAGAGAGAAGAGCGAGAATGCACAGTTGCTGTAATGACCTGCATCCCACACGCCGCTCCTTAACCTCCCGCTGAACCTATCTATAAGTCCATTTGACTTGGCGAAGGAACCTCTCCTAGAATGATATGATTATTCAAATAGCAACGCCTCCAGTTCAACTAATGCCCCTGCCTCTTGCGGCCGTCACAAGAAGGAACATATTAATCAAAGAAATTGCTCAACTTTCGGAAATAATCTTATAGTTTTCAAGCGTCTCTTAAAATGAGAAACGATAATTTTATTTAGCTGAACTTGTTTCTAATGCAGTGTCTCTGTCAACACAAATTGACACAACTGCGTGTGACTAATGGCGAAGAAGTTCCTCGTGGTTAGCGTCATTTATGATTTAATTATGACACAAGTGGTAAATTCTTTAAAGTCCTATAACCTAAATAATCACCTACTGACCTATATGTGCAGTAACGTTGCAATAGTCGACTAACCGCATTATGGATAATGGGTTTGGGTGTGTTTTCCTGTCCAAAAGTGTATCGCCATTCATTGGATTAGAAATGAGATCTAGCCTAGGACGGTGTACAAAAGCAGTGTACAAATGATAGTATGCATTCACATTATTACTGGTAGTTAGCACCATAACTGTAAAACTGGGCAGTGTTAGTTAGCACCATAACTGTAAAACTGGGCAGTGTTAGTTAAGACCACAGCTGTAAAACTGGGCAGTGTTAGTTAGCACCACAACTGTAAAACTGGGCAGTGTTAGTTAGCACCATAACTGTAAAACTGGGCAGTATTAGTTAAGACCACAGCTGTAAAACTGGGCAGTGTTAGTTAGCACCACAACTGTAAAACTGGGCAGTGTTAGTTAGCACCACAACTGTAAAACTGGGTAGTGTTAGTTAGCACCATAACTGTAAAACTGGGCAGTGTTAGTTAGCACCACAACTGTAAAACTGGGCAGTGTTAGTTAGCACCATAACTGTAAAACTGGGCAGTGTTAGTTAGCACCACAACTGTAAAACTGGGCAGTGTTAGTTAGCACCACAAGTGTAAAACTGGGCAGTGTTAGTTAGCACCACAACTGTAAAACTGGGCAGGGTTAGTTAACACCACAGCTGTAAAACTGGGCAGTGTTAGTTAACACCACAGCTGTAAAACTGGGCAGTATTAGTTAACACCACAGCTGTAAAACTGGGCAGTGTTAGTTAACACCACAGCTGTAAAACTGGGCAGTGTTAGTTAACACCACAGCTGTAAAACTGGGCAGTGTTTTCCTTGACGGACTGTTGGTCCACCTTCTCATTATCATGCGATGGCGAATCCTCCCCCCTATTTCTAATATACATTTTGATTTTTAAAAAAAATCTATAAATTTTAAAATGAAATATTATTTGGAATTTGTATAATTTGGAAATGTTGTGGTAAAGTTCTTTCTGAAATGAAAGTCCAGAATAGACAGGCTTGGAGTGGGTGAGTGCGAGTAGAAAAGTAGCCGCAGGGTAAGATTCTTGTTTATGAGAACGTTAGTTCCTTGGCATCTAAGCAATAGCGTGGTCATCTTAAACGGTTCTCCAGTCTTGTTTTGATCCAGTTACATGGTTATACAACGTTTAGGCTTCAGCAACTGTGAACTTGTTTCTGGACAGGTGACGTGTGTTGACGGAATGTAGGTGACGTGGTGTGTTGACAGAATGCACGTGTAGAAGGCGTGATATTATTATTAATGAGCTCTAAGTGTATATTTAAATTGCATTGATTAAAATAGTCTAGGTAGAGATGGGCGTTGTTTCCAATATTACTGGTGGTCAGCTCCAGACCAATATTGCTGGTGGTCAGCTCCAGACCAATATTGCTGGCGGTCAGCTCTGAGCCTCGTCGTGCCATTTTTTTGCAGAAAGCTGCACTTCGGTAAACTGTCTGGACTTAAGTCTTTCTTTCACCGGGGTAATCAAATGTTGTCAACATCAGACGCTTCAGTCAACACCCCCAGTACTCAAACAAAAAGATACTCCTGTTCACACTTGCCTTAGTTAAACAACAGATGACCCTATCTGCACTCCTCTTAATGGAAAAAAAGAACAAATGCTCCTGTCTACACTTCTCTGTCAAGCAAAAGTTACTCCTGTGGGTATGCACCCCTTAGTCCAGCAAACTGTCTGTTCTGGACGGCCCAAGTCCAGTGAATTACTCTAATCAAATAAAGACATTCTGTGCAGTTTATCACTTTCATCAACCTTTTATTCTACTTAGACGTTGCTTATTCGTGTAGCCTATGTTCGTCTGGGATGTCTTGTTAGATCGTGTTCATTCGCAGAGTCTTGTCAGACTCTATTTATTCTTATAGTAGAGTCAGATATATTTATTCTTGTGGCATATAGTGTACAATGAGACTTAGGTACTTGCACGTGGTGTAGCCATTACATAGTCGGTCTCACAGCACAAGACGAAATACATGAACAAAATCAAACGGCGAACAGAATGGGGAAATTGTGATAAACGATAAAGATCGACTTTATAGTTATTCTTTGCTTGAATGTCCCGTCACATTCACACGGAATACACACGTGACATTCACAAAAACTTGTGTCCCAGGCAGTGTAGCTGAGTCTTTATTAATTTAACCCTTCATCACTTCAATTGCATTCCAGAAGAAAAACTGTTACACATCTACACGGCAGACCAGAGACCAGTGAAACATTAAACTTTTAAAAGTTTCATCATGCAAAAATAATCTTCTTACAAATTTCACAAATGTGACTAGACTTTAAAGCTTACATCAAAACCCCAAACACTTTAGAAACAACTGCAATTCTCTGACTCTTGGCACTCCATCGCCATGGAAGATCTAAAACGTTTACGTCACTGTCGTCAGTTCAAACCGAAGTGGACTATCATACACACGTACATGTACACAGACACGTGCACTCACGCACACAAACTCACAGTCAATGCTTTACATTTTCAGATATTGAAATGATTTATTTCACGCGCAGACTCACATGTATATCACACAGACACTCTTGCATGTATGCACACTCAAACACACAGTATATTACAAATTATTTTCATGGACTCACAAACTGGTATTACACAAACGCGCACATGAAATAAAAATTCCAGTGTTATGTGTAACCCATTATAAGTTTTCCAATATACTAATTATATATTACTGTTAATGTTTATATAATCTATTCACTGTATGCTGTGTATGTTTATATAATCTATTCACTGTATGCTGTGTATGTTTATATAATCTATTCACTGTATGCTGTGTATGTTTATATAATCTATTCACTGTATGCTGTGTATGTTTATATAATCTATTCACTGTATGCTGTGTATGTTTATATAATCTATTCACTGTATGCTGTGTATGTTCACTGACGATGAACACTTATAGTTGCATTGCCACAAAACGTTAATTCCTTCCATTTATTTTGCATAAATTTCAAATGAGCAACCACGTGACCTCAGCACAACCACCAAGATCATTGTGAACGTTATGAAAATTATTATTAGCAGGATTGATCAAATGTCTCTAACAGTTAAGAATGTCCACAGGACTGGTCCAGACTAAACTCGCACATAAACCAGATGTCCGTAGGACAGGTTCGGATTGAACTCGCAAACAACCAAAGCCAGAGAGACAAATTAGGAAGAGAATGAAAGCTTGAGCAGACCACTCGCTAGGTACAAATGGGTTCGTTAGTCAACCCTCACACCCGCCAGCGGCTGCACGCGAAGAGCTTTTCACGTCTGCGCAGGACCGGAACTTTATCGTGTGACTTGAGCGACAGGGGTGGGATCGTTAGTGACTTTTGGATCCCAGACGCTCGCCTCCAGTTCAAGAAATCACTCATGGTGAAATGTATCGGCTTGCACACGCAATGACGCATTAAGTTTTTCTCTTGTTCATTGTGTCCGATTTGTTACAAACTGCAGAATTTCATGTATTTGGCTTAGGGCCGGAACGAGTCATGAATACACACAAATCTTTGAAGTTTCGATTTCTGATTTGAGAGCGCAATGATTTTCGTGGAGGGGCGGGGAGGGGGACTGGACGCTCAAGGGGTCGAGTGGAGCCAGGAATACACCATTTTAGACCACCTGAGGGTGTTGATGTGACATCGCAGACTTGTGTAAATATCTAAATGTATTTTGTTAGTAATCTAAATCAAAGTTTAAAATTAAATTAAAGTTTTACTTAACAATGAAAAATGGGATTGTTCCAAAGCGTTTGGTTGTTAATTTCTACTGATTCACTACATATACGGAAGACATTGAAAGTAATGCATTGCATCAACTTTCGCAGCCTCGTGACATTTAAAACATGCATTCATTGTAATATAACAAATATAGTGACATTAAAGACTGCAATTCAGAAATAAAGAAGTGTCATCATGTCAATTACACAAGAATAGTACACATTCATCAAGAACACATTTTCGGTTTTACAGCAACCTAACGCTGCACTCATATTAGACTGGACATTTGAAAGACCAAGAGTTATGTATGGTATGAATATTTAGGAAATGAAGATAAAATAACACAAAACGAAGAGCATCTGTTACTTACAAAGCCTGTAAGAACTGTACACACACCACTGTCATCTATAAACTACAGTTTTTAAGAACTGTACACACACCACTGTCATCTATAAACTACAGTTTTTAAGAACTGTACACACACCACTGTCATCTATAAACTACAGTTTTTAAGAACTGTATATGCGTCACGATCATCTATAAACTATACAATCCTTGAGAACTAAACAAATGCTTGTGTTATCCATGATCATCTATAAACTATTCAATTTATGAGAATTACGTACGTGACATGTCAATCTATAAACTACACAAACTTTAGGAATTGCACATATGCCATGGGCAGCCATAAACTACACAAACTTTAGGAATTGCACATATGTCATGGTTATCCAAAAATTACTCGTTTTAAAAATTGCACATATGCCATAGTTATCAATAAACTACATAGTTTTAGGAAGTGCACATGTCATGGTCATCCATAAATTATAAGATCTTTGAGAATTGTGTACATGCCGTGGTCAACTTTATAAACTTTGCGGTTTTTAAGACCTTGCCATTGTCATTTATAAAATCTTAGTCTTTCAGAACTGTGCAAGTGCCATGGTCATTTATAAGCTACACACTCTCTATGATTTGTAGATAAACCATGGATCGTGTAAATTGCGACACGCTATGTACACATTATACTACGGGACTTATAAACTACACAACCCTTATGACCTGTGCACTTGTCATATACTTTAAAACTCTACAAATCAAATTATTATAAAGCGAATATATATGAAAACTAGTTATAAAGTGTGTTTGATCTTAAACATACCATGGATTTTGAAAAAACTCTCAACAGTATTTAGACTCAAGACTTTAATATCTCAATCACAGGACTTTCGCTTTAACTCAACATGTATATAACTCAGGTAAGCAACTAAACACATGACCATCTTTTTAATACAACATGCACATCACTCAGGTAAGCAACTAAAACACAGGACCTTCGTTTTAACTCAACATGTATTTCATTTAAGTAAAATTTCAAATACAAAATTTTCACAACACCGTCAACACGCATACTATTCAGGTACATAGCTAATATGGGATTTGTTGGTCGCCCGTAAATTAATGAATAATCTAGGACAACTAACTGAGGTCAACACTTCCGGTAGCAGCGCAAGTCATCAAGGGATTTCTCACTAAATATACAACAGAAACATAGACGCACAAACATTATAATATGAAATTTACATAAGTAAAGATGATAAGGAATAACATAAAGATGAGTGGAAAATTAATAAAGAATGTATATAAAAATAAATATAAAAACTAGAAACAATCAAATTACAATTCACAATTACAGTTTCAATTTTTAACATAGCTATCTCACAGAGATCTAGCACCCCCTAAAGTTTATTTTCATATATCCTAGTTATCTCCCCTAAAGTTTATCTTCACATATCCTAGTTATCTCCCCTAAATATCTTCATATATCCTAGATTTCTCTCCAAGGAAAGTTTATGTCATTCAATAGTTTTTCCTTCAGTCTTTTTCTTTTCACTCAACAGTTTCTTATAAGAGTTTATGGTAAATAGGGTACACACGCTAATGTGCATTGGAAAACGTATTTCACCACCTGACATAGTCCCTTTTTAGTTTTTTACTCTGTTTTACACACACACACACACACACACACATAGTTGGCAGCTTACATCACAACACTCTCTCACAGCCCAGCTAACAAGATGCTTAGACTGTAGGCCAGATTTAGGATGCAATGGTTTAGTCCCAGATCAGATGCAGAATTTAATTCATTGAAGGAGACCAATGACAACACAATTCCAAACCACAGGGAATTGAACAAAACAGAACTGATCTGGACGGAATAGAACATAATTGATCTGGACGGAATAGAACAGATGACGTATTGATGTAAATATCAGCTTTATAATTTGAATGCAGTGTTCCAATGGTTTAATGTCTGTTGATTAACACTGAAATTACTGCTGCAAGTGAATACAATTATTATTTTTTTGGAAGGAAATCTCACAACCCTTGTGTAGGAAAAATAACGTCATTTCATTAACACACACATCTTATTTCAATTCACATAAAAATACTTGACAGTTTTGTAGCTCATTGTCTCAAATCGGTACTGACGTGAACTTTATTATTAGATCCTTGACTCCCAGAATAGAACAAGAAAACCACTTTAAGGCTGTTACATATATTATAACATTTTCCTTTTAAAAAAAGTGTTCGGGGAGGGGTCTTAATTGCTGCATCCTAATAGAATGTGAATTACTTACACTGACAGGCAAATTTTTCTCCCCTTGTAGATGTGCTTCCTCCTTCAGAAGCTTTCGTTACATACAGTTCAGATTGAAATACTTCAAGTCTAGCGAATTACCTTCTGTTATCTTTCCTCTTTGTGTTTGTGTGTGTGTGTGTGTGTGTGTGTGTGTGTGTGTGTGTGTGCACGTGCGCGTATATATGCATTTCCGAGAATTTTAAGACTTTCTAAAGATACCATTTTGTGGGCAGAGAGTTTACAAAATATACTGAAATCATCATGCTTGCATTTCTTGCAGTGTACTCCTATCATGGAGGACAACTCCCAGAATTGGAGGACAGACACCATGTAATATTGGTTATGTACCTCTCACATAAACATCGACTTGAAATACTTGTTGCAACATTAAGGATGACTTTCACATCGACTGCTTAAAATTTAACGGCTTTCCTGTGCGGTCGACTGAAGTAGCTGTAGAATTACTTTTGCATGTAAAGGTTTTGGGAGTAACGTCGTTCACTGATCCTCTACATCTACTGGCTTCACGTTCGACATCCTTTGGCGGCACCTAAATTAACTTTAGGCGAGGAGAGTTGGGAAAGGCTTTCGCTTCTTCGTGTAAAGGTTTCTGGCAGTAACATCATTTAGTAATATCCTACATCTACAAGCTACATGTTCGACATCCTTTGGCGATACCTAAATTAACAGTATGCGATGGCGGTCTTTGGGGTGGGTGTGGGGGGAAGGGAGGAGGGTACTGGCGAAAGTTTTCACTTAGAATACGCAAAAGTAAAACTTTGATACAACAATGTCTGAAAAATTGACGAATGGCAGGAACATAATTACAAATTCTTTGAGAGAGAGAGAGAGAGAGGGAGAGAGAGATAGGGAGAAGAAACAAGAAAAGATGCGTGATTGTTTAGATAGCTTAAGACATCTTAGTTAAGCATTGCACGACAAAATCAAAACATAAGTAAACTAATAGAATATACGTGTGGCTTAGTCAAGACTTCCCTCTTTGTGTTACTAAATATCCCCCCATGTCAGGAACAATAAAGCATCACAGGCTTACAATGCAACAACAATAGTCAAGTCAATGTGTTGTGGACTAAATGACCATCATCATCATAAAACATAGTCATTAATAACAATGACAGATGAACAATGAAATGTGTTAAATCCGTTATGAAAGACTTATGTGAATAAGTTTGCACGTTTCCCAAACTACGATATAAATCTGTTTGGGCGTGGAATGACTTCAGTTGACTGTCTTAATCAAGTTATTTTAGAGAAAATACAAATTATTAGTTAATAAGTCTAACAACAGACCAATGGCTCAATCTGTCTACGATTTTATCAACACGTTGCTTTGCTAAAGTTACGAGTGAGTTAATAGCAATAACTTCGCTACAGTTACAAGTGAGTTAACAGCAATAACTTTGCTACAGTTACAAGTGAGTTAATAGCAATAACGTTGCTACAGTTACAAGTGAGTAAATAGCAATAACTTTGCTCATGACTGTGGTAGTAAGAATTAGCTCCCATATTTTACCGGCTTCTTGCACAAAGTAGTAGTCTTCCCTTGATTCCCTACCAATGGAACTCGTGGTGTTTCCATAACTAAGAGATATTTGAAAGGATAGTTCTTATCAGAGAACAGAAATGGAGTTATTAAAGATAAGCATTAATAGTTTGTACATAACCTGGTATAGGTGCTGTCTCAATAGTCTTTTGCATGCATTTTTGTAACAAAATGAAAAGTTTATTGTTTACGATATTACTGTTAATTCTAGCATATTCTCAACTCGCAGTGTTTACTCTAACTGACAGTTACAAAAATACCATCATAAGGAGTACCCAAGGCTGAGTCACTTTGACAATTTAACAATTTATATAATAATTAAATCTAGAAATAGGGATAGGTAAATTTACTTCGCCACACAGTTTGTTTTAATAAATACTTTTTATAATATGCGTAATTTAGTGTTCTCAGGAGTGTTTGGGACATGATAGTTACATCACGAAAAGATTAGTTGCCATTCAAAAACACTCAGGCGAATTTCTGTAACGCTCGCTAAGATAACGCTCTGTCGACGTGTTTACGTCACACCAGGTCTCATACTGGCTAATGGGGACAACGTAGTTGAGGCATCTCTCTAGCTGATTTTAAGATATGCATATTTGAGATAATACAGGCAAGAAAATCATTCATATTTGAGATAATACAGGCAAGAAAATAATTCATATTTGAGATAATACATGCAAGAAAATCATTCATATTCAATGGCATAAATGCATTTGACAAAACTCTGCCCTAAGAACATGTAGAAACATGGAAGGGGTTAATAATAGTTATAGTAAATATATCTAATCTTGGAAGTGGGTCAAAAGAGAAGAAGAAAACATAAGTAAGTGAAGTAACTAAGGCAAGACGGGGAAAGTCAAGTAACACCATGTGCATTATGACAATCTCATCTGTAGATACAATGACAAGGGAAGACGGGACCAGTAAGATATTCTTGTTTAAATCCTTTCATCGTCTTCATAATTGTATTCTTTGAGCGTCTGCATCCTAAAGTCAGCCATAACTAAACGTCAAGCAGTATTTTTGTAGTCTGCACCCTAAAGGTAGCCATAACTAAACGTCAAGCAGTATTTTTGTAGTCTGCACCCTAAAGTCAGGCATAACTAAACGTCAAGCAGTATTTTTGTAGTCTGCACCCCAAAGTCAGGCATAACTAAACGTCAAGCAGTATTTTTGTAGTCTGCACCCCAAAATCAGGCATAACTAAACGTCAAGCAGTATTTTTGTAGTCTGCACCCCAAAGTCAGGCATAACTAAACGTCAAGCAGTATTTTTGTAGTCTGCACCCCAAAATCAGGCATAACTAAACGTCAAGCAGTATTTTTGTAGTCTGCACCCCAAAGTCAGGCATAACTAAACGTCAAGCAGTATTTTTGTAGTCTGCACCCCAAAATCAGGCATAACTAAACGTCAAGCAGTATTTTTGTAGTCTGCAACCCAAAGTCAGGCATAACTAAACGTCAAGCAGTATTTTTGTAGTCTGCACCCCAAAGTCAGCCATAACTAAACGTCAAGCAGTATTTTTGTAGTCTGCACCCCAAAGTCAGCAATAACTAAACGTCAAGCAGTATTTTTGTAGTCTGCACCCCAAAGTCAGCCATAACTAAACGTCAAGCAGTATTTTTGTAGTCTGCACCCCAAAGTCAGCCATAACTAAACGTCAAGCAGTATTTTTGTAGTCTGCATACCCCGTACTTAAACAACACCAACAACAACGAAACATCCCTTCACTGTGTCTACAGCTGCTACCCCCAGAATTCAATGCACGTAGAGCGTAGGGCGACCAATATAGACACTGTTAAATTATGTACTCTAAAGATGATTATATCTTAGTTCAGGGGAGGCGATCAGTGATGAGCACTGTGCCAAAGTAATGCTATGAAGCAGCCCGGCGTGCCAGTCCTTTTAATTTTTTTTTTTGTTGTTGTTGAGCAAATAGGTCCGCATCTAAAATTAAGAATCAAGAATTAAAAAATCCCAAATAGTTAGATGTTAGGGAAAAAATCAAGTAATCTCGGACATACAAAACCAACCAATCGCACTATGCACCAACTCACTGCGCGTTTGCATGTGTGTATAATTATACAAACACATTTTATGTATAGCAGATAGATTTTGTTCGCATTTCGGCAAATACTAAACAAACGTGTTTTGTGTATAACAGATTTGTTTTGTTCGCGTGTCTGCACAATTAAATAAACATATTTGTTTGTAGTAGATTTGTTTTCTAAAAAAAATATTTTGAAATATATATTAAAAATTACCCGCAAAACATTATGATTATTTACCATCGATTATTTTATTTTGTTTTGTTTTTACTGCGTGAGTGGAATTTGCCTCGTGCCACTTCACCCTGCACCGCGTGACGTAGGCTGTCGACTCCTGCCGTTGTTGTTCTATTTATTTTGATTTTAAAAAATGCATGTGGATGTCACATTTGCATCCATCGAGACAGATTATAAATAATAATTAAAAAAAGCCAACTTAGATCTACATGAACGTAAAGCTAGGTTTAGATACTGTTGTATGCTGTAGAAATGCTTATAAGCCTTCAAGATGATCGATTTAGTGAAGAGGCTGATAGAAAGAAAAATTTAATGGGAGCGATGATACTAAAGCAAAGATCGCACGTGAAACTGGACAACAACTTCCGGTACGTGTCAAGAGTACATTTTATCGATAAGTACAGTTTCTCAGTTGGGTCCTTTGTTATAGACTCTCTTGTTCGAATGTAAGTAACGGGTGACTGGAGATGTCCTTCACTGCCTCTTGTATTTCTTGAATTTCTACTTATTTTAAACAGCAACGTGACGCACACCGGCGCGACTTGTTCTTTCTACTACTTACACGCTTGTCACGCATGCAGGCAAACTAAGAGAAAAACAGACGAAAATCAAAGGAATAAACATATGAAACACGAAGTAAACAACAACGACAAATTATTAAAAGTATTCAAACATATACATTTTAACGAAATATTTCAAAATAAACACAAAGAAACCTCAAGCAAACTTTCATTTTCATTTGTAACGGATTCAAACGCTTAGCAGAAACAGTCTCTTGCAGTTGTGTTTATATTTTAAGATATTTGTCTCTCTTTCATTTTCCCAAATTACTAAACATGGGGATGAGTTTTCATTTTAAGATTTCTGACTCTTTCATTTTCCTAAGTACCAAACTTGAAGACGTATTTTCATTTCAAGAATTGTCTCTGTTTCATATTTAATGGATTCAAACGTTTAGCTGAAACAGTCAACTTGAAGGGAACTAAACCACACAAGATCTGTTCTTTCAGTGTTTTGTTATTTTGTTGTTAAGCTGAAAAATTCAACTTGGGCGGAACTAAACCGCACACAATATCTGTTCTTTCAGTGTTTTGTTATTTTGTTGTTAAACTGAAACAGTCAACTTGGACGGAACTAAACCACACAAGATCTGTTCTTTCAGTGTTTTGTTATTTTGTTGTTAAACTGAAACAGTCAACTTGGGCGGAACTAAACCACACAAGATCTGTTCTTTCTGTGCTGTTTTGTTATGTTTTGTTAAGAAAAGAAAGTAAAATGTCATTGGAAGTTCTCGGGCTTTTTGTAATACAGCTTTAGGCAAAGTGGACAGTGATCATTTCTTAATTACCTCCAAGAGTTATCCCGCATAATGACAACACTTCACAAGAACAAAACCGACATTTGATGAGATTATATTGCGAATACATTTTGCACTGTATAATGTACTTCCATGATGTGCTGAGAGAAAGGAGGGAGAGAGAGAGAGAGAGAGAGAGAGAGAGAGAGAGAGAGAGAGAGAGAGAGAGAGAGAGAGAGAGAGAGAGAGAGAGAGAGAGAGAGAGAGAGAGAGAGAGAGAGAGTCTTAAAATATGCAGACCTATTCTTGCAATACTCAACATAAATATTTTACACAATGTGACATTAAAGGTCTTTGACCGCAAACTAGGAGTGCTCTGTAACATATTACAGCGCAATAAGTTATACGAGTTAAAACGAAACATCTGGAAATTAATTTTTAGAGTGTCGATCCCTCACACACTCTCTGCCTCCCCCTTCCCTAACATCTTCCTTCATGCCCCTAGGTAATTGGCCGAATATTTATCGATTCATATTCGAGATCGGGAAATCGAATTAGGTCCTGTAAAAAGATTTCTGGGGCCGAATTACCCTTGTCAAGCGGTCCTGTCTCCCGGATGGTATTGGATTAGGGCCTGGTTCTCCCTTGGACATAAGCACATTTGCTTGAAAGCCGGAATGCGGCTAATGCAATGAGCTATCCCAGGCTCCTGTAGACCGTCGCCATCTTGGCTTTGGACACACACATTAACCGAGTCGGGTCCGTCTTTGACGTGGTAATGGCGGCCATAGTACACGATGCAAGCCAAACAGATTGACCGCAAGCATGATCAGGATCGATCCAACCTGCCGTTGTCTTAGGAGAATACAATTACAATCTCGAAAATAGCCAGGACTGTGACTTCATTTCCGCTCTCATCTTCTTTGGCACCTCGCTGGTGAATAAATTGAGTGGGACCGCGTCGACTTCGGTGAATATTTTGCAAGGACTGATATTGAAACGCCAACACAGCACAAAATATCCCTAACGGTGGACTTTGCACGACTTAGTGTAGAGGTGGTAGAATCAATGAGGCTATGTCGAGCTCAAGAAAGTAGTTTGGAAAGAGAATGGTATTGTAACACAAGCCAGCAAAATATACCTTTAACTACAACAAAGTCTGCCCTATATCGACCGCGATGAAATTCTATACAAGAACATTCATAATGAAATATCAGCTCCACTAAGGACCTTGAAAATACTTGGACTAAGGACATCTGAAAACCTGCAAAGCTAGCAGACAGAGATTAAGAGACACAAAACCACATTAAAAGTCAGCAAAATACAATGTAAGACATTTATTTTACAGGACTGACAAGTGGCCTTTTAATTGTAGACGTCATTATGGATTTTTTGGGGGAAAGTAAATTTTCAGACCTGTGAGTTACGTGCGCTAACATTCAACAAAATTAGATCATCTTTCAGAATCATTGTTAAGTTTGCATAAATGTACATATGTTTTAAATATTAAGATTTAACATTTCAATAATAATCAAAACGAGTGCTTTTAAATGGCATTGTGCATATTTTAAAACACTTTTTGGTAATTTTTCAATAGTACAATTTCCGGTTTATACAATCGCTATGTACGAGCAAGATATACACGTATGCACAGATTTTTGTATGCATATAAACTTGAATATCAATATATATAATTTTAATTCCAGTATATAATACTATAAAGTTAGCTTTCAACATTATATGCATATAAACTTGAATATCAATATATATAATTTTAATTCCAGTATATAATACTAAAAGTTAGTTTTCAACATTATATATATATATAAACTTGAATGTCAGTATTTTAGACCTACAAATTTGAAAGTTATAGCAGGCTCTTATTTGAGAGTAAGTACGGTAACTTTTGGACATAAATAATTTAAGTGTTGGACTCCGCGTATCTCGGTACGCTAGAATGATTGACCGTGATTGAAATCAAAGCTCTCGCTGTGACGGATTTAAAATAATGACTAATTCACATGCAACGGCAGTTACCATTCCACAGCCATGAATAATTATTAATGCATACAAAGCAGAGAGTATATTCTGAATAGTAGCTGGTGATTACTGAATTAATTTATTTATTTTGCTTCATTTGTAATCTATCTATCTATCTATCTAATCTATCTATCTATCTATCTATCTATCTATCTATCTATCTATCTATCTATCTATCTATCTATCTATCTATCTATCTATCTATCTATCTATCTATCTATCTATCTTCAGCTTAAGTTGTAATTTCATGAAACGAATCAAAGTACTCTTAAATGCTACAAAGAAAAGCCTTTTCAAGAAGCCCACTCGTTATACAGCCGTTATTAACGGAAAGTAAACCATAGGGCGAAACTACCTAGCATCGGATAGACCCTGATTAAGAGGTCAAAACAACACGACTTTAACGCCTTTCTTTCTTTTCTGTTTCACAGACCTCCCTTGACTGACCTTTCCGAGGGAAACTAATAAGCTAATCATAAGACAGTCAAAGGTCAGACGTAATTCTTGTGTGCTACGACATTCCAAATGTGATCGTTGAAAGTCAGTGCGAATTCGAAACACTATCGATGGCTTGGTGTTTGGTCAAAAAATCAGAAGCAGAATTACACGCAATTTCTTTTCTTTGGTGTCAGTCTGATACAGTGGTGAAATGTCTGGCCTCAGTCTTTCCTACTCCTACAGAGCACTCTAGCCACCGGAAGACAGTCGACCATTTTGACAAGTCGCTTTATAAAGTATAGCCAAATGGTATTTTCTATTTTCGGCACTCCAACAGGAAATTCGCTTTCCGCAAAAAAGAAATAATTCAAGAAAGAAAACAGGCGAAGATTTTTTTAAAGAGTTTCTCAAAAGACTTATTAAAGTATTTTTAAATATCTGAAATAGAATATTTTTAAAATATCCATTCTAAGTTGCAATAATAAACAAACCAGTACATTTATAAACTAGAAGTTTCCATTTGTACTTTGACTTCAATGTGATTTTTTCATTTAAATTTAACTACACACACACACACACACACACACACACACACACACACACACACACACACACACACACACACACACACACACACACACACACACACACACACACACACACGCACAAACACACACACACACACACACATATAATCAAACAGACACACATACTCATTCAGTTCCCTTAAGTCCCTTCAGACACTTTAAAAAATTCTCCATGCATTCTTTTAAAAAGTACAATATACTAATTAATTTACAAATTCTGGTCGATTGCTTTTAAAGCTATGTACTTCTTCAAAGAGCACAGTTATTTTAATATTAGTCAGGACACTAATTACTTTAGTAAAGGACATTTTAAAAAAAATCAGAGATTTGTTTTCTTTGTGGCTAAATAGTGGTATTTCCTTTCCAAATGAGCTTTTCCCAGGAACAACGTCTTTCAGATCAAATTTTTGTGAAAATTGGCGTCAGTTCAGGGTTGCAGCTTCATTTCTTCTCCCGACACCAGACGAATTTCCTTGATAATATATTTTCAGCAACTCTAGGAAAATGAAACGAAAAGGAGAAACAGTGAAGGAAGTAGGTCGCGAAACACGAGCGAATCCATCACTATCAACGTCATTAGATCTGCCTCCCAAACGTTCCAGTTTTAAAGCTGCAAGATGGCGCTTACTTCCCTTTGTAGATCAGCAGTCCATCTCAGTAGCATGTGGGTCTTCTAAGTCCAGTTTTTAAAAAAAAAATTGAAGACGTTTATCAAAGTGCTTAGACGGCTGGATTTAAGCGTATTAAGATATTCAATCACACTATAAGAATTTATCGCACGGTCCATGCTTGCGAAAAGTGGGGGGAAAAAGCAAACTTGACACATGAATGGCATGCACATCAACTGATTAGTTTTTGTTAATACCATACATGGCGTCTTGTCGCGACAAGGGGAAGTAAGTCAGCACACACGGCCAGTAATTCAAAGTTAGTCTTCAGAGCACTAAAATGCCGCAGAGACGTGTGTATGTATGTGTGTATGTGTGTATGTGTGTGTGTGTGTGTGTGTGTGTGTGTGTGTGTGTGTGTGTGTGTGTGTGTGTGTGTGTGTAATAATGGCAGAAGAAGAGAAGGAAGACGATCATTAAAAATATTACTGTAGTGTTTGATTGCCATTGTACTGTAGTGTTTGATTGCCATTGCACTGTGCTTTACCGTAGGTATGGGAAAATTACCTTTACGTTTTGGTATGAAAACGTATAATGAAAGACGACACGTTCAGTTGTACTGTACTTTGATAATGTAAACAAAGTACTTTGAACTGCAAACAAATCCTGGAACTGTGATGCTTTATCAGTAAGCACCAACTGAAATAATGAAGCCACTGAAATAACGTTATGATGTGAGGAATTTTAATGATGGAAAATTTCTCTATCAGTGCCATTGTCAACCTGTTTGAAGCACCTACCTAGAAGAGAAATCTTTCAGCGAAAAAAAAATGTAGCAATTAGGTAAGTAGGAATGACATTCGCTGCTGTCACTGATGGTTCCCAGTTCTTTTACAGGTGCTGTATTGACGCCAATGACTTCCATTTGACGATTGATTGGAACTGAACCAATTTGCGTCTTGATATACTCAAGTTATGCAGCCTTAATGTAGTGATCTACTCAGTGATGCAGCCTTAGTGTGGTGATCTACTTAGTGATGCAGCATTAATGTGGTGATCTATTCAGTGATGCAGCCTTATTGTGGTGATCTACTCAAAGATGCAGCCTTAGTGTGGTGATCTACTTAGTGATGCAGCATTAATGTGGTGATCTTCTCAGTGATGCAGCATTAATGTGGTGATTTACTTAGTGATGCAGCATTAATGTGGTGATCTACTCATTTGATCTACTGCTTGTGCTATGTCAAAGTTGGAAGTATACAACTCAGGTAAAGAATATGCGAGAATTTGCTGATGTAACCTAAACCTGTCTTATGTGGATGAGTAGTTTGTATTACCCATTGGTTAAGATTTACAATAACGAGACCAGCCAATAGGGTGAGATCAAAGTTTACCTATTGAAAAGAATTGTATTCTCTAATCACTTTGAATTTCGAGTGGAAGAAGTCCGGTCACGAAAGGCGGTCATTAGCTTCATGGTGAGTTAAAAGACTGGTTGACATAGAATGGGCATAGAAATATTTCGTGCATTTTTCCTATTGATATATTTTGTTTGCCTTTTACATAGAGATGTATTATATAAGTAGGCTATTACTTCTACAAATCATGAACTATGATGCTTGTATGTAGTATAGCAGCTCATCACAATTCTAATATGAACAATAAGCCTGTGACTTTGTTATGAAAGCTTGAGAAAGACAATTGCTGGCACCACCTAGACAAGGTTATGTACCAACTATTATCACTTTAAACTCTATAACTTTTTTCCTGTGATTTATATTCACACTTATCTGTTGAATTATGTGTAAGGATATAAGACTGTATGCAGATTGAAACTAATTGAAAGTGATTTCGTGGAAATATTGATGTCAAATAATCTTTTGATTGTATTTGTTATATGTATATTTGATTGTTGATTTAATAAATTTATTGTTAGGTTTATTGACTTCTTACACATATTGATAGCCACATGTTGGAGAGATAGTGGGTGGAGGGGGGGGGCTTGCTGAATATAGATTAAAGATGGATTTCTCCTTCACTAAGAAATTTTCCACATACGGAAATATTGTGTGATCGTAAATGTTTGTCTTTATTGTTGTGGAAGAGAGAAAACTTTTATAGCACCCGGGCATATCTGCCACGTGAGAGAGACGATTGGTGTCTTCTGGAGACTTGTTAATAACATAAATTAAGATTCTCAACACTTATAATTAGTTATGGATGATTATTAATAATAATAATAGTCATAACCATTAACTATGTGGTGTTTAATCATAGTAACTTTAGGTTACTTTAGTTTTAAATCTGATAGAGTTACTGTTCTTTACTTGTAAATCTGTATTATTTTGAAGATTGTTTTAGTTTTAACTCGGACTACTTTAGTTTAATATCTATTTTAGCTTCAAGGCAGCATTAGTTTGTCTAAATTTTAGGTCTGATACTGCTTTACTAATATGTCTGTCTTACTTTTAAAGCTGTCTTAATTTAAGATAATATTAATTTTAAAAGTTCCCCCAGATTTACATCAGCCTTATTTTAAAGACAGCATTAGATTTAAGTTTAAGGTTACCTTAATTTCGTCTGTCTGAGCATTATATATGAGGCTATTTAAATTTTTAGTTTGAGTTTTAAGGTAATATATATATAATATATATATATATAAGTCGCTGTTTCTTCATTAGTAGTGAGAATAAAATCTTTGTAAACGAGTTTTGCTTTTTTAAATTTATTTCTCGATAACATTTTTGGGTTGATAGAACACACGCTAAGGGCGCTCTGTCGAATGTCATCAAGGCCCGCAACTTTTGTTTTCTTTGCAATCTTCTTGGAAAGTATTTGAGTGAACTCGTTACATTTCTAGTTGCATAGCTGTTAACGGGCTGAATGCAACTGTGTGACTGGTTTTTGAAAGAAACAATGGTCAAAATAATGATAACATTCACGTGGATGCTTTCCAGGACATTTCAGCAAGAAAAATAATTCTCCACATGATGTCTGTATGTTGTTCTTGCCGCAAGGGGAGAAATAAAAAATAATCAATATAGTTATGATGGGCAATTTATTCTCTAACAATTTCGAAGAGTACTGTGAGAAAAGGTGTCAGAAATGTTTCTATTCGAGGCGTTTACAAGACATACCGTTCAGTGAGAGTGACACACAGTTTGACGGGCACTCTACTTTGGAGATACTGGACACAAATACAGTCCAGAGGGGAAAACATACTAGTGGAATGCCAGGATACACATACATATAGTCTGACACGAATGTACACTAGAATTATGAATATCTCTAAAACTATGGCCATAATACATACACATATGCACATAGATATATATGCATTCACAGGAATGTCCAATAGCATTATGAATACCACTAACGGTATGGCCAGAATACACACACCACACAGACTCACACTCACACACACACACACACACACACACACACACACACACACACACACACACACACACACACACACACACACACACACACACACACACACACACACACACACACACACACACACACACACACATATATATATACGCATACAAACACACACTGACACGAATGCCCTCTAGGATTATGAGTACCATTAATGGTATGGCCAGAATACACACGCACACAAACGTATATATAAGACATGAATATACAATATATATACACGTGATAATAATGTCCACTAGCTTTATGAATACCACTAGTGGTATGACAAGAATACACACATGTATACACTAACACGAATGTCCACTAACATAATGAATACCTCTATTCTAGCATATTCTCAGCTCAAGTAGCTTACTCCAACTCTGACACATACAAAACTACCATCATAAGGAGTACCCAAGTTCGGGTTACCTTAACAATTTATATAACAATTCATTTTAAAAATAGGGAATGGCGAAATTACTCTGCCACACTATCTATCTATCTATCTATCTAATCTATCTATCTATCTATCTGTCCATCCATCCATCCATCCATCCATCCATCCATCCATCCATCTATATATATCGATCTATCGATCTTTATATACGTGTGTGAATGTGTGCTTGTCTATATATCACTATATTTATACATTGTACGCAAGACTGTTAATTCGTTTACTGTAAACCCCTTCTTATAATTTACTGGAATCTTTAAGATCTTTATTAATAGATTGTGGATATAAAGTTGCAGATTTTTTTCTTTCTATCATTTAGGTTAGGAAACGAAATTGTAAATCGATCTATGAAGGTACATAATCCGCTATTGCAAATTGCAATTTTTTCAAGTTATTACTTATTCTTATCTGCATTCAAATTCACATCTCCCTTTTCTTCATCTTTTTTCGTTGCTCTCTTTTTCTTTATGTTCTCTGTTTCTCCTTTTTTGTCTCGCTTGTGTCTGTCTTACTTTTTCTATTTCCTGTTTACATTTATTTCGATCCTCTTTCCCGCCGCGTTGTTTCTTCTTTTATCCTCTGCTTTCTTCATTCATTCCGCAGCTCTAATACCGAATTTGAAACGCATGCAGGTATTTATGCTTGTCCACAGGGCCGCCGAGAAAAAGTCCGGGCTCCGGTACAAAGAAGGTGTGTGGGCCCTTATACAAAGTTCAACGCACACATATTTTTTTTTTATAGGTTATGTCAAACAAGGCGGCAAGGTGGTTTTCCTATACACACAAAGTATGAAGCATTTATCAAATATAGTTTTTCTTTTTAAAAATTTGGTTTTGTACATTTTATTTTTTCTCTTCACGGGCCCCCTTTGAGCTCCATGGGCCACATGTACCGGCTGCAACCCCCTCTCCTCAGGCCTGCTTGTCCACATCATGTCTGGCTGCATCTCTGTGTCGGTTAACGTTAACCCTTTCAACATTCTTGTATCAGTCCTTCCTCCGCATACCATTACACACACATACAAATAACACCACACATCACTCACCCAGACACACCACCACCACCACCACATACACCCAGAGAGACACATATCACACAACATACAAACAAGCTTTCAACTAAGAATTAAACAATAACCGAAAAGTAAATCACGAACAGATGTAATAAGGCACTGTACATATACTCATGAGGTCTTTCAGAAAGTTCCACTAAAATCGTCGAACTTAAACAACCAACATATATTTTAAATATCAAAAAAGTGCCAACGAAATAGTGTCAACCTATAAATCTACAAAAAATACACGCCAAGTTTCATAAATCAGCAAACTTTTAAAATAGTGTAATAATACAGGAAAATAAACAGCACAACAATACAGGAATGTAAACAGCACAACTTTACAGGAATATAAAAAGCACAACAGTATAGGAATGTGAATGTAAACAGCACACCTATACAGGAATATAAACAGCACAACAATATAGGAATGTAAACAGCACAATAATATAGGAATCTGAACAGCACAACAATATAGGAATTTACACAGCACAACAATACAGATATATACACAACACATTAATACTGGGGCATGCATGTAAACAACACAGAAAACAGGAATGGAAACTGACAACAATATAGGAATGTAAACAGCACAACAATATAGGAATAAAGGAATGTCACATGACAGCAATACGGAATGTAAACAGCGCAGCAATCCAGGAATACTGTATTATATAATTGCATAGTTACATAATAGTATAGGAATATAATAACACAATAGCACAACAATACTGGAATACAACAGAACATCAATACAGAAATGCAACCGAACAATAATGCAGGAATGCAACAGCACAAAAGTGCAGGAATACACCGTAACAACAATATATAAATACAACAGCACAACAGTGCAACAATACTGGAATGCCAAAGCTCAGCAATACAACACAGGAATACATCAGCACAACAATATATGAATAAAACAGCACAACAGTGCAACAATACTGGAATGCCAAAGCTCAGCAATACAACACAGGAATACATCAGCACAACAATATATGAATAAAACAGCACAACAGTGCAACAATACTGGAATGCCAAAGCTCAGCAATACAACACAGGAATACATCAGCACAACAATATATGAATAAAACAGCACAACAGTGCAACAATACTGGAATGCCAAAGCTCAGCAATACAACACAGGAATACATCAGCACAACAATATATGAATAAAACAGCACAACAGTGCAACAATACTGGAATGCCAAAGCAAAGCAAAACAGGAATACAACAGCATAGCACAATGAACAAATAACATTCAAAATTAGACAGCAGCCAGAGCAAAACAGCAAAATGCAACAATACACCGTAACAAACAAAAGAAATATCAAAATTTTTACAAGTAAAGGGCTTGAGGGATTTGGAACTGCGACGCTATACATCGTTAAATTTTTTTCATTCACTGAAGCGACTTTCACCCCTAGCGTATTTATCCATTATGGCGACGATAAGGCCTGAACTTCACTTATTGTTTTTTATCAGCTGATGTCCCTTGTTTAAAGGAAACTCCATTTTCTGGGACATATTTCAAGACAACGCGTGACCAAGAGAAATCAAATACTAGGCCTGTGGCAAACGCATTTTTCATTTGTTGTCGAACTCGTTAAAATGAATTTCAAGTATTTTCTGTAGAAATCGGACCACTTACACAAATTTTTAATATATATTACTGTTATAATGTATGTGGAAGTAGGTTTGGAAAATATTTAAAAATAAATGTAGACAATACATTTCTGAAGTTAACATTAAACACAACACCCACACCTACAACACCCATACACATACACACCCACACCCACACCCACACATACACACCCACACACACACTCACACACACACACACACACACACTCACACACACACACACACACACACACACACACACACACACACACACACACACACACACACACACACACACACACACAATGCATGAACAGAAGATTCGTAATCTGAGACATTGTTTTATAGAACTTAAATCAACCCGTACATTGATTGAAAACAAATTCCACAAGCACATTAAAAAAATACTTATAGTTCGAACAAAGCAATTATTCAAGAAATCACAATTTTTAAGGCTTTTAAATAATTTCTTTTATTGCAGATGACTAGCTCTTCTTCACTAGTGTGAAGGTGCAAATTAGGGTCGTAACGTGAAATGAAGCTGCAATCCACACAGTCATTTCTAGGATTCGTTTTCTGAAAATATTATTAACTTCGTTTTTGATTATGAAGCGTTAAATATTATTGTGTATCCGAGAAAGAATGAATTGCATGTTTTTTTTTCCAGAAAAGTATCATATGTTTACATATTCATTTGCACATCGAGCTTTTAAAACAAGTAATTTTTAGTCAGAACTTACAGGACAAAATAATTTTCGTGAGGAAATAAATTTCAGTCCCAAATATTAAGTCAACCGTTTTGAATGTTGCAAACAGTTTTCATGTGTAAAGAAAACATTTGAACAAATATATGATAGATAGATAGATAGATAGATAGATATGTGGTAATTGTGCATAGATAGATAGATAAACAGAGAGACAGACAAACAGACAGATAGATAGATAGGTTAGGTAGGTAGGTAGGTGGATAGATGGATAGATAGATAGATAGACAGATAGACAGACAGACAGACAGACAGATAGATGTGTTTGTGGTCTTGGTAAAAACAGTGTCCAATAAAGAACGAAATCCAGACTCGTAGTAGACAAAATTAATCTCATGATGAAATCAATCATTTCTCATTCTTACAAATTTTATATCTGACTTGTCTTCTGCGACAGGAATTTACGATCCTGTCAAAAAAATTAAACTACTATACCAAACCAAGACAGACAACTCGTCCGTTATTCCAATCGCTAAAGCAGGATGATAACAGCTATTTTCCAGTGTCATCTTATTTTATTTGAAGGCTTTTGGACTGGGAACCGAAAGACGAAACGCAAACAGATATAAATATTGCATGTCACTTTAGCTTGCTGGTCAGCTCCGGGAGAGCGGGCTCGTCTCGTGAGGCTGTATGTCCTTGTACGATCAAATGCCCGGGGGGAAATAAGGGCGAAGGAAGGAGAGGGCGAGCTTAAGAGCGCGGGTGGAAACCGATTTTCTTAAGTACGTCCTGGAGGGATTTCTTTCCTGCCTAAACTTACTGTGAGGAAGGGGAGGTAAACAGGGGAGAGAGTCCAGCTTCAGAAAGTAAAGTCTGAGGTGATCAACATGTCAAGATTCAGTTACAGATTGTGAACGATTTATAATAAATGCAATCGTGTTCTTTTCAGCATGTAAATGGGGACGCGTCACCAGATTTATATGCATGAGGAATGTCACAAAAATTATACAAAAAAATAAAATTAATAATTTATTGCAACCGCTGTAAATTGTGATTCGGTATGTGTTGTCGCTCACGTGTTTGTGTATGTAAGCGTACTTGCTTGTGTGGATGCAGTGGATGCTTGTAAAATGGTTCGCTATTGATAGGTTACTTTGTTTAATGAAAGGATTACTCTTTTCTTGAATTTTTATTTACCGGAAACAATTCCTTCTCTGTTGATCAATGTACTTACCTGTCTCAAGCGTGCCATGCGAATGACGTAAGCAGCTACGCGGGAAACAATAATCAGTAATTTAAAAATGCATTAAAGCATAAGAAAAGAATAGAATTCTGAGTCCATTCTTCTTTTAGCGATTTGCAGTATTAAATGTCGAATCTCAGCATAAAAGGAATAGAAGTGTTCTTTCTAAGAAGTGCCTGCTCTGAAGGATGCACTAAAATAATGCTATGAACGAAGTTATCTGAGGATAAAAACATAACTAAACATACAAGTACACAAGCAAAGAAACAAACAAAACCCCGATCCCTTGTCCGTGTTGAAGATGCAGTCGAGTACATACACATTGATTGAATGGTTTATTTTTTTTTGTTTCGCGTTTAAACAGCACTTCTTTTATTCTTTTATTTCATACTTTTGCCTCTTGTACACAAATCTAGGTGTACTTTAATTTCGTGTTTGTCAGCGTTACAAGTCAGCTAGTCTTCCAAGCTACGAGACCCATCAGGCATTTCGTGTTTGTCAGCGTTACAAGTCAGCTAGTCTTCCAAGCCATGAGTCCCATCAGGCATTTCGTGTTTGTCAGCGTTACAAGTCAGCTAGTCTTCCTAGCCATGAGTCCCATCAGACATTGGGCATTGCCATAGATGAACGTAAGGAATTTGAGATTTTTGCATTATCAACGAGCACTACAAGTAAAGTTTTTTTGAAAATTAATGCACGTTTATAAAATGTAGACACAGGGTACAGAGACAAATACCCTGACAAAAATCTCCCTCAAGTAATGGCGGGAAGTTTTGTTTATAGTCACAGACCTGGGGCGATTTGGCGATATTTGCATAAAGCAGCTCTAAAAGCCGCCATGTGTTCTGCTGCCAACTGCTGAAAAAATATTTTTTCCCTGATTCAGTGCATTCGCTGATCTGTTTAAATATGAACAACAGAGTGCATTCTACACTTGTTCATCTTTGATATTTTCAAGATGGCGATATTCGGTAGTCCTCTTTAGAGAATGACGTTTTAAGATGCGTATTCAAGGACCTGGTGGTCTGGGTAATATTGTTATGATTTATATGGGTCCACTTTTCAATGTGTACTTTCTCGTTGCAGCCGTTGCAATTGCCGCCATCTGTACACCCAGACAGTTACAGTTGCTTCCAGCAGTTTGTACGCATACTCGAGACCGACCCACTTTACTGTCACAATGGACCATGACATTCCTGGACAGTCAGTGTTACATACCTTACTGTCACAAAGGACCATGACACTCCTGGGCAGTCAGTGTTAAATACCTTACTGTTACAATGGACCATGGCACTCCTGGGCAGTCAGTGTTAAATATCTTACTGTCACAATGGACCATGGCATTCCTGGGCAGTGTTAAATAATTTACTGTCACAATGGACCATGGCACTCCTGGGCAGTCAGTGTTACATACCTTACTGTCACAATGGACCATGACACTCCTGGGCAGTCAGTGTTGAATACCTTACTGTCACAATGTACCTTGACACTCTTCGGCAGTCAGTGTTATATACTTTACTGTCACAATGGACCATGGTACTCCTGGGCAGTCAGTGTTAAATACCTCACTGTCACAATGGACCATGACACTCCTAGATAATTTGTGCAATACATTATGAGATAATAACAGATCGATCACGTCAGGAAATTATAGGTTGTGCTACCTTATCGTTTAGCAAACTAAACTCCGTCTTGCTGTCTGATTTCTGAACGACCTATCTCAACCGTTCTCTTGAACTAAGCTAATTAAAATTTCATGTCATTACAATATGCATTCATGATCGTGGAGGTGAAAATTAGTAGTTTAAAAAATGTCGTTCGCTTTCATTTAAGATTTACGTTGTGAAATATGTCCATGTTCATTGCGAATGAATTACCCACAATTCACCCAGTACACAGTTACTTGCATTCCAATACAGAATTACCCACAATTCACCCAGTACACAGTTACTTGCATTCCAATACAGAATTACCCACAATTCACCCAGTACACAGTTACTTGCATTCCAATACAGAATAAAAAAAAGTGATGTTTTGAATTAACTAACGAGTTATTTGAGAGGCAAACTTTGCACACAGGAATATTTTAATGCAGATTCAATATGGCGAAAGTTCGAGTCGTAATCCGCAGGATTTCAGGGATAATTCTGCCCTTAGAAATTAAATAAATTAATTGTAGTGAAGGTAAAACAGAAGCGAAATTGAAGATGCGTGGGAGTGATATAGTCACGAACACTAGGGATAATGCGTCTGTCTACCTGTAGGTCGGGACAATACTTTGGCGCAAGACTGTGATGCAGATCGCAGATAAAAGGAATAGATCCCATTCCGACGCTGGAAAGAAATCTAAGTGAGAAAGATTTGATAGTGAATTGCACTAATTTTGGCAGACACTGCACAATTACCACATATTAGATGTAGAATGTGGATTTTATATTCAAGTAGATTAAACATTGAAAAATTTCAAATCACAATTAGTCAAAACAAATTATATGTAACAAAAATAATAGGTCTTCCCATTGTTTTCACGTTACTGCTATGGATTCCACATGCATCAATGACCCATGATAATGGAAGATCAGCACTTTCAAAGGTTCTTTGTCGCTAAAAGTCGGTTGCTCCTTTAGCGTTGTTTTATTTTGTTCAGGTACCTCATTCCTATACTTAGCAATGACAACTGATTTCTTAATTTCTGGTTTCTTGTCATACTGACCTTAACAATGACAACTGTTTCTTACTTATTATACTGTCATTAGCAATGACAACTGTTTTCTTACTTATCATATTGACATTGACAATGACATCTGGCTTCTTATTTGTCACTGTGACGTCTGATGGAGTGAGTGGTCACGATAAACGGTAGTTAATGTGAATGCTCCCCTCCCCTCCCTGCATTAATGAAAATTACAGGCAGAGCTCATATTCCAGGATTGGACAGCAGAGTAACTAAAAATAATTCAATGGGTATAAGATAGACAATAGTATAACAGCTCTAGCCCCTCCCCCCGCCCCCCAAGAATTCTGGTTATTTAGAAGATAGAAGATATGAATAAAATGAGCTACTCTTGTAATTCATTCATTATAAAGTATTTAATAGTGATATATTAAAGACTGATTTTACAATTACTTTATATTGGCCTTGTCCATTAAATAATAAACAAATTATTTTTGAAAATATCGTTGTGTAGGAAGATATATTTATATCTAAAATGATGAGGAACTGTGAAATGATATTCTGCTCTGTTCAATTTCAAATGTCGTACAGCGAATGTGTTGAATTAAAAAATATGAACTTAAGAATAAACATAAAAAAGGTAACAGAAATGATTTTGTGAAGGTACACGTTACAAGCATACATTTTTGTCAGTGAATAATTCCAACAAGTTAACACAAATATATGTTGAAAAATCCCAACACAATGGTTACAAAGCAAACAGAAACAAACTAAAGCAAATATGCTTGGAGTTAAAAAGAAACAATTTTAAAAGTAGAGAATTCATAAATGCTGTCTTATGTATGGTACAAATAATGCTGGAGGTATTAGAAATTTTAATGGAATTAAAATTTAAGAAATGCATATCTCCACTTTCTTTATAACGCCTTTATTGAATAGGGATTTCCATTTTCAAGGTTCATTATCTTGCCTTGAGCTCTAAGAGTGTATAGTTTAATAAAACCTACACAAGCTCATTAACACATGTTTATCAATAAAGATTAAGAAAGGTCCTTGATGAAATAACATAAAAATGTTTATGTGTACCCAAAAGAGTGTAGTTAGTAATATATCATTGCTGTTAAACTAAATAATGACAGGACTGTGTGTAGAAATGTCAATTATCGAACCAATGAAGATGTCTGATTTTAAAGCTTTGCCATTTCTTTGTTTATAACCTGTACAAATGACAACTCATTTTAAACGGTCATTTCTTTGAAAAATTTTAAAACTATGTTTAATCTATCTTTGCTTGAGAGTCATTTAGCGTCATTAACAATGTGTTCATAAATTCAATCAATCAATCAATCAATCAATCAATCAATCAATCAATCAATCAATCAATCAATCAATCAATCAATCAATCAATCAGTCAATCAGTCAGTCAATCAATCAGACAATCAAACACATGTCCCTATAGTAATTATCTGCACTCTAACCTATCAAACAATTAGAAACACATTCCCGAAATTTTCAAATAAGCACAAATCCCGAAATTTTAATTATACGCATTCTAGTCAATCAATCAATCAATCACTTAAACACAAAGCCTTAAATAGCAATTGGACACAATGTAATCTATCTAAAAATAATTCAAAATCCCTCTATTTTAATTACATTCATTCTAATCTAAGCAACAATCATACAATCCAATCACACGCTACCCATTTTTAATCCATCGAAAGACAATGTCTCTAATGCATTCTAATTTACTTAAAGGGTACATATTACGGGTATGCAAAAGACTTTTTGTAGTACCTCTCTAACACAATTGGGGAATAAATATACAGCCTGCCATCCCTTATTTCTCTATTCTAGCCACACTCTTTGAAACGGACTAAGATTAGGATCCTCAAACAGAATAATGGTGTTAGTTTTTGGTTTCATCCTTCTAAGCACTCTCTTTCGGCGCTTTAAAACGAATTAAGACCCCCAAAACCCTCAAACAGACTGCTAGTATAAGTTCTTGGCATTCTCCTATTTGCTTTAGATGTCAAGACTCGCGTTGCAACAATAAACGTCGGAGATGTGGACGTGTTCAGAAATAGACACCATTGCTTTGTCAGGATTGCACTTCCATCACGTGTCAAAACAAACGGGAGATAATTGACCGGGCTTACTACAGATGTTAGTCGAGAAGCGCGGAGCAGGGTGCGAAGGTTCTCTTATTTGGGATTGGTGCCTGGCGGTGTATAATCTTTGTTTCTTGGTACGAGTGTGTGCATGCGTGCCTGCGCGTGTGTCTATGTGCGAGAGTGCATCAATTTTATGCTTGTGTGTGTGTGAATATGCGCACATGTGCGTGCGTGTGTATGTGTGCATGTGTTGGTGCAGATATGCGCGCTCGTGTGTGATGTGCGCGCGAGTGGAAATGTTTGTGAATGTGCGGCCATATGTGTGTGTGTGTGTGTGTGTGTGTGTGTGTGTGTGTGTGTGTGTGTGTGTGTGTGTGTGTGTGTGTGTGTGTGTGCATTGTGTGAGTGTGTATGTTTTGTGAGTGTATGTGTTTTGTATGCGTTGAGTGAGTGTATTGTTTTTGTGCGCTTTGTGAGTGTATGGGTTTTGGGTGCGTGTGTGTGTGTATGGCGCGTCTATAACCAGTAAATGGCGACATTTGCAATAGTGCTTTGATTATGTGTTACCACATGCAAATGATAACTTTAAAATCTCCATAAATCCCCGAAAACAAAGAGAGAACAACTGCAAATACCACGTACTCTCATTCCCCACGTGTAAAAGAGAAAAAGAAAGAAAGAAAGAAAAAGGCTCCTCTTAAAAATATAAAAATACAATTGACAGTCACGGATAACATCTTCCTTTTCGTACGCATAAGATGTTTGAGAAACAGGAGATGGCTTGCTTGTCTGACTGCACGTGATGACCATTGTATGCTAATTATCAGCGGCATAACTCACTGGCAGTAAGTGATGAAGCACCCGTCAGACGTGACGTAGGCAATTGACCAAAAAGCAATGAACCTATGCTAGCTTGTGCAATCCAATACACCTTAACCGCTCCATGGTCGTAAATTCGCCTCTGAAATGCTTGTACTCTGAACACTTTCCATCCCCAATTGCCACTTTAACGGCCTAAACTTTCATCCACAACTGCCACTTTAAATGAATAAATGTTAGCTTAATTGTACCAATGCCATCTTCTCCGACAATTGTTCCAGATCGGAACCAATTTATTGTAATCTTGGCACAGGCTGAATATATTCTGTTTCCAAGCTGAAAGGACATCAACAGCTTACAGTGTGTTAGAAGGAACTGTTTACAGTGCAGGTTACGCAGGAACAGTTTACAGTGCAGGTTAGCAAGTTATGCAGGTACAGTTTACAGTGCAGGTTAGCAAGTTATGCAGGTACAGTTTACAGTGCAGGTTAGCAAGTTATGCAGGTACAGTTTTACAGTGCAGGTTAGCAAGTTATGCAGATACAGTTTTACAGTGCGAGTTAGTAAAATACGCATGAACTGTTGACAATGTGGTTTATAAATTATGCAGGACAGTTTACAGAGTGGAGTTAGTAGGTCATGACGTAATAGTTTACAGTGTGGGTTAGTAAATTATGCAGGTTAAAGTTACAACTCTTTAATGCTTGAATTTTGAATCGACCCATGCATTTATGATATCTTCACCACCATTCACTCATCACATACTTACATGGTATTTACTAATACGGTACACGGACATTGCGCAACATACCTGAAAGAAACCTACATTTCAGCATGCATGATATGCTTATTGACGTCATTATGAATACTACATACAAACAGGCGCCAGATGTTCGCAAGGGAAGTCATTATATTGCATCATGTACCTCAAAGGCCCACAATGATTTCAGACACATGTATACAAACTAATTTCATCATATACCTCAAAGGCCCACAATGATTTCAGACACATGTATACAAACTAATTTCATCATGTACCTCAAAGGCCCACAATGATTTCAGACACATGTATACAAAGTAATTTCATCATATACCTCAAAGGCCCACAATGATTTCAGACATGTATACAAACTAATTTCATCATATACCTCAAAAATCTACAATGTGTAGCGGAGTAAATTTTCCTCTCCTTATTTGTAAATTTAATTAATAACAATTAATAATAAATAGATAATAATAAATTATTAAATGTCAAAGTGACCCGACCTTGTGCCACTTATATACTGATATTTTTAACTGTCAGGAATGGAGTAAATAACTGAGGTAAAGAATACTCCAGACTTGCTGATGCAATCCAAACCAGTTCCAACTAGATGAGTAGTTTTTCTGACTGTCTCATAATTGATCATAACAAATTCATCCAATGGGAATGGACCAAAAGTTATTTTGTTGAAGAAAGTCCCTTAGTCTAATCACTTTGATTCTGATAAAACTCGAGTTCAGTCATAAAGGTTCTCGTAGGTTTATGGTACGTTAAATGACTGATAGAGAAAAAATGGACTTAGAAATATTTTGTACATACTTGCTATTGATCTATGATTTGAATTTGGAGAATGCAATTAAACCATTATTTCCATGTTTATTAATTTGGTTACATTGTACATTATACTTACGTTGTTTATAATTTGGGTTAATGAATATTATAGCAGGATTTGTAAGTTGAGAATGCTGGTAAGAGAGAAAGTAGTTTAGAGATGAAATATACCTGAAAGTAAGCACTGCCCTTAATTTGACTTTTTCAGACATGAGCATGCCATTAAAAAAAATCTTTGATGCTTTTGTCTGCTTTAGACTGCAGTGACTACTGTGAGTTCTGTTTGAGAGCCAATACAAAACTTGAGGTTTGAGTTTGTTCTCAAGAATTCGTGAAAGTTTCTAAAACATTTTTTGCAGTTTCTGAGTAGCACACATGAAGATTCTAGAACATTCTGCATGATGTACTTTATCAGCGCATTCGAAGTTGGCGTACTTTGTGAATGCATTAAAGATTCTGGAACAATTGCGTAAAGTGCCTAGAAGGGATACATTGGACCGTCACCTAAATAAGAAATACTGTACAGTGACTTGTTGCAAACCTCATGATTGTGAACACGTCAGTGAGAGCTGCCATCTCTGAAACTCCACTCTCATTTCTGTGATGAGTTATGTCTATCAACTTGATTACACACACACACACACACACTCACACACACACACACACACACACACACACACACACACACACACACACACACACACACACACACACACACACACACACACACACACACACACACACACACACACACACATTGACTGCTGATATCTGTGCTAGGATAAACTGAATGCTTGTCCAGCATTCATGGACTATTACAGTGATATCAACGTTCTTTGGATTATATTCATATGTTGTATATTTGATTGCTGATTTAATACACTTATTGTTAGATTTATTGACCTTCTTACACATATTGATAACCTTATGTTGGAGAGATAGTGGGTGGAAGGGGTTCGCTTGATATAGATTAAAAGATGGATTTATCTTCTCCTTTGATATGACGTTTTCCGCCTATGGAAATATTGTGTAACAGTAAATGTTTGTCTTTAATGTTGTGGAGGAGATAAAACATTTATAGCGCCCGCATATCCGCCAAGTGAGAAGCGAGTGGTGTCTTCTAGGGAATTATTAATAGCATAAATTAATATTTCTATCACTTGTAATTAGTTATAGATGATTAAATAATAATAATAATCTTATCATCATAGCCAATAACTAGGATGGCTTTGTGTTATGATGATACATTTCCCCCAATGTCCGAAGTGTTTATTTGTAACAACGGGAGACTTGTCTATCGTAATCTCTCAAAGTCAGCAGTAGGGGCATGTATCCTCCTAAGAAACGATAAAATCCAAGGCAACAGAAACCGCATATTTTGGTCTACCTATAAGTAACAATATTACGTCACTTATATTCCTGAAATGCCTCATTGATTGCATGCAAATGCAACACGATGTTAATTCATAGCTCTTCTTACCCATCTTCTACCACCCCCCCCACCAAAAAAATAAGAAAAAAGTTCCTACTGCACATCTACTTCCCTCATCTTGCTCAAGCTCATACTGGGTGGAGGACACTCCGATTCCTGCAATTTACACTGGATTGAGGCCTATTCCCCCCCTCCACACACACACCCACCCACTTTGGCTGTAGACTCCCTCCCCTTCCCAACGCTCACAAAGAATGGAGAAGTTCTCACTGGATGCAGGCCTTTCCCTTTTGGAGGCCTCTTCCCTTTCTGAAATTTACAGCGGATTGAGGTCCCCCCCCTCCCCAAGTTTACACAATTTGGAGGCCCGCTACTCCTGAAGTTCACTGGATAGAGACTCGTCCACTCAAAATCCACATTGGATGGAGGTCACATGTTCTTCCTGAAGTTCACCCTGGATGGAGACCCCCTTCCCCTTCTGAAGTTCAGCTGGATGCAGATCCTCTCCACTCTTCGAGCTTACTCTAGATGTAGTAATCCCAAATTAAAGACCCGTAGCTTACTCTCTTATTCAACTTTCCTCCCACACCTCATACTGGCTGCACGTGCAAGTTACTTGAACTTTATGTAGCCAGAGAGCTAAGTTGTAGGGTGCAAAAGTTCTCCCAGGGTTCGGATGTGGCGTTCTTTTCTACTTCGCGCAGACGCTTGTTGACAAAGAATTGACCAGACTCGTCAGAATAAAGGTGCACGACGCGTGCCTCTCGTGGATGGAGATTTGCGTCAACATAAAACCGACAAGCAGTAAGTCTCCTGCCTTCCGTAGAATGCCGTGCAGTTTGTAACAGACTTGCTCTTTGCTCCACAGAGAGACAAAAAAAACCACAAATACGTCCCGTTCCAGTCTTGCCGTCACGTATTGAGCGATACTCACTGAGCGACTGACAACGAGTGCTGAGTTACATCCTGCAGGGACTCGGGGGCAGCCAACATGATGAATGCTCCACAGATAGAGTTTAAAATCTGAAGTCGGCCAGTAACATTGTTGTGAACATCTTCCAATTTCCTGCAATCACACTCAGTGCTGCAGGAAAAGAGTGCACAGGCAACAGTTAAAAAGAAAAAAAGAACAGCGAAAACATGTTCAAGTCAGTTTTAGTTTAAATTCTAAAAGATAAACTTTCCCACCCTAGAAGACGTTCACTTAATTCACTCTGACCTTTGCTTTTTGTTGTTGTTTTATTTTTTTTAATTCCTGGGTAACGTGTGCGTATGAACACCACCGACAAAAATAGAATTTTAAATTACACTGCCACATCAACATGTCTCAACATTAATCGTTGAGTAGGGTCGTAGTCGTACCTGGGGTAGGAGTATAAGTAAGCACATACCGATGTTGCGCAACTGGCGAGGTTGTAGTAATTTGGAGTGACATAAGTATTGATGCGTTCGCTTATTCTACAAGGAGTTTTGACATAAAAGTTATTTTGCCCTTGATTGTACTTTTTTCTTTTCTTTCTTTTTTTTATCACCTGTCACGATGCGATAATCGTCAGCAGATAACTTGCTAGGCGTCACACATTGCTTTTGAAACGTTAGGAGTTTTGAGAACTCTTTTGAATAAAATGGACTAAGCAATGTTGCTGGATAAATATTATTCCACGGAGAGATTAAACCCTCCCTACACAACAAACAAAAACAACAAAACAAAGAACACTAAAACAAACAAAAAACATTAAAACAAACAAAACAACAGTCGAAGACATACAAATGCACACACACACACACACATACACACACACACACGCACAGTTTTACATTCACAGACTCACTAAATCACGCCACGCTTTATTTCACAGAGAGACAGACAGTCTGAGACACGCACACGTCCATACACAAAAGCACACTACACACACTGCACACATATACACGCACACACATAATATATAACATACGCACAAATGAACACACACACAATTCCCAGACATGCATATGACGCACACACATACATATGACATGCACACATAACACGCACACAAGTCACACATACATATGACATACGCACACATACACGCACACAACTCACACACATAAACACTTCTTACTTTATCCATAGTGACGGTGCCGATTTTCAGTAAGTTCACGTGCACTAGACAGTAAGTGGTAATTATTTAACCCGTTCTAGATCGGTAATCATTTCACCTGTTCTGGATAGGTAATTGAATGGCATTCGGAAAACCGCATGCCGAGAAAAGAGAAGCTAGAATTCATACTGTGATATATAAAATAAATGCTGACCGCTTAATGGCGTGCTTGTAACCGTGACTTCAATTATTAATTCTATTGAAACGTGACTTACTTTTGTATGGCAGACACACACACACACACACACGCACACACACACACACACACACACACGCACACACACACACACACACATAAATTTAAATGTGACTTTTCTGACAACGCACCATCTATGCTGCAAAACGCTACTTTTTCTATGACATTAACACACACGTGTCTATGCTTTCACATATGGCTTTCGCTACGACACCCTTATGTCTATGCTACAAAACGTGACTTCTTCTATCAAACACACACACACACACACACACACACACACACACACACACACACACACACACACACACACACACACACACACTTACACAGATACACGTGCTGCAAAACATAACTGTCTTCAGCCTGCTGATGTTCGGTACACGGTGGGTGACTAAAACAACTCAAGGTCACTGTTCCTTAAATTCACTTGCGAAAAAAGTGCTTCCTCTGTAGACAACTCCTGTCATACACGAGTTAACGTTCCTTGCAACTCAGCAGCGCGGATATCGTGTACCGCGAGTGGATTACGTTGCAGAAGACTGCAAAGAGAAATATTTTTATTTTATCGCCTTTGGTTCCACAGTGGCTCTACTGATTCTAGCAGACTGCATTAGATACTCATAAAAGCTGTAGATTAAGAGTAAGCTTGTAGACTTGAAAGCTGCATATCGGTGTAGAGTAAATCAATGTAAATGAGACTTAACGCGTGCGGACTTGGGACTAAGGCTTAGCTTGTGTGGATGACTATTGACCTCTAGGGGACAAGGTACGAGGACGTAGAGCGTAAGTAAGTAGAATGAGAGAAAATGAATAAATTCCGGGTAATTGTGAAAAACCTAGCTCTAGGAGTAATAGAGCGGCAAATGACAGTAATCTACACAGAACAAAACTATTTCAAATATAATAATCTCCTGCAAAGATTTTTGCTGAGCGCAGTTGCTGTGTTCGCTTCAATAAATGTTATTTTAATTATTTTTTTCTTTTTTTCGATGGTCAGTGTCACCAAAAATAAATACTATTTTATCTGCCAATGACCAAGAAAAGAAAAATAAAAAGAAGACAGAATTATGATTTTCACTCATACCATCATAGTCATGGTCGAGAGGTTACACGCAGGTGAAAATTCACACGAAAGTGCTAACACATTCACTGTGAACTGTACTTGAACCCAGTGAACCCTGCATATTAAAGACTGCACTTTCAATTTTGAAGGTTATACAGGTGTTTCTGACACATTGACCTAACTGACTGGAAAGTTAAGTGTCAGTTCCCACATGACTTCCGATGGCAGGGTCGATTAAGTTTCTTTCAGTGACGTATGCACCAGGCAGGTAAATGTTCCTTTTCACCTGGTGTAGCCGCAAAATGGTTTTTGCTAAGCAAAATTGCTCAGCTCTAAACAGGTAAAGGCAGTTTCACCTGTCTTAACTGATTTGAAAAGTGTGCTTGTTCGCGCGTAAAAAGAAAGCAAACACGATCAAGGGAGATAAATCTCTGTGCAAATGGATCCACATTTATGTAAATCATGTCAAGCTTCCAACAACAAATTCGTAAAACATAATGCGTTGCAGCAAATTTTTAAAAATTTTTTTTAAAAAAAACATTATCAACGCTAACCACAAATCACATTTAGTCAATATTGTAACAGCGGACTTACTTTCGGTACTGTATTTCGGAATATCTGTATTTAATTTAGTAGTTATTAACTTGAAAGTTTCCTATAGGTATATTCAGAGAATGATCATATTTTTTTAAGCTGCATTTTCGACTTTTTCGGAGATTACATACAGCTAGAATGGGAAAAACAGCAATTTCAGCGTCTTCACCCCATCCCCTAAAAAAACAAATATATATATATCTGAGGAAAGATCGACCAATTCTGAAGGATGCCAGAGTGTTCCCCAACACCAATATTCAAGAGAAGGGTATCAATACAAGACTACAACACCAATATTCAAGAGACGGGTATCAATACAAGACTACAACATATGCAACCATAGACAGTAGTTCAGCAGCAGTAGAAGTGTGGAGAATGAGCAGACGAACACAGGCGTTAGTTGGCCTGATCATTTCAAACTCTAAAGATTCATAGGACATCGAATGCCAAGCTTTGTCAGGTACTTAAAATAAACATTTTGTAAATTCAGTAATAATTATGCTTTAAAAAAAGGAAAAAAAATCATAAAATAAAGTAACAACCAGTTTTCCCCTCCCTCACCACTTGCACAATCTGGCAAGCAGCCATAAGTTATAAACGTCATATAGACATTCACTAACTAACACTAATCAGTATTTTTAGCAATGTTCCCAGTCTTAGTTGTACTGACTAATTATATATGTTCTATATAATCATTAAGAATGACCACGGACAACAGCAAAGATTACATTATAATTCCTTAGAAGGTAAAGTCAAATAAATATATCTAGTACAAGTTGAATAGTAATTAAAGATGTACAACGCGAACTCAATAGCAATGACAGGTAATGAAGCGTATTCTATTATAGCGCAAACTCAATAGCAAAACAAATGGTATTTAAAGTATTCTGACAGTGCATGTTTCAATACTCGGCACACCTGTACACTTTTTTCAGGATACAGAACACTTTCAGGAAACAGAACACTTAGACACAGCAGCACACTAGACTTAAATTAAATATTAGTTGCACAGTGGTCTTAATATTAAAAAAGAAATTCATACAAGGGTGACATTTTCATCAACGTCTGTATTTCGCTGTGGAATTTGGATTATTACTCTCTCACTGTATCCAAATGTCGTGATACATGAAGAGCATAGAGTTCAAAATAATAAACTCTAGTCGTACGGCCACGAAAACCAGGAAACCTCTCGTGTTCATTAGGGCTGTCCAGACTTACTGCAACTCTCTTTTGTTGGTTTATTCATTACACAGTAACTCTTTCGTTTAGTTCACCACACTGCAACTTTCATTAGCCTAGTTCACCACATTGCGACATTCTTTAGCCTAGTTCTTCACACTGCAACTTTCATTAGCCTAGTTCTTCACACTGCAACATTTTTTAGCCTAGTTCTCCACATTGCAACATTTTTTAGCCTAGTTCTCCATACTGCAACGTTGTTGAGTCTAGTTCTTAACACTGCAGCTTTCTTTAGCCTAGTTCACCACACTACAATGTTCTTTAGCCTTAGTTCTTCACACTGCAACTTTCATTAGCATAGTTCACCACACTGCAATATTCTTTAGCCTTAGTTCTTCACACTGCAACCTTTCTTTTTAGCCTAATTCTCCATACTGCAACGTTCTTGAGTCTAGTTCTTAACACTGCAACTTTCTCTAGCCTAGTTCACCACACTGCCTACTACTGAAACTTATCAGAGTACAAAACACTACTGCTGGGATAAATATAAGACTTTCCGGAACGTAAGGCAGTATTTTCCACTCCATACGTTGACTGCTTGTTCACGGAACTGGATATTGTTTGCTCTCTGCTTGCCTCTTCCCTGCAGTAGTCACATGCAATTACACTTGTTACCTGTTTATTATACCTCATTGCCTGCCTTCTTCACTGCTCTTCCTTTCTGTTCATTACAATGTTTGCCTTTAACTAGTGTTGCCAGTTCACTACAATGATTGGCTTTTAAGTAAAGTGTTGCCTGTTCACTACAATTATTGCCTTTTTAGTAAAGTGTTGCCTGTTCACTACAATGATTGCCTTTTAACTATAGAGTTGTCTGTTCACTACATTGGTTACCCGTTTACTATTCAGATTGTCTATTCACTATGTTCACTATACTGGCTCCATGTTTACCTCACTATCTGTTCAATTCACTGATTGCCTGTTTACTACACCACTGCCTGTCCGCTACAATGGCCTCCTGTTCTTAAATTTACTGTTGCTTGCTCATTTCCTTTCGTTGCCTGTTAAGTGCTTTGCCTGCCTGCTCATCACTCCGGCTGCTGCCTATTCAGGATAGAATCAGGCATAAGACCTCCAAAATCTTCAATGTTTCACTAACTCCACCCCAAAGTGCATATATGACCTCATTCTTGTATACCCAACATTTTGCACTCTTTTTCTGACATTAGCAACGTCACTGTACACACGAAAGTCAAAACAGATGATCAAAGGTACATATATCGGATGGGCTCTTGTCATCTGGAACAAACTACCTGTAGAACTCATACATAGTCAATCATTAGCATCTTTCGGGAAAGTTCTAAAAACATCCGCTTTTACTATCGTGTTCTTTGATTTGTTTTCTTTATTTACAAATCGCTCAACTCTACACCTGTAAATGTTGGTGTGCGACATTTTTCAGTGTGTTTTCCGTGTATGTTTATTAACAACAATATAACAGGACAGCAACAGACTCTACGACAACTGTCCATTTGTAAGCAATTAACACGCGAGTCCATCCAAAGAGATCTGTCTTATGGCTGACAAGAAAACAAAGAAGACAAGAAAAAGAGTCCGCACCTTAACATTACCAAACTAAGTGACAGCTTTACTTCGGGGGCTGGTTAAAATCTTTGTAACAAAACCAAACTCACTAAGTTCTATACTAACTGGGGCTGGTTACAATCCTCTGTGTAACAATACAAAACTCTGTACTGTACTGCTGGGGTTGGTTACAACTCACTCTGCAACAATGCCAAACTCAGTGCTGTACTGCTGGGGTTGGTTACAACGTTATACATAATTATCATGCTGATCTTGACAAATTTCAGCATACAGTCAAACAATACACCCACAATCACCCACCCACCTACCCCTACAAAGAGCATGACAAATGATACGACTGCACTAAGCAATACTAAATTATCCTGACGCCTTGAAGGCAGCACGGGGTGGCGCCTAATGGTATGCCTCCCTCTACGGTCGGAGCCCTGGATGGTGCGAAAACAATCAGATGCATTGTATTGCAGACAGCATCGGTAAATGTGGTGTTTATTTGTTAGCATTTCTTTGTGTGTTTGTTGCTGTTGTTTTTACACCCCCCCCCAACTACCTACCCACTCTGTTCCTTAATCAGTTGTTCCTGAAGCTTTTTGCATTGTACTTGGGTTATAGAATGGTGCGCAGATGTGACCATGAGTTTTCGTCGGAACGGAAGGAACCTGCTTGCAATCATCACCTAGAAGCGGCTACAACAGCGGTAACAATAAATAGTGACTTCCAAACAAATAATAGTCAGCTGCTACAGAACTCGGTAACCGACACTAGTTCCCTGCACCATTACCTTCGAGTCAGCTTTAATTCCTTCCCACCCTACATCACCCCCTCCTTCTCCAAACACAATTTCCTAAGAATATAACTTGAAATTTGAGAAGCGTACGAAAAAGCAGCATACGCATATAGAATAAGATATATAAACACACCCAGATGGCAAGTGCAAAGAGAGAATCTATCAGAAAAGACATGATGGTAAGAAAAGACGTGATTTATCTGGATAATTAGTAAAATGAATACATATATAATACTGCCTTTTGTCAACCAACGGTTCTTTCTTGCTGTTATGGTCATTTACACTTTTGCATACTTTAGTTTTCTCACTACATAAAAGCTAGAAAATGTACATTAGCTCTCACTTTGCCAGTACGAACACATTACACGTAAACACAAAGGTTATGAAGAAAAATAGATCGTGAACATTCGTAGCTTAAAGAGATTTGTTTGCCTAATGAAAAATAATATCGTCACAAACACATCTATCTCCCTTAGTCTATTTCCCAAGCAGTATCTATTGATCTTGAAAAGAAGCATCGTTCCGAGCGAAAGAAACACACGTGTACACGTCTCACATATTTCTTTCTTTCATTACATTAGCCTTTCAGCCCATCAAATTCGAGCGACTATTCGTTTAAGCTTAGTTTTCCCTCTGCAAAGTCGACTTAAATTCCGGTTTGAAAAACTGAAAACGGTTCAGTTGCCGATACATGGACGCGCTGCAGTGATGATGTTTGCACGACACGGAACCGTTCATCCGCTGGGGGCGGGGGAGAAGCGAGGATCTTGTGAGTTTGGTCAGTCTCAGCCCTTATGCAGTTTGCAGTAAATGGATGGTATGAGCCTTTGGACACGCGCCAAGCATCGGACATAGCAGAGAAGATGAAAATCACGTGTTTGCCGTATGCGCTAATGCGCTGTGCGTGTCGTATCGTATGCGATCATTCTTTCTCGCATGTGTGCTGTAACATTAAATTAAAGGAGGCCAACGGGGTCGGGGGGGGGGGGGAACGAAGTACCGCGTGGACTGTTACAGAGTTACTCTTGTCATCTTCAGTCATCCCAAATCAACCACCAACCTTTACCTCCCCTCCTTCCTTCCTCCTTCCACACTTCATCGATGCTACTGCAAACAAAAACGCACAAGTGCATCTAGATAGGGAAAACACCCCCCAGGTAAATAATAACAACAATAACATGGGAATGCAAATATAATGAAGCCTATATAAAGTGCTATTCATCCCAAACATATTAAAAGCTCATGTGATTATAATAATATTCAATGCATTTGAGTGTTATGGATCAAAATGCCTATGTTATTTCATATTTCATTAAGCTACACTATTGCGATATGATTCTGGCCTTCACATGTCTCATTATCTTGATGGGACACTTACTTTAGATTTACCATTGTCCAACTTATAAATGTCTCATTAAAACCAAGGGGCACACTTACTTTAGATTTACCATTGTCCAACTTATAAATGTCTCATTATCTTTATGGGACACACTTACTTTAGATTTACCATTGTCCAACTTATAAATGTCTCATTATCTTTATGGGACACACTTATTTTAGATTTACCATTGTCCAACTTATAAATGTCTCATTATCTTGATGGGACACGCTTACTTTAGATTTACCATTGTTCAACTTATAAATGTCTCATTAAAACCATGGGACACACTTACTTTAGATTTACCCATTGTCCAACTTATAAATGTCTCATTATCTTTATGGGACACACTTACTTTAGATTTACCATTGTCCAACTTATAAATGTCTCATTATCTTGATGGGACACGCTTACTTTAGATTTACCATTGTCCAACTTATAAATGTGGAAAGATAACGTACTGTGAGTGCCGTGTACTGCGCATATAGTTGTGTTTCATATGAAGGCCTAATTAGGTCAGTGATGATTGCTTTATTTTGCACTGTACCCAGTAAACTTGTCAGTGTTAATGTGTAGTGCTGTGTTTGAGTACATGCTTTTATTGTTGTACAATGTTCTTTGGTGTTATTACTTAAAGATGACTTTTATGTATTTAGATAGGAAATGGTTTGTAGTTTCTATTAGATATTTCTGTATGCTCATTTATAATTGCTTTCTTTGTGTATTTTAGGATTTATTCATTCAACTAACATTGGCTTTTACATGGCTCACAAGCATAGTTATTTATTTTATTTTATAGCTTATCTTGTAAATATATTTTAGGAAAGAGTTGAAATTAAAGAGTAAGTAATGTAGCTTCTTTAGATATTATGAGCATTATATAAATTTAAAGTGGTTTAGGAGTAAATCTCATCTAAATTTAAGTAGGAAAGCATAGAACAGACCATTAGATAATTTTCCTTGTGTATTTCAAATTGTAGTGATAACGGCTGCACATTCAGGGTATAGACAGACTATGGTGTATGTGTGGAGAGCAACAGAGAGCTAGGTAGTATGTGTGGAGAGCAACAGAGAGCTAGGTAGTATGTGTGGAGAGCAACAGAGAGCTAGGTAGTATGTGGTGGAGAGCAACAGAGAGCTAGGTAGCTAAGAAGAGAGAGTTTGGCTGTGTGCCACCATGAATAAAGGCCTCATGTAAGCCATGTAAGCTGTAAACATGGTGCTGTGGCTGTCGTCAAATGTGTGACTTATTGTCCTCCTTCATCATCATCATTTTCATCTTGCATCCTATGGTGACCCACTGCTGCACTTCTACAACACATGCACCCAACACCCCATCATAAATAAAATTTTGCACCCGCCTTCCAATTTACTCATAAAACTTTCTTTATTAATTAAAAATTGTAAGTGTTAGCAAAGTATTAGAAATTATTTAACAAAAAAATAAAAACTAATTGAAATTCAACACATTAAGTAGATTTTCTAAATGTGCAAATTCAAATAGGACAAATAGTTACAAAAGTAGCCTCGAAGACAAAAATTGGTGTAGAGGTGGGGAGCAGTGTGTACGTGTTGAGAATACACTTCACTCCATTGTCGTATGGTGGTAAGATATGTTGACTACATGAGCAAATTCTGGTATAAGGAAGTACTCGAATTGCTGTAATTGTTATACGGCTGACTACATGAGCAAATTCTGGTATAAGGAAGTACTCGAATTGCTGTAATTGTTATACTGCTTGAGGGAGCTGCATGGCGGGAGAAAGCGTCTAGGTTGGCTTTGAGAGAATAACAGCACATCAATGTTTTCATCTTGTGTGGAGAGAGACATGTTTTGACATGGACAAAAACTTGTGACAATGTTGCCAAAGCAGGCAAAGAGAAGACAATTGTGGCTTCCTCTATGCAAGGTTCACTGAAGCTTTATTACTTATCTCTAATAACTCCATTTCTCTTCTCTGATAAGAGCTATCCTGTGATTTGTATTGACACCATTGTTGAATTGTATTTTAGGCATATGACTGTGAATTATAGAAATTGAGTGTGGTTTCATGGAAATATTGATGTCAAGTAATCATTTTCATTGCATTTGTCATAAGTGTATTTGATTGTTGATTTAATAACTTTATTGTTCTATTTATTGATTTCTTAAACATATTAATAACCTTATGTTAGAGAGGAAACTGGGTGGATGTAGGCTCGGTAAATATAGATTAAATTTGTAAGAAGTTTTAGTAAGATTTTTTCCACCTATGGAAATATTGCGTGTTTTACAGCGCCCGCATATCCGTCAAGTGAGAGAGACGAGTGGTGTCTTCTGGAAAATTATTAATAACATGCATTAAAATTCTCATCACTTTTAATTAGTTATGAATAATTAATTTATTAATAATAATCGTATCCATCAAGTAAGTGGCGTTAGCGTCACACAGAAAATTAAGTCACATTTTAATTAATATGAAAGCATAATTATTAAACAATAAATAATTACATTATTTCTGATTTCGTATTGCCACAAATTCTTTTCTTCCGAAATAATCAATGAAAGGATTATGTTTGCTTCTAATCTAAACACACAGTAAGTAAGTCAAGAAAAGATTTTCATTAAATATTTATCACATTATGTGAACTTTATCACTGAAAGAGTTAATGCACTATTTACTCTAGCAAAATTCACTCAGTCCAACCATCGACAGATTTGTATATATTGTGGTTCTGTGATGGTAGATAACTTGATTAAGAGTTACCTTTTCGTAATTGTTTATTTCGAAATTCCGGATGACACCATCAGTGTTCCAGTAGTGAAAATTTAGACAACAAAAACTTAGTTTCAGAGAAATAAATTAAATCCTGCATCAAAGGATTTTGTGAGAAGTTAATATAATGAAAGTAAATGCACGCAAGCTTTCTTTATTGAATAATGAAACATTTAATTTAATGATTGAGAGAAGAAAGCAACAACAGCATGAGTTGAGCTGGGGCTTGAAATGCGTGCTTGCCTTCTTTACTGAAAGGCCAATAAGGTAGGAGTTCAACACATATTTGTAATAGATTTTTGATTGGTTTTCATTTGGTTCTCCTAGCTATCGAACTCAGAATTCAGAATCTCTCTCTTATTCTCTCTCTCTCTCACGCACACACACACACACACACACACACACACACACACACTGACATAATTGGAATTGGAGTGTGCATGGATCCACGAACATTATAGGTCAGAGTACGAGTGGAGTTCGCTGAGTGTTTCTTTTTAATAAAATATCAACTGATTTTGCACGACTACTGTGTACCCATTAGACCTGCTCGTGACACGTGACTACATTGTACCCATTAGACCTGCTCGTGACACGTGACTACATTGTACCCATTAGACCTACTCGTGACACGTGTCTAATGTGTACCCTTAGACTTGCTTGTCACACGTAACTACTATGTACCCATTATACCTGCTCGTTATGCATGCGTGTGGTTTCTTGCTTTTTTTATACGTTCTCCCCCCCCCCCCCCCATTCTATTTATTGTCTTCTTTGTTTGCTTTTGTGCTTTGCCCTCACACTGTGGGTGTTTTTATTTTTGTATGTCATCACCCAAATGTTCTCGCCTGTGTTCATTGTACTTGTAAACTGCATAGTTCTTTCTTTCTTTCTTTCTTTCTTTCTTTCTTTCTTTCTTTCTTTCTTTCTTTCTTTCTTTCTTTCTTTCTTTCTTTCTAATGATATCTTTTCACTGCTAAAGTAATCAATTCTTTTTCGCTATTGGAGTATTTTTCTTGTGATATATTTAGTTGTATGAATAAATTCTGTTTCAATCTGATTTTGAAATTTAAGAAAAGAAAATCATTTTAAAAAGTGTTTTCCATCTGCACATCTCTAGCGCCACACGCAACGTCATTTGCAGCGTGGAGTTTCACGCCTGTGTTGAGCGAGTTTGTCGGGGAGAGGGGGGAGGGAGAGAGAAGAGAGTACAAAAGAACTAAAGAGAACAACAAAAAAAGAATGTAAAATGGATAAATACCAAGGGTCACAGTTTAAACATACATTAAAGAG